>JANVCC010000049.1:7112917-7254924 GCA_025345505.1 Todiramphus chloris collaris | reverse complement strand
AAAAAAAAAAAAAAAAAAAAAAAAAAAAAAAAAAAAAAGCAAAAAAATCCCACATGAAAACAGAACTGTGGGCAACAGGCCAAGACTCTTGATTATGTGACTATGACTAACCAATGGGTGATTTTAAAAAACATTTCTTTCATTATATTCCCTCCTCTGGATGTAATAATACAACTCAAATTAGCTTTCCAGGAGCAGACTTCTTTTATGCAACCATGTTTTATACAGATAGCAGCAGCTTATGTTTAAACTATTTAAGAGAACAAATAACTGCAAAATGTACTTCAGATGGCCCTTCTCCTGCTAGCCGGGTATTCTTGGCTTGAGGGAATTTGCTGCTGCTGGGATATAGTTGGAACCAATGCACAATACTCACAGGACCTAACATCCAGGTAAAGATGTCAGGTCTGCTTGGTATATTGTATTTGAGAGATCCATGACATTGTAAACTGTAGAATGACTTTGACAAAACAAAGGTGGAATGATGCAGAATAAAGCAGCAGTTCATCTTTTCACTTGGTCCAAAGTTTTCCGTAGCAATAGGAGAGGCAGCATCCTATCTGAATTGCAATCCAGGCCGATAAACATCACCTGGCTGGCACTGGACCCAAATGGAAATTTCCACATTTTGGAAAGATAATATTGTTGTGATTTCCTATTGGCCTCCTTTCTTACACATCTACCACTTAAAAAAAGACTGTCCTTGCCCTAGCTACTGGACCGAGGACCTTCTATGTGTCTTCCAGGTTGATATCAAATGTACTGGCCCCAGTCCTATTCTGCTGAGGCAGATGGGTGTTGTGAAAAATGCTGACATTGCAAGCAGGCAGGTAGAGTGTCAAGGAAAGAACAAGAGACCAAGATTTAATTTAGGAAACATGGATCTAATTTTCTCATTTCTTCTCTTCTTTTTTAGAAGTGGGCCCAAGATATGAGAAATGATGGGCCACTTGGTTCAGATACCAGAGTGAGGTGATGCTTCAGTTTTTCAGTAAATAGTAGAACACTCCCCAAACACCCCTACAAAAAGCCAGGAAAACCTTTTACCTGGTATCATTATACAGGCCTAGAGAGTTCCAATCCTGAAGTGATAAAAGAGGCTCCCCCAAGCATTAACCCTGTATGAAAGTGGTTAAAAAGTGCAGGGAAAAAAACCTATCATCTAAATGAAATAAGCAAAGAGTTGCAAAGTTAGAAACATGCAGAATTTACTATGTGCTTCCATGTCATTACTCAGCAGATAAAAAAAGGTTCATTTTTATACTCTCTGCAGCATCTTTCAAGTCTGCAATTTTCCATACAACCTCCATCATGACATTTTACTTGGAGAACTTTCCTAACAGCTTCTTAGTTGCCATACTCTCCAGTATCTTCAAAAATGTGTAAATGATGCTATAGTAACAAGTTTAAACATGTATTTTTCATTCATTCTCACAGCACAATCAGGATGATGACTGCTGGGTTCACACTAGAAGTTATCCAGGAAGGGTCTGTTTCAGCCAGTCCATTAAACAGTCCATAGAAGTGTAGAGTTTGCACTAAAAGCACAATTCAGATCATTTCACACTCAAAATGTTTCAAGCTTCATGCCAACAAACCACCGAGGATGACACGCATCAGTCTTTCAGTGGGTCTAAAACCATTGCCAGGCAATTCACAGATTTTGAAGAAAAAGACCAATGCAGCCCAGGCAATTGAAGCTGCAACAGAGGCTAAAAGCACTCCTAGGCATGTATTTTTCCCCTCTCAGGATCGAGGTACCATCATTCACAGAAACACACAACAACAAACAGTGATACCCCTACAAATCCCCATCAACTCAGATACCAATGCAGTCACAGCTCCTTCTGACCTGTCTAGTAATGTAAAATTCCTGGAGTAGAGGAGGAGGGATAAAAAGGGGAAAGAAAGAAACATTTATCCTTACAGTACAGTAAAAGATGAAAAGCTTGCCTCTTAGAACTAAACCTTTTCAGTAAGAATGATTAACAATACCATATGCCATGGAGGAAGGAGTAACACAGCTGTTGCTGGAGAGAGGTTGTGTGGAGATTTATGGAGAATTTAAGAAGAACAACTGTTGGCTTCCAGGCGACAATACGGCAGAACTGATGCTCCCCAGGTCTTCACTTAGAGCCTGGCACCTTGCAAGCTTCTCCTGGCAGATTCTGAATTCCTCCACATTGAACCAAAGCACGCCTCTGGAGATAAAAGGCTCAGCAGACCACCACATCCCTTGTTTCTCTTGAACACGCCATTAGTGCGTAAATTGATTTATTCACTTAAAGTGAGCAGACCTAGCTAAGAGAGAGTCCCCAGCAGGAATCCAGCTCCCAGCATAAGCCCCACTGAAATGACCATGAGCTTCTGCTGGAGTTACATATGAGCACGAGGAAATATTGAAATGATGTTGTTTAGGGTCCTTCTTTTTATGGCTCACCTGAAACTTTTCAATCCACCAGATACCACTTGCTGAAGATGCTGAGCACCTCTAGCAGCTCAGCTGTCATCATTTTCCTAGAGGAGCTGGACATGAACAGTTCTGGGCTCATAATTTACTCATGAACAATAGAAACCCTGACAGATGATAGGAAATTCATTACACTTACTAGTCCAGAAGAGTGCTATGGGATTTACCTTTCCTTCATGTTTATTGAGTTCGGAATTATGAAATCACAACTCCTATCAAGTCGGCCTCAGAACTGAGAGGAGAATTAGACTTTGTGCTTTCAAAACTCAATTGTAATGTTGAATTATACCATCATCAAAACAAAAACCCTCTCCCCACACCAATGTTTGTGTCAGACTTAATGTTTCTGGGGAGACAAGAAAGAAATGCTATTTTAATACAATGCTTTTATTAAAAGACATGGGTCTCCCAGAAGTGGTGCAAAGGACGTTCATAGAAAAAAATGGGTATGTAACAAGAGAAAGCAATTGACTGAAATATTTTGGGCTAATAGTGACAGCTCAGCATCCGATGCCCATCATTACAGAGAGAATAATGCAAGTGATTTGTGAGGAATGACTCCATCCTGCTCACTTTGCCATTCCTGCAGACTCAATTGTGGCAGAATCCAGCCTTGAATATTTCATCTCTAAAATACATCTACCAGCAGCAGTATTATTTGTCGTGGCAGATTCTGGAGCTTATGCAAAAAGTAGAAGGCTTACCATGTGGAATATGAGGCAGTAATGCAAAACACATACGGAACAATAAGAGAAGATATTTTTAAAAAATATGATTTAAAATAGCTTAATCTTATGTACACTAGACGAACAAGCTAAAGATAGAGACAGCTCATTAGTAATTTCATATTAGTAAACACAGCATGAGAGGAGACCATACCTTCGCTTTATCTGAAAAGGAAAACATTCTACTTATTTTTTTTCTGCTCTGCATGCATTTCATTTCCCAAAATGCGACCAGGCGTGCATTACATACAAACTTCATCCGCCTTCGCCGAAGTACAGCTTTCATGAGCATTCTCTAGCACTATGCAGAAGCCTTATGGAGTGAAAGGTGTTGGGGCCAAGCCGAATCTGAGCCTAAATGCCATATTTTCAGCAGAGTGCAGCTTCAGAAATGTTACTGGAAAGAACCAACTAGGAATTGATGCCGTTTAAGTAGCAAGCAACTTTTGGCAGCCAAAAAAAAGGGCAGTGTGTAATGATGAGAGCTGAAACAAATAAACTTTATTTAAGGAAAAGCAGCGTCATTTTACTTCTTGTCTAGGATGATACTGTACATGGCTTATATTACAGTGTCCCGTGAGAGCTGAATCAGACACTAACAGGCAAGCAAAGGGGGACATGGAGTGCATCACGCTTCCTGCATCAGTTGCGCTACACTGACACAGGCTGGAAAACACACAGCACACTCTAGGGACATACATGGAAAAACCAAAAGAATAGAAACAAACAGAACATGGATCCATAGTGCCACAAACCTTCGGGCTCTGTGTTCTCTTTGAGGTGCACTTGCTTCAGTGGGCAGCAGAAGATTTCGTGACACTTAGCACGAAAAGGGGACTCTTTTTTCTTTAATTCCGCAGATTGGATGGAATCTTGCCGTAACATAATGTACTCCTGTGTGCCAGGGGGAGCGTCATCCATAACTGTGGTCACCACATAACAAAATGAACTCAAGTTAGAGCTTGAGGAAAGCAACCTAGAGAATTAAATCAACTGTATAATGTCAGGGTGGGGGAAAGAAAGGAGGGGAAGAAAAGTTTATAGGAAGGAAAATAAAATCTAAGGTGGAAAGTATCTTAGTCATGGTGGTAGAAGGGTGGGGAAAACATTTACTTTTATAAACAACGCTTCTCATAACATCAACACTTTATATTATTTCATGCAGCTTTAATAAACAGTAGAATAATGCCCGGCTCCAAAAAGCAATAAGGTTCTCTCCTACAACTTTTTTTTTTCTTCTCCTATAGCACCTATATCTACACTGCATGCAGATTAAGAAAAAAAAAAAAAAAGGCAAACAAAGCATGCTTTTATTGCCTAGCCGTAGGCAATCTCCACATTAACATCAGGGAGTAATCATTCCACATCTGCAGGTAATGCAACATCAGGGTATCTATTCCCCAAAGTAAAAAAGAGCATGCCTTTATCAGGATATACAATTATACGCAGTTCCTTAGAGCAAGGATGATCATCCAATGACATTTGACTTGATCATCATTTTTAATGGACAGAAGAGTAGATGTACAAAGAAAGAGCACATTAATCCTTTTGATGGTTTTCTTGTAAAACAGCAAGTCATTTTTTAAAGTTGATCTTATAAATCAATACAACCATTAATAACATAAATGATACCCAGTCTGAAATGTTTTCTGAATGGGGTCAGACTATTAAACCATATAAAGATAAAATACATAGCATACAGAAAGCTCCAGCTACCTCAAAGTATTACATTACCAGAAAGAGTTGAAACACTTTTCCACTATCTACAAAATGAAGCCTAAATAATGGAGATAGTGAGATTCCCCAGCTTACAGCTTTAGGCCACAGATCATCTCTCAAGCACAAAAATTAAACGTTTTTTCAAAAGACAGTTTCCAACCGCTACTACTTATTTATAGTGTGATGCAGAGATATAAAACCACAGCCAAAACCAAGCTGAGATTCTCCAACTTACTCCAATTTAACTGTTTCCTAAGTATCCGCCAGTGTACGATTGATCTAAAAAAACTTTCACATTTAAACACAGACCCCTTCAAACAAGTATTACCCGTTTGCATTTTCAGGCACTTGAATTTTCCTCTCCTGCTAGAATGGTACTCGCACGAGTCATACAGGTGATAAATAAGTGATTCAACTTGATAGCCTTTCTCTTCAGTGGGCAGCCCCATTCTTTCAAGACCCCATTAATCCACAGGAGACTCTTTACACTTTGGCTGCTGTTGATTCATTAGACTGCAGGTAGCATCGGTAGCACACGCTAATAATCCATATAACGTATCATTAAAAGGGATGCACGAGCTAACAGGAAAGCACAAGTGGTTCAAAAAAGAGCAGTGGGTCAATGAAGCACAAGGTCTTGGCTGCTTTATAATTGCTCCCTTAAACAATACTAGTTTTACTTTGGCTTGTCTGAAGGGTACGCGGGTGTTCGTGTAACACACCGACAGCCCGGAAACCGAACGACAATCACTGGGAGTCATTACCGAGTCACCACCCAAGATAAGCCACAGATCAACGAGCCCTGATGGGTCACTTCACAAAAAAGACACGACAGAGATGCTGCTGTTGCAGGCATCCGTGTAAAGCCACCAGTGAGCCGTGCGCTCTGCCTCTGACGTCAACGGAGCGGGAGCCCCACGGCATGTCCCTCTGACATTTACAGGGATAAAGGATAACGTGCACTGTGATACATGAATAGCCAGCAGAGGAGTGAAATGTACAGCTACCTTCTGCCAGCAAGCTGGCTGATGCACAGCAGAGCGTGCCCTGCTGTCAGAAACTCTGCTGCGGGCAAAAGGCACGTCCCTGGGCTGACCCTCCGAGAGTCCTTACGGAGAAGTCCTTGTGTGACTGTGGGAGCTCAGAGAATTACCCACACGGTTCAATGCTGTGTGGTGCTGAACTGCCACTTTAGGGGGATGGGGGGAAGCAGAAATCAGGCTATCAGCTGCTACACAGACTCCGCAGGGGTAAAGCACTGGTGATTGCCCAGAGGTACCGGCCTAAAGACCTATTCTTTGAGCCACAAGAGCTGTTTGACACTGGGCTATGATTTCTCAGCTTCTCTAAGCTCAGAGGGCTCAGGCAGCATCTGCAAACCAACTCCACCAATTCCATTCATCGAGAGTTTGCACATAGTTGCTTGACATCATTAGGTAGGTCTACTCCTATCTCCAGCAAGCTCACTAAGACAGGTGGAGAAAATATAACTGGTCCTTTTACCAGTCACCGACACACTCACATCACAACCTACGCAGATTTATTTAAATGTGACTAAGCCACGAAGAGAACCTCACCTTCAGTAAATGAAGAACATGCTGGTATCAACAGAAACACCTCAGAAACTAGTACAGCAGATGTAAATGAGTCTTGGTTTAGAGGCCCATCAAAGCACTGACATCTGGAGCAAACCCCAGGAACCACAGTTCTAATAAAGCCTTAATGCTGGAATGATGTATGGATAACTTAATTGATGTCAGTGTTCTGAAGGGAACAGCTAAAACCTTTTCTTAACATGATGAATGGCCTCAAGTCAGGCTGAGAATTTATTACAACACTAGGAACACCCCCTGATCCCAGTGCCTCCTTTCCCTGCTACGATGACAGCCAGACACACTCCTGGAGCCACTGAAATCACAGCTACAGGACCTCTATTATGGGACCCAAGAACCAATCCACAGGGACATTTCAACGGCACAGATTCTAATGTAAAAAAGCTTTAAAAACCTGATGATGTCCATTTTTAATAACTAAAAAAATCAACGCACAATCATGAAAGGATCAGTATTAAACAACTGTGAACAAGCACTTTGGCAAAGGGAAAGTATCACCAGGAATCTGCTATGATTTTG
The DNA here is from genome assembly GCA_025345505.1 of Todiramphus chloris collaris. NCBI lineage: Eukaryota > Metazoa > Chordata > Aves > Coraciiformes > Alcedinidae > Todiramphus > Todiramphus chloris. The sequence continues at coordinate 7,247,878 of JANVCC010000049.1, read as the reverse complement.
CTAATAGGATAAAAACCACACTCATCAAAGACTCACATGTACACCAGAGTAGGAGAGAAATGGTACATTTCAGGGGATTAACAGAAACCCAAAGTAGTACACACTGTACTATGCAGAGCAGAGGACACTGGTTTTATTCAACTGTTGCTCCACGACAGACTCTGTTAATTGCAGGATCTAGGATATACTTTCATTCCTGTCTGTAACACACAGATACTCTAGCTCGCTTTAAATCAGCTAATTTGGGTAGTAATTACAAGCCAGCAATAAGCTCAACAAGGGCAGCAGAAGACCCATAAGAAGCCTGGCAGATGCCCAGCTTCAGGTTGGTGCTGTTCTCATGAGCAGTTAGAAGAAACCTTCCTTGAGGCACATCTCCATTTCCTTGGCCACCTTCCTGAAAGCAGAGGCTCAGTCACCCTGCCAGCCTCCACTGGTCAGCTGTGTCCCTGTTGTGACACTTCAGCCACTGCTCACCCCAAGGCATTCCCCACCCTCATGGGTAAAACACCTCAGTGGTTGGCATTTCCATCTTCCCATGAGTACAACAGGAAAAAGACTTCGTACGTCATGGATGAAGGTCATTAAGAAAATAGTAAAGAGCTTGCATAATCTCAGCTGGAAGATGGTAAATAAATACTCCATAGCTTAAAAAAAAAAAATTATCTTCTTTCTCCCCCTCCCCAATCTGATGGAGACTGAAAACACAGAAACTGTGTACGTGAGAGGAATTTGTTCAGCAGTCAGCATAAAACAGCTGCAGTAACTATTTATTGTTTTCTACATCAAAACATTCAACTTGCTAAATATCACCCTGTAGCACATTCCTTACTTAAAATAAATAAAAAATTATAATAACAAAAACTTACTATCAACAAGCCAGTAGGAAAACAATTCCTTCTTACTCTAAGCCTTACTGAAAGAGAGGAAAGGGATCTTTAGGATGACTGCTGGCACCAGGATGGCTCTCAAGATCGGTTCAAACAACTTGATTTTATATAAACACATCAGCTAAACACTCTGCTGGTTTCTGTCTTTCTGTTATGTCCAACTGCATTTCAGTCCCATCTAGAATTGCCAGAAACCATAACATCAACCCTGTCCATAGGCCTTGGCTCGGGTATAAAGTGAATAATCTTTGATATAATTCAGAGTTCAATAAAGCCGTAAAGAAGCATCTTTTTTTCTCCCCCTCACTTTATATGAAGATGCTTCAGCTCTGCTAACTAAAGGCTGTAGCAACCAGGGGGGAAATATGTATCAATATCTAGGCAAAATAAACCCTCATGTTCCTGTTAGACTGATGTTCTTGTGCATGCCACACAATTTAGCACAAAAATTTTATACTTCCATGGATCCATTCCCTCCTTGAATGAAGTTTCAGGTCACTACCTGACATGAGTTTCCTTCATCCTCCTTCAGTTCCCTTATTTTTCTCAGTTGTACAGGCTGAGAGCCCCAGGGTACTTATATTCACAATAAACCAGTTTTTCCTGGCATTTTGGAAGGACTAAAATCATAGCTCTATACTAGATCTTCAAGCCATGAAGAGCGTTAGTGTGTCTCTTAAACCACGTAGCCACAAAATGGAGAAAATCCCCTCTCTTTGGAACAATGGAACAAGCTGTGATAAAAACCAAAACAAAACATTCCCCCAGTATGACTTTTTGGTTTTAAAAATCAAAGCAGCAGGACCTGCTTCACCACTGCAACCGGCCAGGCTACACTGTGAAACAAAAGAGTGATGATGCTCACTTGAGCACCTCCTTCATCCTCTGCCTCCTCCACCCACAAAAAGGAAAGAAAGGTCACCAGTGAGGTTACCCAGTCCTCTAAGGCTGTTTAGAGTTATGCAAGAAATATTTTCTTCCTTTTAGGGAAAACATTAGGATAACAAGTTGTTTTCAGCTCCTTACAGGAACAAATCTATAAAAACCTCTCCAAAAATAACTTGCTTTAAGTGATTGCCTGCAGGACAGGGAGCAGGTAGGAAAGGGGGGTGTTTTTCTGTAATACCATTTTCCCAGTTGTAGCAGCTGATGAAAAGCTCTCAGATATACATGCAATAACAATTTCTCTCTCTTATTTTCATTACTGCTTTGGTTTTTTTCCTCCTTAATTTATTTCAGTTGAGGTGATTTTTTTTTTTTGTTAGCCACCTGAACAGCATAATGAACACAGGGCACAAAAATAGTTATAAGCTAATTAAGAAATTAAAATAAAATAAAATACAATAAAATAAAATTTTATTCTGGAGTTGTGATACGCTGAAAACCTCTCAGCAGCACCACAGTCTATCCATACCATTGCCCTGTCCAGCTTTGCCAAAATCTCTATGAAGTGTCCTTACCAAACAAACAACCTTGGCAGTTCTGTGTCACCCCGAAACCTCACTTTCAGCTTGCAACTTCGAAGTTGCAGTTTTCACAACGAAGACAGATACCATAGGAAACACAAGCAGCAATATTATCTCATTTTTATTCACAACAAGCCATTTCTGAGGTCCCTCCTTTTGCCTCACTCCTTTCTCCCCAGTACCCTACCAAAACCAGGCACCACACTAGAAACACACAAGCTCATTCAAAGTTAAAAAACAAACCAGCAAAAATACCCTGTGGAACACACAACTATTGCCTTGAGTTTCTTTAGATGATATTACAAAATCAAAACTGTGTTGGAAATGAATTCCCCTTACATCTGTGATGGTTGACAGCTTGGCAGTGACACGTTGGTACACCTTCTCTTCTCATATCAGGAAGCAGAACCTGGCCTTTCATTCTCATAACTATACTATAAGTTTCCTCTATACAGCTACTTCTCTGTGCTTATTTTTGAACTGATATTAAAAGGACAGTTTCATGGTATGTATGAATAAAGCATAAATTTTGAGATGGGCAATAGTTGTCTTTAGGGGCTCAGATACTTACAGTCAGGGAAGCAAATTCCTTAGCCAATAGAGAGCTTTTACTACTTGAACTAATGATTTTTCAAGCTGCTTGTCTACATTAGATTGCAGTTGGCTATGAGGAGTTGAGGCTTTGGGGATTCAACAGTATATGGGCTAAGAGTTCTTTCCCATGGCCATTGGGAGAGGGAGGGTAAACTCCTGTTTATGGCACAAATGTCACAGGAGTATTTAAAATTCACCATCGATGTCCACTGATGAACCTTATGATCAAGCCAACAAAGCCAGCTCCTGCTGTGGCTGCTGTGTAAGGCAGTGATTCACAAACACTTATATAGGCAGCAGCAGCCTGGACCTCAGCATTTACCCAGCCTTGGGGGGAGGTTCCCCATCCTTCAGTGAAAGTCAGGTTTGGTTTTTGTGTCAGTTGTGTCACCCCAGCAGCAGCAGCTGCAGCCAGCCACGCTAGCTTCCATCTCATCCAAGCAGCCCCAAACTGCTGCAGTCACAACAGAGGCTGCAACATAAGCATCAAGATTTCTGCTAAAAAAAAAATCCCAAAGATTTCTGCCAAATCCTAAACCTACTTGGGGGTTTCATTCCTAGATGAAAACCAAAGCACTGAACAGGAATCCCCTCTGTAAAAGGCTGGGGCAGGAGATGGAATGCTGCGGTCCTGCTCCCAGGGCTTGGTCAAGCACCTGGCAAAGCAGAACGTTCAATCTGGCTCATCAAGTGAGACACATTCCTCCTCAATAAAGTAGGAAGAAATTCAACTAACATCTGTTCAAGTTCATCCACAGGTGGATTTTTCCTCTCCTGCCTGAGTTAGATGGATCGTTGGTAGTTATTGCAGGGTCCCTTCCTATAGACTCAATAAAATCCTTATTAGAGAACCAGGAACAAAGGAAGCCAAAAGGAAGCAGTTAAAACCTGCTTGAGGGAAAACATTTAATTCTGAATGAATGCTTAAGGTGTGCACAACCCTGCCTTCACCCCCCAAATCAAAGAGTCCTGCTGGTGATTTTAGATAGTGGGTTTGAAACAACTTTCCATTGTGAAATATCTTCATTTTAAAAATAAGCAACTATTGTCTTGCAGTCAAAATTGAAAGCCTGCAGACCTTTGTGAACACGTTTCTTTCCATGTGTGTAGTAATTACTGAACTTTTTGATCTACAGAAAATTCTGAAATATGCTCTCCTTGGGTCAACTGCACAAACTGGGTTTTTTTCAGATCTTCCAAAAATATTTGCACAGAACACTCCCCCTTGACCTAAAAGAGTAATTGGATTAACTGCTAGCAGTAATAAGCTGTTATCCTCTAAAAAGACTAGCCAAGATAAGGCTGTGTTTTAGATCCTTGTGTGTAATAAAGACAACGACATCCAACATCAAAAATTTGTTGATAAATTGTGTTAAGAACACATCTCCTCTTTCACCTGTGGAAAAGGCACTAACGTCTCTGCACATGACCTTATTTCCTACCTATTCTGGGCACCCATCAACTGCCAAACAGCCTTTGATTAACTCTAATCTGGCCACTGTTCAATGATGCAGATGCTTATTAACCATGATCTTACTGGGCCCACATGCAAAAAGGTGGTTTGGGAAAACTATCATCCACTGGAATGATCTCCCCGGGCAAGTGGTGGATTCCCTCACACTGGACAATTTTAAGACTCAGCTGGACAGAGTGCTGGGCCACCTTGCCTAGATCATACTTTTGCCAGGAAAGGCTGGACCAGATGATCCTTGATGTTCCTTCCACCCTGGGATTCTATGATGAACTGACGTTTCTTCTCCAGGTGCTGCTGTAACACCGTCTGCCTTCCACCTCTGAGCTGTGATAAAGAGAAGATCCACGCTCCTGCTCATCGAGGGCTAAGTAACATCCACAGTTTGCTCTCTATTGTGCAGACCCGCTCTGCCTTTCCCTTCCCAGCCACTATGATCTGTGGGTTTGCTACGCAAGACGCGTGCCCACACTTCCTTAACTCTCTAACTCCGTTCACCGCTTTGCCGCGCTTGCCGCTGAATGAATATATCGCTTCCCTGCCTACTCTGAGTGGCTTTCTGCTTCTCCCATCTGCTAAAAGAAACGTAAGCTGGCTGCTTTCCAAACAGGTGGGTTGCTTCACACACCACAGCAGACAAGATAGTAATTTACAGTGTACTATTCATTTTCCTGGAGTGTGAGTCTCAAGAACAACAGGCACACGGAGCAGCGTACGGCAGAGCGGTAAGCATGCCAGCGTGTTATTGAGGATACTCCATGGAGAAGGAAGGGCTGGCTCAAGGGAGGATACCAAACCAGCAGGACACTGAAATGGCAGGACCTGCTTGGCAAGCTTCAGAAGATAAGCCATTCAAACTGCACAGCCATCAAAGCTGTTGCCTCTTCTGATCAAGCTCTGGTTGCCACCTAAAGCACCAGCGTGCAGCATGTGGATCAACCATTCCTCTTTCAGCTCCAAAGATGCAAGGAAGGGAGCCGTGTGGACAGGAGGAAATGGAAATTTCCACCAGGAAATTTCCTGGGTGGAAATGAGAGCTTGTTCACACCCCTCACTCATCTCCCTCTACCACAAAACCCACTCTGATCAGCCCAATGCAGAGAATATCTTGGAGTCACACAATGCACAACAGCGAATCTATCTTTCCCTGTATTGAAAAAGTTTGGGAGAAAAAGCAAGGAATGTCAGTGTTTCTAAAAGAATATCCTTCCAGTGTGGAGAAAACCAGGAAGTAGCAACAGAAGAGCTAGAAAGGCCCAGGGATGAGTGGGAAGCTAACGGTTTTTTGAGATAGCTTTGGAGAGGTGTGATTCACTACTTATGATATATTAGAATCCTCTTGTGCAACATAACTTTAATAAGAATTCAATTATTAATCTAGCCCTATTGGGACCTAGAAGAATAGTTTCAAATGACACAGGAAGTCAAGAAAAGTGGGAATGCCTGCAGCTTCCTATTTATAGAACATCTATTGACAACAGCAAGGCTACAAAGGGAGACATAAACTTCCCTAGTGTTGGAAAGAAAAACAAGAACACAAGGAAAGAACTAATAGAAATGAGAATTATCATGGAAGAGCAAAACAAGGACTATTAGCCTGCAAGAGGCAACAGAATAATCAAATAAAAGACTGTATCCTTCCTGGAAATCTGAAAGAAAGATCAGTCATAGTTCTTGGGAACAGCAGCAGCACAACAGTCTAGGACTCTGTTTCAGACGCTCTGCATGGCTGAAGCTCTTGGGTATTTTTCTTCCTCTTGGAAGAAGGAGACAAGAATAGAAGCACCATTCACAAAAGGCCAGATGACACCTCCCAGTTATTTACCTCATTTACTGGGGATTAACAAAAGGAAGGAGGCAAGAAATGGAGTGCTTTAAATTCAAACTCATTATAGAAAGACATGTTCTGAGAAATGGCCTCAGAGGAAATCTTTCAAAGCAAAGCACAGAAAACTAATCAACAGAAGCAAAAAAAAAAACCCCAGCCCTCAGGATGCCATGGAGAGGTGTACAGTGTGTTCCCACAGCCCTGGGAAGCTGTGCTTCCCCACACGCTGCTCTGCTTTGGCAGTGATGGCCAAAGGGCCAGTGGCTCTGACTACAGCTGTGTACAGAGCTGCTGAATGAACAGCAGAGCAATCCTCTAAGAAAACAAACAAACAAACAACTTAATGGAACCTGAAGTTAACATTCCTCTTCATTTTAAGGGTGGAAGTTATATTCAACTGGTTAAAGATAAAGATAATATAAATGTGCATACAAACATCGTTTTAAGGGTGGAAGTTATATTCAACTGGTTAAAGATAAAGATGATATAAATGTGCATACAAACATCATTTTAAGGGTGGAAGTTATATTCAACTGGTTAAAGATAAAGATGATATAAATAGGTCTCTGTGCATACAAACATGTATATATACACAAAACTTTTCATATTTAAAACAGTCAAATGACAGGCTGCAACATTTTCTCATATTCTTTTCTTGGACCAAAGCTTTAGTAATATTCACCTCCATCCACAAGTGATTTCTGCATCACCAAAAATTTTTCCAGCAACTTCCAGCACCCTGAGAAATACTTTTGAACTGTAGTCTCCATGGAGTCATTCACACAGCCAAGAGAATCCTCTGCGAACACTGCCATTTCTATTTACCAGTGTATTTCCTACTGCAGAAGCCACTGCTGGAGCCGCTGTCCCCCCCAAACAACTCCCAAACACCCAGGTGACCAACCCTGTAACTGAATAAAGCCCCTCAAACAATCTGACAATTAACCAGCTTCCCCCCACCCCCCCAGCCTGGCCCATGAAGTGTTAAGTCATCATATCCACTTGAGCGGCACATCGATCGAGAATGATGTGCAACAATACCCGCAACACTGCATTTCCCCCCCGTCTCTCTTCCTGCAATAAAAGGACCACATTTCAAAAGCCTTCACTTGACACAAGGGTAGCAATTGTACTTGAAAATATTTCTTCCCCTCTCTACGCTGGTCTAAATCCCTTCGGACACTGCATAAATCCATGTGCAATTATGCTATCGCTGTTAGACAGCGTAGCTACAATGCACTCGCTGCCTATACACAGAGGGGTTTCGCTTTTCACCGTTAATCAATTTAATCAGCACCGAGCCAAATTAGCAGAAGATTAAACTACCTGTTTCCCCTGCTACTGTCTTGCCTTAATGATCACGCTTGTAGAGCCCAGCTACACGTTCTGTATGGTGAGATCTTTCTCAGCTACCCAATAGCTTTCTCTGGTACAGCATCGTGGTACTTCCACGGGGTGGGCAGCACACCCGCTATGTACCAGCAGCCTCACTGCACCAGAATGATAATCATCTTTGCAAGGCATGACTTCAAATGTTCGATTACTATGTTCAAAGGGTACCTTTCAATTCATTGAGACAGTTGCTAGACTGTATGAAAGCAAGGCGAGGGAGGTGATCAGTGCTGGGTCACAGGGATCTCACTACCTTGCTGTGAACAGCAAACATGCAGCAACTTGGCTGACACCGACCTGACAGATCAGGGAGCGCGTGAGGAGGACTTTCACTGACTGTTTATTCCAGCTGGAACAGGCAGAAGCTGAAGCAAATTTCACCTCAGCAAGTATGAAGCTACCAGCCTTTCCCCCACCAAGTGAGAAGTCCTGGCAGCCCTCTTCTTGCTGCCCTGCAGATGGGCAGTGGTTGAGCAGGATCTTCTTGGCCCCTCAAAACAGAGAAGACCACCTACCCCACACGTGCGAGGCCTGGTGGTGGTATTGAGATGGTCCGTGTAAGCATGTGAGAAGATTTCCTTGTTCCTCCCACTGTTCTAAGCTGCATTCTCTCAGATGGGAGCACAAAGGTCACGGGGCCACTCAATTCATTGAGCAGATGTGTAAGCAGCGAGGGAAGCCAAATCAAGAAAGCTGCCACCGTTGTAGTTTAGAGTACACCCACAATGACATCTGCGTGCCCCCAGCTACATTGGGATGATCACGCACACAACGTGGAACAGAAAACCACTGGCACTCTAGAATAAAGCCTGATCCAAAAGGAATTTCAAGACTATGTGTTTGCACACTAGAAAAAAAAGAGTTAAAAACCCAAGAGGTACAGTGCTTAAGCCAACCTGCAGATAACTCGGATGAGCAACTCTGGTCTAGCAGATCGCCGGTCTGCTCAAAACAGCCTGGCCAAGGCCGACGGATCTCGCAGTTGTTCATGACCGAGTGACATGTTGTCACCAACAGGAAGGGCATAGTGACAAGGCTGCAGAAAAGAAATAACTGTTAAATCTTTTACAAACCAGCGCACATTTCCACAGAACCCAGCGGGCAATGCAGGTGTTGCTACAGGTGACTTCCATGCCCAGGTGGCTGCTGCTCCCTGAGCTCCCACAGCTACCATCCCCTGCCAGCCATGGGCTGCTGCTCTGCAGCAGGAACTTCTACAATGCCCATAAACACTCAAGATACACTATTTGGAATTAACTTATCCAGAAACCAAAAGGCAAACCGGTCAAATGAGTTTGTTCTGTTAAAGCAGAAATAGCAGTGGTGTTTATTGCCTTTATGTATTTTTTTACACTACACTGCATAAGATGCTCACATGGGCGTTCAGCGCTGCAAACGACATAAAAAATAACCCAAGGCAGTAAGCGCAGCAGAGCTCTAAGAAAAAAAATCATCACATCTCACATTCCAGTGCATGAAGTGAATACTGAACTCCTCTAGCTTATAGCAGTATATCAAAGTTAGCAGAGACAAATATCTTTCTTAGAAAAACAGATACTGTTTCAATACTGAGCTATCAATTAGTTTGTAGTGTTTAGGAGGTAGTAAGTGGTCTTTATTTTAGTAGAAGAAAAGGCCACTCTTTTCAAACTAAGGAAGGACATTGCGTCCTGCAGATCGAAGTTGGGGAGCTGCCTCTGGGGATACAATCACTTTTTGCACTGCTTTGAAACCATCCATATTAGAGACAAGTCACTATTCAACGTCACGATCGCACTTATGCCCACTGGGCCTTTACACAGCTCAAAATAAATTAAAACATTTGTTCTGGAAGTTGGTTGAAAAAAAAAAAACTTTAAAACATGGAAAGGAGTTTTCGTTGCTGTAAATGTCTCAAACGTGTGGATTCATACCAGCTCCAGATGAACAGGAAAAATAAATGCATAAATAAATTTTAAAAATCAAGAAAAGCTTCAGAGCAATTTGCAATACCTGAATATTTGGCTTGAACAACTGTTAAAACAAGTAATGGAGAATGGAGGTCCTGTGAATACTCAGCACTGGGCACTGTGCTGCTGTGGGCAGCTCAGTTTTGCAAACCCTGTGCTCAGCAGTACCTGTGCAGTTCCTAATCACCAGTGGTACCAGTCTCTCTACAGCTCCTCGCCACATAAGCACTTACAGTATTTTTAATATTAGCCCCCACGGCTTCACTTGCATCTTAAGTGACTGCTGGAGAACACAAAATAACATTTTTTAACAGGTTCTTCTGGAATTCATTTAAGAAATGAGGCCTTCAGGTTGAAAACAAATCGACCTTTCCTTTTACTTTCAAACCTACTACCCTGTAACTTCCAGTTACCAGCACGCTCTGCTCCTCCCGAATCTCCCAGAGAGATTCTGCAGAACTTTATTAGTACTTTAGTCTGCCTTTAACTCTTCATTTCACCTCAGATAGACAATTGCCAGTGTGCTCACTGTCCAGCTTGTCTCCACACTAAGCAGGAGGGGGGTAAAGGCTGCGGGTACCAGATGTGCCCAAAATCCCACCCTGCCCAAAGCCTTGTCCACAACAGGTCCTACCTCTCACTGCCTTGGTCTTTTGGGATGAGACCCACATGAAGCCCTCTCTGAAAGGAAGCAGACAGTGGGTTTGAGTCGCTTCTCCTTGTCCTGAGCTGTCATGCAGACGTGGGATTGAGGCTGCCCCAGGTGCCTGTGGATCTCCAGGCAGCTAAACACACCGATCAGAGATGACTCACTGTCACTCTGACATACATTAAACAGTTCTGTCACTTTTCTGACTTGAATTACTGCCGTAATTGTTGTGTGCCGCAGCCGAGGAGCTGACACTGGGGCTGACTCAACCACCGCAGCCGTGCTGGGTGAGGCTGCTCGTGATGCTGGGGCTCAGACCTTGCCCTTACCCATAAGAAGTCATTCTCTCCCACCAGGTAAGACAACGAAAGAGAGCTTCCCTTGGCCATATTTGACAGATCTGCGCTGAAGTTTCTCTCCAGGAATGCTTTGCATATCATATATTAATAGAGTCTGACTAACAGCTTTAGCTTCACATCATGTCTAGACAAAGTGTCCCGCTGTGGGCAGTTGCCTGGAAGGGCACTTGAAACAGCTGTGGGTGAACAAACCAGAAACTGTGTGGAGAGCTGACACGTTGTGTGTTCAGAACATCTCCTTTGTTTGTTCGCAGAAAAGCGAAAATAACTGGAATCGGTCTCAAGTCTTAGGCAGAAAGAGGTCAAAGCCCCAACATCCATTCCTTTCTGTAGATGTCCATCACCCAACCACCTAGAACAAAGGAAATAGCCAGAAGGCAAGAAATGAAGCAATTAACAGTTCCACAGAAGCTTATTGAGGATAAAAATGTAAACAGGCACAAGCTGCATAAACAAGGTGTTGAAGCACATGCTCTCCAGCGTTGAACTGCTCTCCTGAGCCAGCTCTCTCCTGAGCCCAGCCACACTCAGCAGTGCCAAACTGCTCCCTGGCTGGGCTCTGACAACACAACTTTTACTCAATCGTTAACCAAAACTCCTTAGCACCACATACTCCAGACAGCAAAGGGACTGCCAACACGCAGCATAAAAGCCCCACAACTGCAAAGTCACAGCAAGCTGATGCTGGAGAAGAAGAACGGATGGTAAAGTATCTAGAGCACACCAGAGAGTCTCCACCACCTCTCAGCAACCACAGGAGCTTGCTCGCCCTTGCCACGTTTCTTGTTAGGTGAACACTGCACCTAGATGTAAAATTGCCTCACTGCTTTCCTTCATTTAAATGATTTGTTTAAACCAGACACGTTTAACTCCCTTTCAGCACCTTTTATTATCCTCTAACATGCTGTGGCACGATTACGGCTTTAAATATTTGCTTGACATTATCTTGCATCTGGCAAATAGTTTCTGATGCTCCCAAGTAAGTCCCATGCAGGATTAAGTTATCCGCTGGTCTTTGCACGGTTGTGATGGATCTCATTTATTTTACCACTGCAATTCTCTCTGATTGAAGCCTGCAGCCTCTAATGAGCTTTCCAATAATTATGTTATGACAGATGAGATTTGCAGAAACCAGACTTATTTCTACGTTTCTATAGAAGTTCAGTCTTTTTTTCCTCTATTAGGATTTCTCAGTTTCTATGCTATTCAAACCCATATAAAGCCTGGATATTATTCTGTTTGTGCTGTCCTTCTCAGTTTGTTCTCTTGCTAATGAACTATCTTGTATTGTAAATTTCCATTTTTAAGACAAGATGCCCTTCTCACAATAGTCCTGTAAGTGAATCATTATAACTGTAATGCATTAATAAATAACACATTACTAGACTTCAATATTTTTTTTACAGCTGTTGCAGCCCAGCTGGCCTATGTGTAACAGAAATTCAGCACTCATGAAATTAAACCATATCAAAAAATTAGTTTTCAAAGACTTAGTCTGAAAAAAGTTATTGCCTCTAATTCTTTTTGGTCAATGGTATTCTCTTTTTGATCCTAACACAGAAATCAGAATACTAAAACAAATAAAACTGACAGCCTCTGGAAACTGAAGTAACAAACAGCAACCGAATTCCAGTGAAGGAAAGAGGAGAAAAGCAAACATACAGCTCTCTGCTAACAAAACTGCAGCATTCTCAGACAAGTCTTCAGTAAAACTTGCCAGGCTCAACTTCTCCATGAATTTCTTCATAGAGTTTCACAGGCTTTCTCCCCAGGAACCCAGTTCATATTCCAGTGATCCAAGAGGCAGCCCATGAGCCTGCCCAGGAGCTCAAGCAGGCCAGAACCACCTGTATGCCTGGCAGATCCTCAAGTCCTAGACTCCACCCTAGCTCAGCATCCTTTGCCCTGCAGACTCAGTGTGGGCAGAGCCAATGCCTAAGGAGAAGCAATACAGCCCTTGACCTCATCACATCCTTCCCAAAGGCAAGATCAGGTAGGAGAAAAGGGACCACAGGAAAGGTTTCCTCCCTCTTCCGCATGGGGCAAGGGCAGAAAGGTGGATCTGTGACCATAATCTCATGAGTTGGGAGACAGGGTGGGAGGCTGGTAGGATGACATGTGCAATTTATCCTCACTGCTGGCAGCAACACACCCACACTGCAAGCTAGCAACATCAAGGGCCTCAAAAGCAACAGGACACATCTTCAGGGTGAGAATTAAAAAGCAGGGTCCTGACCATCAATGATCTCCACTCATTTTTAGAGCACAGAGAGCAAAATACCGAGTGTGGTTCATCACTAATTGCATCTCCATATCCCTCACTCCTGGAAAAGACAGCAAATGCAACTGTACTTTGATTTGATGTCACCAAGCCTTCTGCAATTAATTCTGTGCTCTCAAAGAACCCTCTGCACAGACCCCTGGTTACATCTGAACAGGTTGGACTGACGTTTGCAAAGGTTACAAGCCTTTCTCCCTGCCTTTGTACAGGTCTCCATGCCCATAGGTAACATACACGTGCCGCTGCCCACCTCCTCCTGGCAATCACCCCCATCCCTCTGAGGACACACACCTAACGAGCAACAGCAACAAAGTCCTTCTTCATTGGAAGCTTCGGTTGGGTTTTCACAGCCCGGCGAGAGGCAACAGGGCTTGCATTTGCTCTCAGATTTCCTTACCTTACCCATGGGCTTGACCTACCTCACTGATTATAGCCACAAAAAAAGGCCAGACACCTCTAGTGCAGGACAGTTGGGGACTGGGTGCCCTATGGTACCAGACCAACCAACACAGTCCGCACAACCTCCCCACTTCCAGAGATTTAACATGGATGCTCCAGCACAAAAGAACATTTAAAGTGTTTTTATCATCCTTTCTCCTCCAAACCAAATTGAAAGGACTAAAGAGTACCCTTGCTTCCCCCACACTCCCTTTGCCCCTACTTCTCCATCTCAAGCTCCACACTCATTCCTACAGCACTCCACATATCTATTTTTTTTTTTTTCCATTTGTTTGCCATGAAGAAGCTCAGCCGAAACAACATGGGGAGTGAGAGTTGCCCAAGAACAATTTTGTCTGTTTCTACAAGAGTAAAAATTCAAAAGGATGCTTTTTCCCCTAAGCTGAAATAATTAGACAAGTCCGCATTTTTTGGCTGACCTGCCTTTGTGTTTAGTGAAGCTCTCCGTAAAATGTCTCCCTGATTTCTCCTGAATGGCCTTTAAAACATTGGCACCCCAGTCTGCTTGGTCAGCACTACACACAGAAACCTATTAAAACCTGAGCCTTAAGAACTAATCTCTCATAGTCACTCATGCCTATCCCACAGAGCAGGAACATGACACGTTCCCAGCACTGATTGCAGCACGGACAACATTTAAATTTCCTTCATCCCAAAACCACAGAGATTTTTATATTATTTTTGACTCACTCTTTATCATAGGGCCAATAAGTCCTGGTCAGATAAGGCTTTTGCAGGCTATCCAAGGTTAAATTGCTTAAACGCACACCTCCAGCTCACAGCAGTTTTGCTCTTGCTGCTTCTGGCAAATGGAAAGTTTAGATGAAAATGAACAAATACCAGGCAAAAACTATTCCAGAAAGAGCTGAATATTTATGGCTTGCACACAGAAACCTGACTGGCAAGTGAATGCTTTAGGTAGAGATAAAAGGAGTGACAGAAGAATAACTTTTATTTATGCAGTCTACATTTAAAGAATGCATCAACATTTACAGATGATTAGGGCTAACCTAAGTGCTTTGTTGTTCCTGTTGCAGTTCTGAAGGGTTTGGACTTTATTTATTCTTTTTCTTCTTTTTTTCCCTCACCCCAGTTGCATCTAAATATAATTTCTGGCTTAGCAAAGGCCTATTTCCATTTATAGAATCCAGATGACAGGCCGGGGACGATATTTTCCTAGCCGAGGCATCTGCCTCCTTGACAGAGGGAGAGATAATCACGTTGGGTGAAGCAGGCTCGGCGTCTGTGACAAGCTTAAGATGTCAGAAAGGAGAGCATCGCGTCTTGTCCCTCTGGATATTTTTCTCTTGAGAAATCCAGCCACATCTCCAGTGAAACGCAGCCAGCTTGCAGCGCTGCTCTGCCGCCAGCAACGGCGAGGGGGAGAGGGCAGGCAGGGGACCATTTCGCTTCTGAGGCTGCCACAGTTTCTATTTAATTGCTTCCTTATTTATTTAATTAAGGCAGCAACAAGAACTTCTGGTCAAGCTGCCAGCACGCTTTCCCCGAAACAGTTTGCTGCTCTGAAATCACTTTTGCTGGACCATCCTCCTTCCCTCCTGGATCTCCAGCAGGAGCAGTCCCGTAAAGAAGCAGGGAGATGTCACAGCTGACTGAAGCCACCTTGCCCCAAGACAGCAGAGGCAGGAGGCCCAGGACATGAGGGGTTTGCAAGGGGACTGAGTCCAGAGAAGCATCTCCAGGTGGACTGAATCCTCAGATCTGAACATAGACCTCCACAGCACATATCCCTGCCTCCCAGAGCAGCACTGACACCCCTGTCCCCCACTCCACACTGTTGTAAATCCTGCTTTTCAAAGTAGAGATCAAATGTTCTACAGTCACAGATCAAATTATGCTAATTAAATTAGTCAGATCAAGGTGCTACTTTTTTTTTTTTGCCATTTAATGCTGCAAAATGCCAACAAAAGAACCTTTCTGAAAGGAGATTCCTCCTCACACTCACGACTAACTCTTTCTTGACAGATGTTGATGTAAATGCTCACAAATTGTGGAAGGTTCCTGACAGATGTGCCACCTCCAGTAGTGTCGTGGTTTAGGGTCAGGGCAGCCCTTTAAACCTATAACAGACGCTCTCTGTTAACCCCCCTCCCTCCCCAAAGGGGAAGAGAAAGGGAATAAGGGAGAGAGACTTAGATTAGAAAAGGAAACTAGAACAGCTTTAATGAAAAGGAAAATAATAATTATAAAAATGGAATATATACAAATATATACAAAACCAGTATCGAACCCAACCCCCCTGATGGTAATTACATCACCGTCACCACTGATGTTGTGCAGGCTCCGGGGGAGTCCCAGACTGGGCCCCGCAGCAGACGGGAGATGTGTTCGGGAGCTGGATTCTGTATATATTTGTATATATTCCATTTTTATAATTATTATTTTCCTTTTCATTAAAGCTGTTCTAGTTTCCTTTTCTAATCTAAGTCTCTCTCCCTTATTCCCTTTCTCTTCCCCTTTGGGGAGGGAGGGGGGTTAACAGAGAGCGTCTGTTATAGGTTTAAAGGGCTGCCCTGACCCTAAACCACGACAGATTTATTGGCGCCCAACGTGGGGCACGATCAGAGCTCTGATTGATTGGCCGAAATAGTTCAAATTCCGTTTCACTTGCTTCAGAGAGTATCACCTTTTTTTCCTGAGTGCCTTTAAGAACTGGAAACTAAAACAGACTGCCTAAATGATGTCATTCCTAAGAGCAGTGTCCGTTCGTCTCCTTTTAGCATTTCTTTCAGAGTTAAATGCTGTAGTGTTCCCTTATGTGCCGTACGCGTTATGTTACTCCTTGCTTGTTCTCACCGTTTATCTGAAAGCTCTCGGGCTTGGGCGCTGGGCGAAAGCCTCTGCTTTTCTGTGGTGTTTATCTCTGATTTATGTTGCACTGAATTGGGCAGCGAGTGCGTCTCGGTACTACGGGCATTACATAGTGGATTTTATTACTAAGAATACTTTTGGTTTTACCTTGGGAATGTATACTGCTCCACACTATGCTAATCTGACTACCCCAGTTTTTAGAACTCCAATTTGTGAGGACTGTGGATGTGGTTATTACCAAAAGATCATATTATTGCTATTAATTTCTAATATTTTCATCGTGTGGCGTCATATTAGTCATCAGTGCAGTAACACAGGTCGGGTAGCCACCAAAAAACGTAGATCGCGTGCTGCTTCCCTGCGACGGTCTGTGACACGCTCTGTACGCAGGAAACATGCTGCGACTGTTCAGTCTCCACAGGCCCCCCCAACGAGCCCTGCTGCTGCACCAGCTCCAAACCCAAGCACCACGGCTCCTCAGTCTCCACAGGCCCCCCCAACGAGCCCTGCTGCTGCGCCAGCTCCAAACCCAAGCACCACGGCTACTCAGTCTCCGCAGGCCCCCCCAACGAGCCCTGCTGCTGCTGCTGCTCCTCCTGTTCTCAAAACAAGCGCTGCTGCTGCTCCAACTCCCACAACAAGCACTGGAGCTGTTCCAGCTCCAGCAGCAAAGCCGGCAGCTACACCGACAGCTACTGTGTCCACTCCCACTCAAACTGTACCTGTACAAGTTGCTCCTGTGAAGAAGAGAAAACAAACAAAACAGCCAAGTCCAGGAGCAGATCAGGGAAATGGTCCTTCCCAAGCTGAATCTGAGTATGAGTCAGAACCAGATGCAAAGCCTGATGCCACTGCAACTGGAAAGAAACACCTAACAAAAACAGATCGCCCAGTGTGGTCAGATGACAGTGGAGCAGGCCCTTCTAAAGCAAAACCATCAGATGTGGAGTCATCAGATGCAGAGGGTACCAACAAATCTTTACCTACGAAGGAGATGAGAAATCTGAGAAAGGACTATAGCCGACATGAAGGTGAGCCACTGATCACTTGGCTACTCCGATGCTGGGATAATGGTGCCCACACCATCAAACTGAATGGCAGAGAAGCCAGGCAGCTGGGATTCCTGGCCAGAGATGGAGGAATTGATCAAGAGATTGCAAGAAAGAGCAACACCATCAGTCTCTGGAGAAGACTCTTGTCAGCTGTAAAATCCAGGTACCCCTATAAGGAGGACATCGATTGTCGTCCAAGCAAATGGAACACCATGGAGAAAGGTATTAAGTATTTGAGAGAATTAGCTGTGCGACAGGTGATCTATGGTGATAGGCAAATAGTGAACCCTGATGCAATCCCATGCCAGCGACCCATCTTGCAGAAGTTTGTGCGGAGTGCCCCACCAGCGTATTCCCACACATTGTCAACATTGGTCTGGGGAACAGACGATGAAGAGGTACCAACTGTGACAGAAGTGGCCAAGAGAGCACGACAGTATGAAGACAATGTCTCTGGTCCTATACATGTCCGTTTATCAGCCCTCGAGAGATCAGTTAAAAGCCTGGTTGCAAAAATAGAGAGAAGAGAGAAAAGATCTTATTCATCCCCTGAGTGGACCCGTGTTGAAGCCACTAGGAGAATGCGCTCTTCTTCGAGACCAGCTAAACAGGAACAATACATGTCACGACGTACCCTGTGGTCTCTTCTCCGTGCCTTTGGAGAGAATATGAGCAGATGGGATGGAAAACCTACCACTGCTCTACAGGCACGAGTACTCTACTTACAAGGTAAACCAAAAAGAAGAGAGAATTCTTTCAGAAGGCAGGCTGCTCCAGTTGTCTATGAGCAGTCCTTTGGTCCAACTACATGGGCCTCAGGTCAAAACGTGAGTAGGGGGAATGAATATGTGACTCCTGTAATTAATAACAATCCTGTAAATAATGTAAATCCTGTAAATAATGCAAATCCTATGACTTCCATGTACCCTGTTAACCAGATGAACTATGTAAACCCAGTTACTAATTATGGACAATACCCTCGGAATTAGAGGGGCCCTGCCTCCAGCCAGGTGGAGGAGAGGGACAACAGAGTTTATTGGACTGTGTGGATTCGATGGCCTGGCACGTTAGAACCACAAAAATATAAAGCCCTTGTAGATACTGGTGCACAGTGCACCCTATTGCCATCGAATCATCAAGGGACTGAATCTATTACCATTACTGGAATAACAGGAGGATCTCAAGAACTGACTGTAGTAGATGCTGAAGTGAGTCTAACTGGGAATAAATGGGAAAAGCACCCTATAGCAACTGGTCCAGATGCTCCGTGCATCCTTGGCATAGACTTCCTCAAGAAAGGGTATTATAAGGACCCAAAAGGGTATCGATGGGTCTTTGGTATAGCAGCTGTAGAGACTGAGGACAAGAAACAGCTGGCTGTCCTACCTAACCTTTCAGAGGAGTCTGCAGTTGTGGGTAAGATGAAAGTTGAGGATCAAAAGATACCAATTGCTACTGGAACGGTGCATCGACGACAATATCGCACCAACCGAGACTCTTTAGCTCCTATCCAGAAGCTGATCCGTCAACTAGAGAGTCAAGGGGTGGTCAGCAAAACTCGCTCACCCTTTAACAGTCCTATATGGCCGGTGCGGAAATCTAATGGGGAATGGAGATTAACAGTGGACTATCGTGGCCTGAATGAGGTTACACCAGCAATGAGTGCTGCCATGCCAGACATGTTGGAACTCCAGTATGAACTGGAGTCCAAGGCCGCTAAGTGGTATGCTACCATTGACATTGCTAATGCATTTTTCTCTATTCCAATAGCACCAGAGTGTAGGCCTCAGTTTGCTTTCACCTGGAGAGGTGTCCAATACACCTGGAATCGACTGCCCCAGGGGTGGAAACACAGCCCTACCATTTGTCATGGACTGATCCACACTGCACTGGAGAAAGGTGGAGCTCCAGAACACCTGCAATACATTGATGACATCATTGTGTGGGGTAACACAGCAGAAGAAGTTTTTGAGAAAGGTAAGAAAATAATTGAAATCCTTTTAGACGCTGGTTTTGCCATAAAAAGAAGCAAGGTCAAGGGACCTGCACGAGAGATCCAGTTTTTGGGAATCAAATGGCAAGATGGGCGTCGCCAGATCCCAATGGATGTGGTTAACAGAATAACAGCAATGTCCCCACCAACTAACAAAAAGGAAACACAAACCTTCTTAGGTGCTGTAGGTTTCTGGAGAATGCACATTCCTGGTTACAGTCAGATTGTAAAACCACTCTATGAAGTGACTCGAAAGAAAAACAATTTTAATTGGGGTCCTGAACAAAAACAGGCCTTTGAACAGATCAAACGAGAGATTGTACATGCAGTAGCCCTTGGTCCAGTCCGAACTGGACAGGACATTAAAAATGTGCTCTATACTGCAGCTGGGAATAATGGTCCTACCTGGAGCCTCTGGCAGAAAGCACCAGGGGAAACTCGAGGTCGACCCCTAGGATTTTGGAGTCGAGGATACAAAGGCTCCGAGGCCAACTATACTCCAACTGAAAAAGAAATATTGGCAGCATATGAAGGAGTTCGAGCTGCTTCAGAAGTGATCGGTACTGAAGCACAGCTCCTCCTAGCACCAAGGTTACCAGTCCTAAACTGGATGTTCAAGGGTAAATTCCCTTCCACTCATCATGCCACTGATGCCACATGGAGTAAGTGGGCTGCATTAATCACCCAGAGAGCTCGAATAGGGAACCTCAGTCATCCAGGAATCTTAGAGGTGATCATGGATTGGCCAGAAGGTAAAGACTTTGGGATGCCACCAGAACAGGTGGTGACACGTGCTGAAGAAGCCCCACCATACAATCAGTTATCAGATAATGATAAGCAATATGCTCTGTTTACTGATGGATCTTGCCGTCTTGTAGGAAACCATCGGAAGTGGAAAGCTGCTGTTTGGAGTCCCACACGACAAGTAACAGAAGCAGCTGAGGGAGTAGGTGAATCAAGTCAGTTTGCAGAGGTAAAAGCCATCCAACTGGCCTTAGATATTGCTGAGCGAGAAAAGTGGCCAGTTCTCTATCTCTACACTGACTCATGGATGGCAGCAAATGCCCTGTGGGGATGGCTAAAACAGTGGAAGCAGAATAACTGGCAGCGCAGAGGTAAACCCATTTGGGCTGCCACACTGTGGCAAGACATCGCTGCTCGGATAGAGAAATTAGTTGTAAAAGTCCGTCACGTGGATGCCCACGTACCTAAACATCGAGCCACTGAGGAACATCAAAACAACCAGCAAGTTGACCAGGCTGCTAAAGTGTTCCAGACAGACTTAGACTGGGAACATAAAGGTGAACTATTTTTAGCTCGGTGGGCTCATGACACTTCAGGACATCAGGGAAGAGATGCAACATACAGATGGGCACGCGACCGAGGGGTGGATTTAACCATGGACGCTATTGCACAGGTTATCCATGACTGTGAAACATGCGCCGCAATCAAACAAGCGAAACGGTTAAAACCTTTGTGGTATGGGGGACGATGGTCCAAGTATAAGTATGGGCAGGCCTGGCAGATTGATTACATCACACTGCCCCAAACCCGCCAGGGTAAGCACTATGTGCTTACAATGGTGGAAGCAACCACTGGCTGGCTGGAAACCCATCCTGTACCTCACGCCACTGCCCGGAACACCATCCTGGGCCTGGAAAAGCAGATCCTGTGGCGACATGGTACTCCAGAGAGAATTGAGTCTGACAATGGGACTCATTTCAAAAACAATCTCATAGACAATTGGGCCAAAGAGCATGGTATCGAATGGGTGTATCACATCCCCTATCATGCACCAGCCTCTGGGAAAATTGAACGATACAATGGATTATTAAAAACTACTTTAAAAGCAATGGGGGGTGGAACCTTTAAAAACTGGGACAAGCATTTAGCCCAAGCCACCTGGTTAGTCAACACCAGAGGATCCATCAATCGAGCTGGTCCTGCTCAGTCAGACCCATTACACACAGTAGAAGGGGATAAAGTCCCTGTGGTGTATGAAAGGAATCTGTTGGGGAAAACTGTTTGGGTATTTCCTGCTTCGGGCAAAGGCAAACCCATTCGTGGGACTGCTTTCGCTCAAGGACCTGGAAGTACTTGGTGGGTGATGATGGAAGATGGCGAAGTACAGTGTGTACCTCAAGGAAATTTAACCCTGGGTGAGAATACTCGATTCAAAGCTGTATATTAATTGCATAATACTAACAGTATTCAATAAGTGTCTTTCAGGATAACATCATGCTGATGACAGGAGCTAGCCTCATCAAGTGGTGTCCAGTAACCTCCTGAGATGAATCTGCAACCTGTGGACACGAACTGTGATGAACTCCATCTTTGAGAGACTGTTACAATGGATGGAAATCTACAATCATGAACTCAATGAACTTTTATACATAAAGAAGTGATACCCTAGTAATGGGTATGACGTAAATGGTATGGAATAAGGGGTGGAATGTCCTGGTTTGAGTGAAAACAGAACTAATTCTGTTCAGTAATTTTACTTTTCAGCTCA
This sequence comes from Todiramphus chloris collaris, assembly GCA_025345505.1. Classification (NCBI taxonomy): domain Eukaryota; kingdom Metazoa; phylum Chordata; class Aves; order Coraciiformes; family Alcedinidae; genus Todiramphus; species Todiramphus chloris. The sequence goes on along the minus strand of JANVCC010000049.1, from coordinate 7,226,151 downwards.
GTTCTTCTAACTAACTGCACTTTCTGAAGGTAGCAGCCTGTTCTCACAGACAGTGTCTGCTTCTATCGGTGATAACACCTTATGTTTAGAGTTACTACCAAGGATTGGTATGCAGACCAAGGCCACTGCTGGGTCCTGTGTACCACACTGGGGGGTGCAGGAGGTGAAAGGCTGCACCTTCAGGGAGGAGTGGACAGGACGGGAGACTCTAAACTGACCAGCGAGGTATTCCATCCCATATACGCTATATTTGGTCTAGAGCTGAGGGACCCGAAGGGTCTCTGGGTTCTTCTCTCCCCTCTTGGACTGCTTTGCCAGCTTTTGCTTGGCTTGGCTCGGGTCCTCTCTCGGTTCCTTCCTCGGAGCACCCAAGGAGGACTGCCTTCGATCCAGTCTACGTGTTCCTGAACCCGGTACCAGAATCCAGCTCCCGAACACATCTCCCGTCTGCTGCGGGGCCCAGTCTGGGACTCCCCCGGAGCCTGCACAACATCAGTGGTGACGGTGATGTAATTACCATCAGGGGGGTTGGGTTCCATACTGGTTTTGTATATATTTGTATATATTCCATTTTTATAATTATTATTTTCCTTTTCATTAAAGCTGTTCTAGTTTCCTTTTCTAATCGCTAAGTCTCTCTCCCTTATTCCCTTTCTCTTCCCCTCTGGGGAGGGAGGGGGGTTAACAGAGAGCGTCTGTTATAGGTTTTAGGGGCTGCCCTGACCCTAAACCGCGACAAGTAGAATACTGAGCAAGGAGGCTTTTTGAATTCAAAAATAACATTTAGCCGTAAGTGATTACTTGATGCAGATCACTATTAGTAGAAATATTTCAACCAATGTTCACCTGGGGACTTTTTTCCAGGGAAGAATGTTTTCCTTGAATTAATTCTTAAACTACTGTTTTGTAATGACTTGCACTATATCATGAAGAATCTCCCTCAGCCTGTCCTAACAGGAGTGCAAGTACTGCTGTTCACAAAGTTTGGAGCTAATGAGGCAAAGAAAATGCATTTTTTCCCCAACATTATTTCCTAAGAAACTCAGAAATGGGCCCTGACTTAGAACAAAGGAAAAAGCGGCATAGACAATGAACCTGCTCAAACTATAAAACATTCCTTGAATCCAGTACTTCCATTCCCTTCACAGCAAAACTATCAAAAGCAAGAAATGCCAATACATAAAAGGTAGATAAGGTGCATTAGAAGAGTTTCTGCAAGAGACATACATAGTCTTTGGTAAAAAGGAGCTCTGGTCCAATACAGCTACTCAAAGACCGCACAGTAACCAACTAACAGACAAAAGTGCTCCTTTTAAACCTCACCCATCATGCAGCTGAGGTGAGCAGACAGTGCCTCAGACAGCAGACGGAGAGTGTTTGACCAGCTACAGTCTATTTACTTTACTGCGAGTTATATTTATAGTGTAAATGCTACCGCAGCAGATGAAATTCCCTCTGAATTGACTGAAGCCCAGGTAAGAGCCCCCCACCCCATCTCCACCCCCTGCCTGGCTACACCTTTCCCACTCTGGTGGTTCCGTCCCTGTGAAAACCCAGGAGGACCAAGGTCACAGCAGGGAACACAACTGGCAGCAGCAGGTTTTGGAGAAGAGCAAGGTGATGCTGACAAACAGTTTCTTTTTGCCAGAGTTACCCTAATAAGGCAAAACTCAAGACCCCTTCCCTCCTATAGTCACAACCTCTTCCCCCTTCTCCCTACTCCTGCTTTATTTTGGGACCAATGTTTTTGTTCTGCACCATGGATTCTGTAATGTAACAGACTCTCACGTTTGCCTTGTTCTGACACTTAACCAGCAGCTTCTGCAGGAAGAGCAAGCTGCTGTACTGCTTACCACAGAGATTTCTATAAACAATACATTTTAATCAACTCAAGTTTTCAGCGCAGTGTTTTAGTGGTTAATGTGAGCTCTGCACAGTGCTAGTGGTCTGTATTCCCCAATTTAATTACAACCTCATCCACTCGTTACGGCTAAAGGAAAAGGTCCAAACTCTATCCTTGGAAGCCTGCATTCAATTGCTTCTCCAGTCCTCCTCCTTCAGTCCAAGGGGATTTAAGTCCAAAGCTCTACAGCTAGGAAGATGTGAAATACGTTTGAAAAATCCACCAATCATTTTTCACACTCTCTTCATCATTCAGCAATGAATGACAGCAGAGCAATCAAAAAGAGGCCTGTGCAGCTTCTAGTCCTTCTCTTCATAGCATCGTAAGCTCTGCTCTGTTGTCTGCTACCATGTCCATCTGGCTTAGGGCAGTGAATGCCTATGAAGCATGAATTACACAAAGCATGCAATCTATAGGGGGGGCTTTGTTCTGAAACACTGAGGCACCAACACAACCAAGTACTAAAACACTCAGATTTTTCCTGAAAAATGTACGTGCATAGATGTAGTCATATGCATAGACATATTTATAGACACTTTTTTTTTTTTTAAGATAGACAGACAGGTACTTTCTCACACTATAGCTTCCTAACATAGAAAAATATCAGGACTAAGCATGTGGTCAGATCTTCCAGTCATCTTTGAAGACAAGGCAGATGTGGTGGATTAATCTTGGTTCCAACATGCAGTTGTAGTGTAGGCACCTGAACCATAACTCGTGAACAAAAGAAGGATTTGCATGCTTGCTTTTTACTTGAAAGAGGTTATTATTTGAATCTCGAGACTTCTGGCCAGCAACAACCACCATCAAGTGCTTACAGACCTGTACAGGCACATGCACATAAACACCTGAAGCAGTTTGTGCTCGACAAGTTGTATTAGGAAAGTTCTCAAGGATGTCCTTGCCATATCACTAGTGTCAGGGAAAGAGTGCTGGAGTGACCGGTGTAAGGCTGGTGTAAAAGCTGCTGTGGTATGCATATCCTACTGGATGTCATATTTTGCTTTGTATGTTTAATAGCTGAAAGTGTAGAACATCACCAGCCCTTTTTAAACTTATAAAAGGACTCCAAAAAGAAAGAAGCTCTATGTATAAACTTTTGTGGTAGGATAGCTTCTCATTTGCAATATATTCAATATAAATCAATTGGAAACCACTGAGTGAAGATCAGTACATAGTAGAAAGTTGTACTTAGGATTATTTTGAGTGATAAGTGGGAAACGCTCTTCAAGAAAAGATGAATAATAAGAAAGGAAAGCAAACTGGCAAAAGAAGAGGCAGAACTATCAGACACCAAGAGCACAGAAACTGCAAAGACAAACTTTCCAGTTTACATACAGCATATGGAAGTGGCTCTGTGGCTGCTCAGGTTTCTATATATTACAGGACGAGAGGAAGCCCAGGAAGTCCTACTGAGGTGCTGCATGGAAACAATCCCTTGTGCTATACAGGAACTACTCCCTGAACTACAGTGTAGCTCTTTATCTCCATTTCTTCTCTCAATATCAGAGTTAAAATACGTGTCCCTGAAAAGATGGAAGAATTTTTATTAAAATATAAAAATAACAAAAATTAAACCAGACAACAGTGACTCTATATTCATCCTCTAAATGAAAAACAGTTTTGATGAAGTGACTTCGATGTTTTTCCACTCTAATCATTCCAACGTGCACTGCTGGTTATTCCAACCATGACAGGTCACCTAATATACATTAAGTACCATTTAAAAGCAGCCTCCCACCCCCGAGACAGCCGCATTCACAGATGACAACTGTGGTGGTGTATTTGTCAGGAAGTTTTTTTGGCCTGGCTCCCAGCTACCTTCAGGTTATACAGGAAGCATCTCCTCAGGAAGCTGCTTTCAACGTGTTCCCAAAGGAAGGCCCACCTCCACCCTCCCCGTGTATGGGTGCATGCTGCCAGAAGGCAGGAGGTGTTGAGGGAAGGGTGGTACAAGAGGCCAGGAGTTCTGCCTACACTTTGTCTCTCCACCTCCCTTCCCAGAAGTGCTATTCTCCCCAGCAACGCTATCAAATAAACATCCCCCACAACTCTGAGCTGAAGGGAATGGAAGAAAAGCAACCTTCCAAATAAGGCCAGCTTTTAGGGTGCAAAGGCATCTTTCCTGAGAGAGAAGGCAGAACGAATACATATTGCAGAAGCACAAAGAAGTGCAAAGGCTTGCTGCAAAGTCAGCGAGCAGAGATGTGTATAGATGGACCTAAGGGGAGCCTTGTGTGAGGTGATGAAACATTAGGAGGGGAAGAGGTGGAGCATTGATTTGAAACGTTAGAGCAGTATACTCTTACAAGAGCTTGGAAAGCACTTACTGGACAAAACCAGTCCTAAAAGATGATTCACCACCTGTTTTGCTCTTCAAACATACCACAGCCAGTTCCTGCTCCCAACCCACTACATTCCCTCTGTCTAGTATTGTGGGAAGGGAGTTGATGGTTTTGTCAAAACCTCAGGACTCCCTGATGGTTCCCAGGGCTCATGAGACTCAGCATGCACCATTCAAACCTCCAACACGTGTAGTCTGGAAGGGAAGAGGTGATCAGGTCTTAATTACCAGAGGGCTATGGATCTGGTGTGCACCACGGCACGGAGTTTAAATACAGATGCCTTTGATCTAACTACTTGAGGCTTTAACCCAACAGCTAGGGACAACATTTCTTTCTCACTGTGCTCAGATCTACTCCTTTCTTTCTACTCCTTTCAGATCTACTCTGCCAACTATTTCACAATTAAAACAGAGATCATGAAAATACTAATAAGCCACAACTAGCTTGGCCATTGCACAGCCAGGAACAGCCTGGCAATCTCTCTCCCACATAGATTTTCATACTGTTTTTTTGCATAGTTTGACCACCCAGGTAAGGTTTAATAACTATCAGCATGTTTCAGCACGTAACACAACCCCTGGTGCAGCTCAGATGTTAAGATCTGTGCTGGAGACTCACTCCCTAGATGTCATGAAAACCCTGCAAAGCAATTACAGAAGCAAATAAATTATTAAGAGAAAGAAGTGACAGCTCTGGGAATTGATGCAGATCCTGGTGTGAATCTGGGTTGTTACTGACAGAAAGTTATTGTTTAGTAGGTGATTGGTAATGCATAAGAAATGAGAGTTTCGTCCTGTTCTAAATAACCCCCTCACCAACCACAGAAGGAAGGAGCAACACGCGCTACCTTCAGGGTTTTGCTGGCTTTTTATTCCTTCAGTCTGCCTCAGACTAACAACCAAGCCCAGCTACCTCTGCCCTCACTTTGGCTGATCTTCTGTGGGTGCTGAAAAGCTGCTAGCAGAGGGATTTTCTCAGGTTCTCACAATATTTGGTGAGAGTCCTGCCTTTCTCACACATGTTATGAGAAACAGTAGGATGGTTTTTGTAAGCTGGGCCAACACCTGGTGTTTTGCTAAGTTCTGTTTATGGTACATTGGACAAATATTTTGAAATGGGTGTTGTAGGACTTGAGCCACTCACCCTAGGAGATGGGTGATCACTGACCAATCGCCCTGTGGGGCTAGGGGATAGAAAACGGGGTTAGAAATTAATAAACTGGCCTTCTCTTGCTGAATTTGTGTGTTGCTGCATCTCTCCAATGCGACAATCTTCCAGCATCCATCCTCTCAGCTGCTTCAATGCCAGACGCAGAGTTTCCTCCCCCACCCCCAAGGAGCACGGCCACCATCGTCTCCCCATCTCCAGCCCCACTCCATGGGCTGCACCCCTGGAAATACAGCCTGGCAGCAAGAGAGGAAGAACAAGCTTTGCAGCCATGTGCTCCTTCCTTAAATTGTTTTTCATCTCTCTCACATTTGAGTAAAATGAAAACCTGCGAACTTCTACTGCTGTCCTTGGCACTCTTGACATGTGTATTTTTTAGTTTGTTTTTTTCTCCTTTCATTCTTGTTCTCTGCATCTGACACAGGACTTGTCAGAAAGGACATAAGTAGGAGAAAACGCGTGACAGAAGATGAATTAAAACTTTCAAAGTTAACTTTTTCTACAGAAAAACAAAGTTCCCAGCCCAAGATTCCACCTCTTTTGGAATTTTTATTTTTAATTTTCTAACTGAAGTCTTTCCAAGCAAAGAGACACTAGTGACAAAGCATTTGCCTGGTTGAGAACCTAGGGTGTTCTGGAGCAGAACAAGAGACAGAGATAGCAAAGGAGGGGAAACATTTTTTGAACAGCTGTGGATCTATGTCAGCTCCCTCCAATATCACTAGAAATTTTTCCATCTAATGTAACAGGCCTGGCCTGTGCTTCCAGAGTGCAAACCAACTTGCATCCTGATCTGATGAAATACCTGTTTCTTTCACCTGGTTAATTTGCTGGCCCTCCAGGACAGCTACCTCTCCATCCTTCTCCTATGTATCATCAAATAAAACAGCTCATGTAAGTGTAGATATGATAGTCTGTTAAGATGTAGATGGACTTATGAAAACTTATGTTACAGTGATTAACTGTTCTCTCTGGCCTTACAAGAGATTGCTTTGTATGCAGCAACAGTATCAGATTGTGTTTGGGGATGGGGGAGTATCTCTGCTACCATTCACGGGTGGAAAGGCTCTTTGGGTTGGGATGTTCACAGTGCTCCTGGAGTTAACAAGAAGCTCACGTTGCAGTTTATCTCTAAATTTTAATACAATACATCACCTAACAAACATGAGACCAAAGACCTTGAAATGAAATCTGCATGTTTCCTCTCTTCAAATAGTAACAAAATGATTGAATTTACAAACACGACTTAACATGAATACTCTTGAGATGTCACATTTATACAAGAGCCCCAAAGAGACTAGCATACTTCCAATTAAAACTTTGTATGTAAAGTTCATATGTATACACATTGGTACATGTATATCCACACATACCGCAATCTCTGCGTTAGCCTTGTGCATCTTTCTGGTGCCTTTCCTTTGGTGCTGCGTCATCCACTTGACCATCTTCACATGCCCTGTTTCAACACCTGTACAATTTCCCACATTTCCTAGCCTTCTCTTCCAGAAGAAGTGGAAGAGCTCTCTCAAATACAATTCCAGCTAGCAACAATCCCAGTATCAATGGCACTGCCTTGAAAGTCAGCAGAGAGAAATATGAACCTGATTCTTGAGCTGCTATTGCATTCCTTTCCATAAATTCATTAAACTGCAGGCTTTATCACGTTTAAATCACGTCCTTTTGTAAAAAGGTATAAATTCCAAACAACTCAATTGTGATTCATTATCTGTCATTGTCGGTCAATGTATCATGTCTAGAAAATATTGAGTTATATGTAAGATTACAGAATTTGCAGTTGTATTTTCCAACAAAGCTATTCAATAATAGCAATTATAACCAAGAATTGATAGGCAATTTTTCCAGTATATACAAATTAATCTTTGCTAATTTGCTACTTTTCCAGTATACACAAATAATATTTGCTAACTTGAACCTAAATGACTCTAAAGTTTCATGACTCATTTTCACATGCAAAATTGCAGGTGTCGATTTCTTTTTTGGTCACATTATTCTTCTACTTTCCCTCCATCTTGTCCTTTCATTATGAAACTCTATGATGGTATCTCATGCTTTCATTTTACTTGCTATATATATTTGGTAGAAAAGCAGATTTCCCTTCTCCATCTTTGCACATATCTTTTCGTTTTGATTCTCTTGCAAAGTATTTTCTCATCTGCTGAAGTCTTTCAATACACCCTTCTGTGTGACATCTCCAAATCCAAACTTTTCCAAATCAGTCAGGCAGTACCTCACCCAAAGGAACAACCTTCCCACCAGCTGTTCTGCACATGCCTTGCCTCAGAGGTGTCTCTTCCCAGCCTTTATTATAACCACAGCTCTCACATGGGCTGTGGTGCCAACGTACCTGCTACTACCATGTACAAGTGTATTTTTATTCATCCGGGTAATACATGGTCCTAAACATTCTGTGACTCAAGTATAAGTTGGCTCTGTTTGTACTCTACAACTTCAGGTGGATTCCTCCTTTCTTCAGAGCTGGGTGCTTCAAGCTCATTTGCTGCACCAGTGCCTTGGCTTCCCCACTAAAACTTGTAGTCTGGTTTAAGGAGAGTTTGCTTAGCAGTAAATTAAACTGCCCCCCCCCCCCCCCCCCCCCCCCTTTTTTTTTTGGAAAAAAAATGAACCAAAACAACAAAATCAACAACATTAAGCAATGACTTCCTAATAAACTCCTCAGTTTTGAGTCTCTGATATTCATTATGTTCTCATTTCAAATTAAGGGCCCCACATGCCCTCCAAAATCACATCTGATGCAGGAATATCAAAGCACCTGGTAATGGCTGAAAAGTTTCTTCTTTATGTTTTCTTTAATTAATGCTTTTAAGCTCTCTAATCACTCCGGCAATGATTCTGTCCCTTACACCTTGCTGTATAGTCAGATAATGGCTTGGTTTTCCCACTAGCTGTAGACTGGTAAACAATTCTAATGCCTCAGGGACAGTACGGTTAACAAGAATACCTTTTGCTCACTGTCATCCTCAGGACGTCCATTCAGCTTCACAAAGAGGGTTACACCAGACATCCTCCAGTTAACCTCCACAACTTGCTCAGTTTGCACTGCATTCTCAAAACTACTACTGTATTTTGTCATTTTTCATCTCTTCTCCTGTTTCCCTATAGCAAGTTATTATATTCTATTTCTCGTGTCACACAGTATTTTTAATAGCAGCCAGTGAAAACACCATGCCATTACATATTAGCAAGAGGAAAGTTTCCTAAGTAAGCCAGAAGTGGAATAATTGAGGACGGGCAGTTCTCTATATTGACTCTTCACACCACGACCAAACAAAACCAAACCAACATACTAAACTAAACATAATAAAAAATTATGGGCTTCCAATGTTGTATGGTCATAGGTTTTGCCTTGACTGGGTAAAAGATGACCCCTGTGCTACAGCTGACACTTGATCAACTGAAAATAAGGCTGTTGTGATGGAAGGCAACTATCCCAGCCTTGGACCATACCACACCAAGACCAACCTCATTAAAGCTTCTGCTTTGGTAAGCTGCCATGTGTGCAATAAAATCATGCATTTATCTCCTCAAGGGCAGACTGGCTTCAACCCAGCAGTCCCGTGCGGGTACCAGGCACCCATCTCCTGACACACAGATAGCACACCAGATGCCTGACATGAACGTGGGCAGGGCTGTGTTCATTCAGGAGTTTTACCTCACTGCCCTTAAAATTAAGAGAGAGACATTGAGCTAGCACCCCAACCACTGGGATTGTTAAGTTAACACCTATCTGTTGCCATGTGGATGCTTTAGTAACAGAAAGGATCACCCACAGTCTGAGGCAATTTTAAATTCAAATTCTGATATTTTATGTCACTGTACAATATGGCAGGTGGCCGTTTGATTTGGTTTCAAGTAAAGCAGGCTAACAAACTTCCTTCCAAGCCATTAATTCTGAAATGTAATAAGGCTAACACAACTGCACTGACTCATTAAGGCAATTCAATGTAAGCTGCACTCATTAGAGCAGCCACCATCTATATTCCTATGACTGCAGCCTTGTTTTCAGACACCATCAGAGATGACCTGCTGTGCCAAATGCCTCTTCTGTCTCAGGAAAACTTCAGAGAAATAGCAAAATGGAAAAACCTTGATTTGCTCAGGCCTTAAAATCCATTCAAACACAAGAATATGATAATATTTTGAGTCTCTCTCTTCATCCAGAAAAAGCTGATTTCAGTGGATAAGGGAAAATCTACAACAATACAGACAGTACTGCAAAGAGAGTCATGCAGTTTACAGATAAAACTCTCTTCTATATTTGCTGTAAAAGGTGGCTTATGAGTACAGGAAAGAAAATATAGAAGAGATAAATTATGAGTGTGTCACAGTTGAAATAGTAACTACCAATCTGTGACCCTGGTGTGGAACACAGGCTACCTGTTGGTATAAAAAAACAGCTATGGAGAGAGGGCTGCTGTCCAGAGGTTGGGAGAAAAATCTTTCTGTGCTTAAAATAAAAAGGACCTCAAGAAAAGGTACAAAGAAAAATCAAGGCAGCATTTAGCCTTTAAGAAGAGACCCTTACAGGTGTTAACAGTCATCAAGTTTGGAATAATTAAGCACGGCCCTCGGACTAGATCAACCCATTTCAGGAGCTGGAGGTGAACCACAAATTCTCAAGCAAGACTAATTTTGAGTCTTCCATCAGAGAAATTAAATAGCTTAACATAAAGCAGCTTATATTCTCTTAGCATACTTTTAAAGAAGTGCTAAGTTATTCACCTAACAAAAGGGAAAGAGAAGTGCAGCAGAGTTTTGACCCTTTACTACACAGTAAAATCAACTGCCTAAGAACAAAAAAACCCACCTATGTTGCATATCTGCTAAACACATCTGTCCTAAGCAAAAACCTCTTTGTTGAAACTCAGATTCACACTCAACATTTAATAATGTTGTGACTGCACTGACATTACAAGCTTGCAGCAGGCTGGTACTTACCTCCCTATAAATTAAATCAGAGTTCACATCAGATGAAAAAATGTATTAGAGTTATTTATTTATATCAATTTCAAGCCACTACATCTCATGTAACTAAGCCAGTGCTGGGAGAAATGCCTGGCATGTGTACAGAGGAATCTGGGACTAGAACCAGAACCTTTCTGCCCCCAAAACACATGCCTCTCACTTAAGCTAGGGGAGACTCACTTTAGCTAGAAGTGATAACATATCCTATACCCTCCCTGTGGGCTGCCCAACCTCTCTCTTTTATAGAAAGGCTGTTCCTCAGGCTCAGCTTTGCTTTCCTTCACTACCCAAGATAGATCCTTCTATGTATTCATAGGAAGTGATTTGGTTTCAAAGGGACTGCTCAGAGATAACTAAGAAGAATTTCACCCAGTATCTTTATTTCTGAAAACACGTCTAAAGTTTTCTCACTTCTTATTTAGAAGGCCTCCTGAGCGATCTGCTAAATAATTAATGTCTCTTTCTTATTTTGCTACCATAATGTGAATAGTTAATATGTTCCTTAGTAATTCCCATATTACAAGAGAATACAGCAATGCAGTGGGGCTTTAAAGAATATTTACACGCTTCCACAGAGCCACCTGAGTGGCTCACATCCCTTCTACCATTATCACACTGAGAAATTCTTTACATTTCACATCCCACTCGCAAAGGATCCCAAAACACAGTCTATGCTGTCAGACGTTTCCTGAAATCTTTTGGTCTTCTCTTCACTATGCTTGTTGCTGTGCATCCTCAAGTTGTGTCTTGCCAGCCTTGCCTCCCTGTGCTGCTGCACACAGAGGATGGACTGTGTCTCCTCCCACTCTGCCAAAGTCATTAGCTTTTCTGTGACAGCAGATGGGAGAAGTTTACTGTGTCTTTGTGCATCCCGACCACTTGTACTATAACACTATCTTTATAATCTTGATGCTTATTGTTGTAATGCAAAAGGTTTGATGAAATTCAGATAAACTGTCCCAAAAGAGCCTTTGAGATGGAAATATGACATTCATGTAGGAGTGATGGTAGTGTTTCAGAAGAAGGGTTAGCCCAGCTCCAGGCTGATGCCTGGGAACATGGACTAGCAGCCTTCTACAACACTGCCCTTCAATATACCCCCACCAGCAGCTATTTTCAGCTGGAGGATGCCTTGGTTACTCCCAGCAGATGTATCTATCAAGCGCTTCAAAGAGTCTCCTTCTTGAGCCCAAGTTTTCTGTAATAGGCACATAAACACACGGGTGGAAAATTATTCAATACCTTCCATATTCACCTCTCCTTGTTCACTTGTGATTTCTCTGGCTCTTGAAGGCTTTCTGCAGCTTTCTTCCCTCATCAATCATTTTCCCAGCACATGGTAGTTCAAAGGTTTTTCCAACTTACCACACTCTGAACAAGTTGTTCCTGTTTTTTAGGGTCTCTAGGTGAACATCAGAAGGAACCATGGTGGTAACAACAGCAGGAAACAGTGCAAGGCAATTCTCAACTGGAAAAATCCTCAGCTACTTTTGAGAGCTTTCTATCCTTGAGCTCAGCACAGACAGCACTACAGATCAGAAGGCTCCAAGGCCCAAAAGCTTTACAAGCATCTCCAGAGAATACTTTCAGAATTACTCCTTACAATTAAGCTGCATGAATCTGGGAGACTAACAAGTGTTTGCTGTAGTACTGCACCAGACACAAATACACAGCACCAGGCACAAGCTCTGAAACAATGCAGCTTATGTTCTTTTCAAAATCTGCCCTCCCTTTCATAAATGCTCTGTTATCAAGGTGATTAGTTCTTTCTTTAAACTTTTTTTTTTTCTTTTAAGAAGTTGCTTAAGAAGGTGTTAAATTTTAATTTCTAAAGATTTTCCTATTCATGCCAATTATAATTGTGACTACATCACCACTTTCCTTCGACTTTCTCTTTGGACAGGAAAATCTATATAGTTTAGGTTAGTTAATGTTTGCTGCTTTCTTTCTGTATACACAGTTGCTAAGCATTAAAACATAGAAAGAACCAAGAGAAGGCCAGTGAAGATATACTACTGTACATTATCTTAGTAAATCTTTGGCCTTATTTCAGTGAAAACAATTGAAGAAAACCCACCAGCCTCTGCAGTAATGTGGAAATGAGCAAGCAGAATAAGACTCGGGGGTATTTTAGTGCTTCAGGTTTTGAATTGACCAGTAAGTTAACTCATGTCATGTCGAAGGAGCCTCAAAGTAAACATTTCATCATGCACCAAGGTGATGGATATGACCCATTTGCTGCACCCTTAGTTTTCCAGCAGTTCTACTGCAGGAACAAGCCTGCTGGAGAGAATGTTCATTTTCCATCACTATGTTTTGTCTCGTACATCTGTGCTATTTAATTTTCAATGAAGCAGAATAAACCTGTAACAGCAGCTCCCAAACATTCCAGCTCCTCACTGGATGCTCATTTCCTCCCCCCAGTGCCACTGAGCACTGAACTCTACCTTCAAAACTCCAATACGACAGAAGTTGCCTTCTTACCTGAAACAATTTAAAGGGACAGTTGTCTCTTCTCACCTTCCTCTCTCCATTTTTAATGCTCTAAATTTCAATACGATCATCACTTGCCATAGCATTTAGAAAGTATCAGCATAATTAAGTATAAGGCTAAAATTCACAATGGTGAAGAATGGATGTCAGTTAGGATGTCTTTGTAAAAATAGGTCAGAGACAAGCCAACCAATCTCCAAACTACTGTACAGAAATGCATTCAATTCCTCACTCTAAGAGGAATTTTCCCCACCTACACCATCCCTGAGGGTGAAGAAGACTCCTGGAAAAATAGAACAGAGCGTTCAGAACACCAGCAGACCACGTGCAATACAACCATGCATTCAAAATCATCAGGAAGCCACCAGTTCTGGTCATTAAAAGCCAGGATCTATTTAAATATCACCATCGTAAAGTGGATATATCTTAATTTTATCCAAAGGGCAATTAAAACAACATGGCAACACTGTGTTTCAGATGTAGGAATGTAATCCAACCTGCCTTACTTTTCAGTGAGATCGAAGAAATTGGCATTCTTCTGAATCACATGTTCTGGTTGGAGTGCCATTAGACTCCTAAGAGCTTGATCACAGTGTTACTTAAATTAGAACAGTAAGGAAACACATCTGACTTGAACCAAGGCTTCTCCTCAACAGAGAAGCAGTAAAAGCAAAAGAATAAATCTATTTATGCTATGTTTAAAAAGTGAAATAAAGGCCTGAAATTACCAGGTTTTTAATGGTTTCTGTTCCAAAACAGCAGACATGCTAAAGGATTTACAGGAGGAATATCCTAATGTTACAGCACACCACTATGGGATGCAAAGGAAAGGGTTGAGGTGACCCTAGGGCAAGGACTGGTGCTAGCACATTGCTTGTGATAGTTAGGAAATAACTGGGGTGTCAGGAGGAGATGCAGGAAGAGCCTTGCAGGCACAAGGAAAACAGAAACACAAAGGACAAAGTGAACAGCCAAATCACCCTGATCTCAGGGGTTTCAACTCCCCAGTGTAACCACATCTCCTCCTTGGTCTATGGACTTCCACCTTCTCTCTGTATAATCACTCCTGGGCAGACACAGTCCATGGGGAAAAAAAAAGCCATTATCCAACTTGCAGTCCAAACCACACGTCCATCGTGCTTTAACAAAAATAAAAGCTCAGGAATGCATTCAAGCAGGAAATGGAAAATTCTGGAGTCAGAAAACCCAAGAAACACAAAAAAGTTTAAGTCAGGCAAGTGCAATTCTCCTGCTCTCACATCCTGCAAACGTCTGGGTGCCAGCATGTGTTCCTGGGGGCAGGAATGTACACCCCGCAATGGTGTGTGTGAGCTCAGTATGTGCAGATGGGAGAGGAATCCCAACCCAGCAGGGTGTGATGGAGAACTGCCCGGGCTGCCATAGCTCCCTGTAGGAATACAAGGATACAAGCATCCTCATGGGAATTGGCATTTACATTTTGGTTGGGTTTTGGGGTTTGGTTTTTTTCAGTCTGCTCTAGGCAACATATTCGTAGTTTGCTGGGCACAGACTTCCTAATAATCTTTATTGTTTCTGGTAATTTTTAATGAGTTGATGTAAGGCAATTTCACTTCCTTCCCTTTTAAAAATAATTAACAAAAAATATCAGTACAGGAATAAAAGCCTCATAAACGGAGGAACCACATGCCTATGACTGGAATTAAAGGAGCCATCTGTTTCTTTACAGTCATGCACATCACAGACAAGAAGTACACACACGACATATGTCATTACTTCCACTTTCCTAATAGAAAATATTTGTCATGATTCCCTCCCACAGGAGTGCAGGAAGCTCTACCACCAGCTTGCAATGCTACAGGAACCCCTCCCACTAAAGCTCTGCAAGCAGCTAATTCAATTTCTTTCTCTTCCTCTTCCCTCAGACAACCCAGCAGAACTTTTTTTATGCCTCTGTGGTTCCTTTACAAAGGTAGATGTGGTGTTGGGGGATATGGTCTAGGGGTGAACTTGTAGAGTAGGGTTAATGGTTGGACACGATGATCCCAAGGGTCTTTTCCTATCTAAATGACTCTGTGATTCTGTACTGGGCCAAGTTTTGGAAAAAAGATATAGTAGACACCACAGCTGCTTTTTCATGTTCCAGTCCTGCTTGGCAACACTAACATTGCACAGCCACCTTTATCTTCAGGCTCCCTATACCTCACAGCTTTTGGGCACATTTCACCTCAACTTAACAAGCTTGCTCAATGAAGTGTCTCCCACTGTTCCCAGCAGCTTTTCCTCTGTATGGCATGTTCAGTTAGCATCTAGGCAAAAGAAAAGCAGGATCTGCACGACAGCTGAAATGATCAGTACTTCATGGAATCTAATCACACACTGAAGCCCTGACATCTTGCTATGAACTTGCAGATTTACACCCATTACCCACCAGAGGCAAAATCAGAGCATCTGTGGGAGTCAAAACTGCCCCAGAGCTGCTGCCCTGGAATGTAAGCAGGGATGCTTGGGAGGTCAGCATCGCACTGAAAGACACCCGGCCTCAGTTCCGCTCGCTTCTGCTGCCTCTGCCCTGCCAAACCAGCCTATCCCTAAACTGTAAAAACCAGAGCAGTGACAAATGTTCTCAAAAAAAACCTGCTGAAAAGATGTAACTCTTCCACCTAAAACATCTCCTCCTCTTTCCCTGCCTTGCCACAGTTCAAACGCCGAAGAGTTCAAGACTACCTACTGTGTCACTGAGACACTGTGCAAGTATTTCTTCAGAAAATTCAAAGAGTAGCTTAATTTAAGTTTGTCTGACCTGGGACGTTACCCTTGCTCTCAGTTGTGGAAAACCTTTAAATAGAAATGGGAAAAAAAAAAAAAAAAAAAGGATTAAAGTTGTCTGGTTCTTCAGATTTTTTTTTCTCTGCAGGCATGAATGCTTTTGATATAAGCTACTTATCAGAGGCTACGGGCAAACTTCTGAAACTAAAACACTGGCAGCTCTGCAGTTATGCAAAGGGAATATTTCCCTCACCCACTGTGCTCTCCCATGTAGATAATCATTTCTGTGCGTAGTCACGCATTTCATTATTCGCAATACTCTGACCCTGAGATGTTCTGTAAATTCTCCATGTCAGTTCAGGAAAAAACACTGTCTTCCTCATGTCTGCCTATATTCAGTTTCTGCGACATCTTCTTGCATTACTATGCACGATTGCCCACCCATGGCAATCATTCCTTTGTTTTGATCATCTCTGGAATGCATAATGATGAAAGATGGTAAAGTGGGGAAAAAAAAAACAAAACAACCAAAAGAAGGGCACTTTATCTTTAATTCAAATATTGAATAAGTTAATGTACATTTTTTTAAGTCCTGTATAAGAATACATATATTAAAAAAAGAAAATAATCTATGTTTTTTATCTAGCCTTTGAAATGAAACTTGTAACACAAGATCTGCACTGCGGCTACCATCAAAAAGTCAGACTGATGTTCCAGAGGCACAAAGTTAGGACACACCTCATGATTCCTACCCTCTTCCATTCCACAGATACATTCCTAAATAGTTACGTAAACTAACACCTTATTTAAAAAATAACTGAGTTAAGCCACTGCTGAAGAGCAAAGCAAGATGTAATCTAGATTTAATGACATTTCAGCTGTCCTTATGCAATTTTCACATGTCATTCTGCCTTCTAATAATTACAGTAGAATATAGAGTGGGTAATTATATCCGTCCTGAGTATCCCTCATCTACACAGGACAATCTCTCTTCGAAGCATTCATGAAAATAAAATCAATTGTATACATATTGGAAGAAGAAAATTAATGAGACAGGAGTGGCTGGGTAGAAATACTCAACACTCAGACAAAAACAAAAGGAACAAAGAAGTGAAGTATGTAATAGAATTTTATTTACAGATTTTAAGCGTATCTACTCACACGCAGATTGTTTTTCCTTAGCTGCCCTTTCACTACTTGTCTGTAAACAAGGATCTCACTTTGTGCCAGCATAAGAGCCCATCAGAACAAACTCTGTTCTGTGCATGCACTGATGCAGCAGCAGCAGCTCAGTGCTGGGCTCGCTGATGCTCTCCGCTGCTAATTCTCCAGTTGAGTAGCTGCATTTTTGCAGGTAAATGAGAACAGAGAGTTGCAGGCTTATTTATGTTCTCCCATCCACTGCACATCCCCTGTGATGGCTTCAGCTGGCACACTCTACTCTGCAGACCAGCTCCCATACCTGTAACTCCTGGACTACAGAGCCTTACCTATCTCTAAATCACACCACCTAGAGTCACAACACTGAGAGAGTCAAGTCCATTTTCTCTCTGCCTTAGAAACCTATTGCCAATTAAACAATGGAACATTGGGAGTGCTAAATCCAGACATAAAGGTTAATTGTTTGAGTAAGGATTTTTTTTTTTAAATGATACTATTAGGAATTACATGTAATAGGGAACTATTTTTCAAACCACCTTGGATTTCTGCATGGAAAACAACATATAAACCTAAGAGTGGGGGTGAGCATAAAATAACAGCAGATTTGTGTAAACCTCAGAGAATGGGTGCTGTCCTGCCCCAGCCCTCCTCATTCAGGAGAAAATCAGATCACTAAATTTCAAACTAATACTCAAGTCATCAAATGTCCATAGAACAAAACCGACCATCAGCACCAGTATGTGTCAGCCCAGTGTCAGCCCAGAAGCCATTTACTGGGTGGACCAGGAAGACAGCAACAAACCTTTTCTCCCTCAAGGTGGTTCCCCTAGAACAGGATCAAGAATGGCAGAGGGAAATAATTTTGGGTAGAAAACCTGCGGCTGACAGGGCTCCCTGGGGTGAACACGCTCACTGGCATAGGCACTGGCATTGGCTGCTCTCAATCTCACCCTAAACGGCCAGCAGCACCCAGGGCTGAACCTGACAGGGACAGCTCAGGCAGGGTTCTTCCTGGGTGTGCATGATAGACCTTCTTCATCACCCACTAGCAACTTTAAGGTTTTTCCTGGTGATTGATTCTGCTCCATTTTTACACTCTCCCTGACAAAGCAGTTTTACTAGCCAGAAGCTATCCACATCTTGTGCTAATAAATGCTATGCATTCATTTATTTCTGTTTATTAAACCTCTTCTAGCAGAGGTTATTTTAAGACTTGGAAGTGCAAAAAGCAATCATCCAGTCATAGGGGGGGAGTGTCAGTAAACTGAGATCAGCTAAGGAAACCATGTCAGGAAAGCTCTTTCTGGATCCTTCCACTGCTTCCTGACTAACGAAGCCTGGTCAAGATGAAAACACGGGCACACATATGTGGAGGTGACTGTCACTTGCTACTTACATGCTCTTTTAATTCTCTCTTTCCAGTGGGAAGAAATCCAACAAACATAGTTTTTCATCATAAACCTGAAGCACCTATAACATAAAAACCTACCAGCTTGAACCTGGTAAATTATCCAACCTGACTGCATCTACTCTACGGGGAAGGGGATAACGAACACACCAAATTATTTTATGCAGTGCACAGATTGTTCTCGATTACCTGGAGGACATAACAAACAGGAGAATTGCAACTTGACAGAAGATGTATACAATTAAAACTTAAGACTCCAGAGGGATGGATAGGAGATGCTTGACTAGGAGACATACTTCACTGCTGTACGGTGCAGCTCTTGGCTCTGTTTCAGCTTGAGGGAAATACTTAAGCATGGGCGTCTGTTTATTTGAAAGATGTCAAACCATCAACCAATTTTAGAAAACAAAAAGCATTTTGAATGGAGAGTATTTCAGAATAACCAATATCCTGCTTTTTTTTTTTGGTCTTTTTCTTTTTTTTTTTTGGTATAATTAAAGAGTCTTCTATAAATGTATCTTCCCTATTTGCATGTCTAATGTGGTTTCAGCTCTTTACCAAGTTTATTCTAAAGCCCTGTTTCCAAGGAGAATAAAAACAGCTGAAAGATACACATGAGTTTTGGCAATATCAAAACTTTTATGCAAAACTGACCTGATTCTGGAGAAAGTGAAATGTGAACACAGCATGACATAATTGCATGAATTTGTTATTACACAGTTATCCTAACGACATCTGCTTCTTTCTTTGCCTCGCTGACTTGCACAGTATAAAGAGCAGACAGCACTAGAGTCTGGTCATTCAGGAAGGACATCAGTTGGCTGCAATCCCTATTTCCAGCTTTATTAATTTAGGCATATTTATGACATGTCAAATTTATTGTTATACAGAAAATAACCATCCTCAGTAACAAAGTTGAAATACTTCTGCAACGTGACTGAAGAATAACTTAAAAACAAACATCATAAGAAGGGTTAATTTTGTATAAGAACAGCCAGGGATTCTCCACTGGGATTTCTTTTTTACTTTATCACTTTGCTTTGGCTTGGTGTTTCCTTGTCTCATTTTCATGCATCAGTGTATCACATGGAAGAATAAAGTGCGATTCCACTGCTCCTACTGGAAGGCTGTGTCAGTGTCGTGCTCAGAAATCCATGTAATACAAAGAGAACAGGGAAGTATCATAGAGTTTCACTAGCAGAAGGGTTTAATTAGTTTCTCATGAATTTGCTCTTTTACCTATAATTAGCTTGATCCTTCAGTCAGGCAGACAGTGGGGTCCTACCTAATCAATAACTCTGTGCACAAAAAGCAGCAGAATTAGGCCAAATACAATAATAAAAGGGTAGAGAAAATTATATTGAAGTAGTATTATCATAATTAAGGACTGAAAGATACAATGGCAAAATTCACCCTTCCTGCTTATGCTGCTGACAAAAGCACAGGATGTACCTGGGATTGCTGAACTGGTGATATAAGTGGTACTGCCAGTGACTTTCATGGAGCTCCCCTGTGCAAAGAAAACTCAGAAAACCTAAATGGCAATGACAGATCCATAAAGGAAGAGAAACAATTTTACTACAGCTTGAAAAGAAATGGGATGTTAAAATATAAAGAAGATAATAAATTAAGCTACATGGCAAGTACTTGAGGTAAAACCCCAAATCCCTGAACTGATCATCATCAGCTACGACACAGAGGGGACATGCCATTCAACATGGCCCAAATTCCACAGGAGACAGGTTGCTGGACCAGGTGGCTTGATACCATCTAGCAGGACTTACGTTGCATGTTGTAACCCAGTTATAATTTACTCTAGGCAATATATAGACGGACAGACCTAAGGAAGCTCATTACAAAACTAGTAGGATGCTTCATTCTCAAATAGCCCACTCTAGACCTGCACAGTCTCATCTGCACCAGTTAGAAAATTATTCACCTATCGCTGTGCAACAAAACACTTCTAATGGAATCTGAATAGATCCAATATGGAAATTGCAATTACAGTAACTCCAGCTGCTGACAGAATGTGAACAGTAGCCACATTCCAAATCCCAGTTTAACAGTGCTTTCCAAACTTCCCCGACAAGACTGGTACACATAGACAATCCTGCAGTGAGACTCAAGTATATTTTTAGGAAAATAGCTTTTCATTTTCATTTGTTGGCTTTTTTATTATTATTATTTTTTACACTACATGTATTTATTGGAATAATACTAAGTATAACCATGTTACATGTTCAGCAACGGCATTTATGGTGCTGAGACTCACAACAA
This sequence comes from Todiramphus chloris collaris, assembly GCA_025345505.1. Taxonomy (NCBI): domain Eukaryota; kingdom Metazoa; phylum Chordata; class Aves; order Coraciiformes; family Alcedinidae; genus Todiramphus; species Todiramphus chloris. The sequence goes on along the minus strand of JANVCC010000049.1, from coordinate 7,205,645 downwards.
CTCTTTCTTGCAAATACCTTTCTTGTAATATCTGAAATTGCCATAAGATCCTTAGAAAGTTTAACATGTAACTTGGGGATAGTCATAGAACCATAGAATGGTTTGGGTTGGAAGGGACCTTTCAGGACCATCTAGACCAACCCCCAATAGTCCTAAAACTGTTCAAGCCTTGCCATCTGACAAGAGGAAGGCACAAGAGAATGACATTTTTAGTAAGAATTAAAAGGGATTACATTTGTTTGAAATTAGTTTTCCACTCACATTGAAACATCAATCACAGCTCCCATTTCCAAATTATCTCATCATTGTTGATACACTGTTTACACAACAATTACAACCAGAAGGTTTATTTCACTTTTCAAGTACAGACTCCTGCTGTTATGTTGGATTATTTTTTCCTCCCCCCAAAGATGGCCATAAAAAGAACTAGATATGTTTTCAACATCAGATAGAAAAACAAGTCTCGCACATTTATTGGTTTCTTTTAACAGCTGCTATGTACAACTCAAAGAATAGAAAAGAAATTCTGGATCAAGTTCCATCAGGCTGAATTTGTACTTCAGTCAATTAATTAATTAATCTATGCCTTAATTTAAAACGAGGGCTCTCGATCCTGCCATTACTTACCGTAAACCCTGATGGTTATAAAATATTAATTCTCAACTGCTCTTGTTAATGTCAGGCTGAACCAAATCAATAAATTCAAACTTAGATTTAACTGGCATCAAAGGATGGTGCATATCCTTAAACTGCACAGGCATTGATCTTTGCGGTCAATATTCCTTTTATTTAAAGACGTTTAAAAGTATAAGGTAATGGGAAGTCTTTCCACAGAGAAAAGCAGGGTATTACTATACAACAGACAGTGAAGGACTGTCTAGTTTTCACATGCTTCACTGAGAAAGTGCCAGAGGTAATGAAGAGCCATTGCACAACCCCACCTGCTGCTGAAAGAGAGCCAGCGCTGAAAGGGATCTATTTTTAGAGGGATGCTAAAGGTCAGCCAGCTAAGGCCTTTAGTCATGCGATGTCATCCACACATTAAGCTTTCAGATGCTTTTGAGCAAGGCATTTGCTATACAGTAAATGACAATTTTTTTATTCCCCCCCTCCCCCCAAGACATTACATATTTGCAAGTTCACCTTCAGTAAGCGGTGCCAAAAGAGCTCTCAGGAAAAAGCGAAATGGCACAATTACAACTTGAGCAGGAATTAGAAACCGGCTGCACGATATAATGAGAGCCTCTGGAATGTTGTCATGATCCTGTTCCCATGAGAACAGCAAGAATCAGAGGATGGGTTTTGAGGAAAATATGCCATGTTTTTAAGTTCTTAAAGACCCACTGCGATGTCCTACAGTTTACAGGATGCCATAGAACTGGGGAAAAAACCAAAACAAAGCCCTGAAATACAACACCTTTTGTGTGTACACAATAATAAGTCATCACATTGTGTACATGCACGTACAAAGCATCCTCTTCGACAAGGGGGGAATAAGCCTAAAATTGAGCCACCTGGGGCCAGGAATTACACCACCTCAGCCTGGCCCCAGAAGTGACACTCAGAGAAGCCCCAATGCTTGCATTTCTCTGGCAGAAGGATCTCAAGTGACTCCGGGACTTGCTGAGCCACCTCATCAGGAAAATAATGACTGACACAAAAGGCTTCACCTATGGCAAAAGACGGCCCCTGCAGGAAGACTAACGTGAAGAGAGATGCTGTCCACTTACTAGAGAGTGGAATGTTTGGCTGAGCAATTTCAAAATCTGAATCCAACAGCAGGTGAGCCAGGCACAAGGCAAAGTGGGAGATGGAGCTACTGCTGCACAGCACACTTTACATAGTAAAGGCAAGGCAAGTGCCAAGGCCAACGTGCAGAAGACTGGTGAGGAGCTATAGCTGTGGAGCAGCCACAGGGCTGGAACTACTGGCAGAGAAAGGAAATGGCCTCCAGGTCTATGCATACCAAGTCTTCACTGTTTGTCCATCTTGATCTCCTCCAGGTGGGGTGTAACCTGGTGTCCTGCCCCACCGAGGGAGGAATTATGCCCTAAGCTGTGTATGTGTTATTTAACCCCTTTGCATTTGCAAGCAATTTTTTTCTTCCCAGCTGTGAAGTATCACTTTAGCACTTCTGTCTAAGGTTTTGCTCCTCACATCTGAGCTGAAATTAAGCCACTCTTCATCTCCCCAGAATGAGACTTCTTGGTAGGAGGGAACAGCTCACAGAACCATAAAAGAACTACCATCTTCCTCTCTCTACAGCAGGTTTCCCTTTACACCGTGGAGGTGTGAACACTCTCTGCCAGTCCTGCAGACATCACCCTGGGCAGCTGCTGTCCCATGAAGAGCAGCACTTCAGAGGAGCTCTACTAGGACTACACCCCACAAGAAAACTAGCCTGGCTTCGGTTCTGGATGCAGTTTGCTACATAGTGTGTAAATGAATCAAAATTAATCTTGGGTATTTCTACTACTACTATCCAAGTCTCTGGTTGAACAAGGAATGATCACAGTCCTGTCCCAGTGAATGAGATGAACAGGCACAGGAGGTCACTGCTGATAGGCAGTTGTGAGCTCACAGAAACAAAATAGCTTACTGCAGCATGAGTCAATGCACATCTGTAGATGCTTGTACACAAATGGTATGATAGAATGCTGGGGAATGACTTCATGCTTTAATTTGCAAGATAAACTTGTACAGAATCAAAACATCATGCTTTTTGACAGCTTTGTAGAAAGGAAGGAAGAACTGCAGAAAAATGAAAGAAAGAACACAAGAATGCAAGAGCAAACCACAGACTGACACTACTCATCCCAGAGCCTTTCCAGATAGAACATTACCAGCACTGCTGGTCCATACACCTAACAGGAGCAAAAATATACTCTTTGAGGATGCTGGATGAGACTTTGAAGGGCAGAAGGAAGAAGAAGGTCTACTAGGTGGTCTGTATACAGTAGGAAGACATGTAACACATGCAAGGAATCTATAGTACCTACTACTTCCTGCCCTGCCTTCAAAGACCTTATCTGCCCAACAGTAATGCTCATTTTACTTCATAACTGCACTCACAAAATGTTCGAGCTATATAATGCAGAAAGCAGGGCCAATGAATTGCAGTGTGCCTCAAATGCTTTTAGTGACACTAGACAGAAAAGCAACACTTTACCTGTGCTCTCTTCTTAGGAAAACGGAAAGAAGAGGGAAAAAGAACTAAAGAAGATGTAGCTTGGTGTGCAGCATTTCTTGCTTCACTGTTATTTTTATTATTTGCCATTGCCTAGGGCACGTGAGTTTACACAAAATGAAAAAGCAGAGGAACAAGTTACCAGTTTTATTTTTACTCTCCTACCTTCCCACAAGTTGCAGACACTGACGTGCCACAACTTTCCTCCCCGTTATTGAGAGCGCGCCTTCCTGCTCTTTTATTGCACTATGTTCTGTTTCATCAGGAGTCGAGCAGCAATTTCCTCCCTCGCTCAGATCACAGATGTAAAAACATTCACCACCATCAGAATGATTTACAAAAGGCACTAGTCCTCTGCATCCTCAATACAGACACTGGCCTTCTTGTCTCCACTTTTATGACAGGTAGCAAATGAGGTAATGAAGTAGAAACGAAGTAATAAAATGAAGACAAATCATTCATCTTGGGAAGGTCTGCATCAGACCAATTAAAATAATGCCTAAGACACACTGTGATAATGTATTGTACCTATGGGAAGAAGCTACTAGCTTGAGCAAGCTCTGCAATTGCTATTTTCTCCAATTACACCCCCAGAGATTTCTCGCTCTAGCATAATAAAAAATTATCAAATTAAAATATATTAAAAAATTAGTCTTTGTATTTCTTCCAAAACGTTATTAAAGGTGACGATAGCAACAAATCTCTGCCTGCGAACTGGTGCTCACACAGGAAGCTCACATAAGTCACAACGGACACCAGCACAGTGAGAATTGGGCAAGGAGGGTTTGCAGACCTGGGTGGCAGAGCTGTTGTCCACATTGCGAGCCCATTGACTTCCCTGGAAGGCAAAGGCTTTCCTGAGGGAGGTAAAAAGGCTCTATGCTGCACTCCCATCAGCACCAGAGGTGCAAGACTTCCTGCTCAGCTCTCTCCCACATAGCACTTGATGTGATAGGGCCAGGCAGTGCTTGCCTCCCTGCTCAGATCAGGGCTGCATCTACCCATGCAGCATCTCCGAGGCCCAAGGGCTCAGGGCTGTGCAGTGACGTGCCAGCGTCCACCATCACGCTATAAAGAAGCAAATAAAGAGGATGTAAATCCTCAACACTCCTCAGTATGAGCCCGCCACACTGCTCCATCCTTTATCATGTCCTCAGCAGCAGTTTCGTCTAGAGTTAAATCAAAGGCATAAAAACGCTCGCTGCCGGAGTGATTTACGGAGCTGTAGCACAAACAGCAGCCTCGGTCTCTCCTGCTGCGGCAGGCAGCACAGGAGCAGATGCCAGACACCAGACCCATGGAGACAATCGTCAAGAAGGCAAGCTAAGGATGGTCTTGGGTAAGCAAAACCAAGCAGGAGTTCATTCATCCCTGCACTCAAACTGCCTTACTAGTCCTGTAAATGTCCCAGCTGCATTTCTGAGCTCCCCCAGCTATGGGGGTACGGGCACCTGCTACCACAGCTTTTCCTCTAGGCAGTCCTTTTGAAAGAGATGCTCCCTTGTCTGTGGATCCTCACATATGTCCCATAAATCAACCAAAACCTGGTTTAGAATTTTGTTGTTCTCTCATCTAGAGTCCTGGTCTAAAACCAGGACCCATTCCCTTCACATCTATTGATTTTCAAATGATTTTATAACACTGCTATCTAATTATAGCATATCAACTGCTCCTTACAATTACATGTCATTTACTGTTTGGATGGCCAGAGGAAACTCTTCTTATATTCCAAATAAATTATCCATCAATACTAGACATGGTTTTGTCTCAAAGATTTAGCAGAAAGACTAAAAAAAAAGGCTCTTATTTTTTTTAAGCTCATCATTTCTGACCACTTCAAAAGGTTTACAACAAAATTCAGCGTCAAAAACAACGAACAAGAATTGAACATTGGGGAGATTGCAAACCACAGAAAATCCACTGTGACAGAGTTAACTGAAGCATGATCACACAGGCTATCAGACAAATCTGGATCACTTGAATGGACTGGCACAGCTTAAAGGGGTTTTTCTTTCATTTATAATTAACCACTTGGCTGTCACAGCACAGTATCCACGCACTCTGGTTGTGAATGTTTACACTGAAATCTCTGTAGAAGACACAGAGACTGAGAGCTAGAAAAGGTGAGAAGGGAAGTTATATCTGTGCACCAGTGAGATGCTAAGTTTAGCATCACAAAAGCAGCCAGAGCAGAGGGAGAACCATTCACCAGCAAAACAGCCACCGAGGCAGCAGCTCTGTGCACTTCTCTGGATGCCTTCACTCCAGCCTACAGAAACAATATTTGGAGGTGATGGAGAGCAGTGAGGTTTTGGCCTGGGCACTCTGACCTATGATACGGGGGTAAAAGGATAAACCTCTGGTAGGAAGAGGTTGTCAGACAAAAGTCACCAATGCTTCCCAAAATTATCAGTGACATAGACAGTGGTCTGTGTAATCTGAGAGGTTTTCCAGGAAGTTCTCAAGGAGACAGAAAGCTTGTCATGCTGTTAGCGATGCTCGAAATGGAAATGGCATTAAGCAACTTAACAACAAAGTACAGAACTCCAGTTTACACAATGAACAAATGAATTGAAGCAAATTGCATATAGCCCGTTCTGCTTTAAAGTCACAGCTTCTGCAGGAAATACACTCAAAGGAATTTTACAAAATGCCAGAATAATTGAGGTCAGAAGGGACGTTTGGAGACCATCTAGCACAACCCCCCACTCATGCAGGGCCGCACAGAGCAGGTCAAACAGAGTTTATAAATTCAGGTTCTTGGCTACTCATCTCAGAGAAAGCCATTTCACAGGAGGTGATGGCAAGCTCAGGGTGTTTGCAATTTATTTCTTTAAAACTATGAAAATGCAGCTGTGAAGATTGAGCCTTCCGATAAAGTCAGTGAAACATCAGCGCTTCAACGAAGTCTTCAGCAGTGCTGCAAGTGCATTCGCATCCCAGTCCTCGAAGAGGGCATCATAGAAACCTAGTTTCTCTAAACTTGATGCCACACAGGAATCTTCAGTGGCTTATTTGCCTGTGTAGCTCAGATACTTTTTGAAATAGACTTTGCTTGCTTTTTACTCTTCAGAATACTCTTCCAAGTGTAGTTCAACTTGCAATTAGCATCCCAAAATGATGCGGTAAAATCTGTAACCCAGCCCAGACAAGACAGGCAGCAACACCCAGCCTTGGATAGCCACTGACCCACCTCATTGGCAGGAGAGCAAGGAATGTGTGCATTTTGGAGACTTCCTGACACCACAGAGAGTCTGTCCCTCACTGACGGCATCACCACAAATACATAGCACTCTCCCAGTATACTGCCAGACCCCAGTCTGCCACACAATGCTCCTCTTTCTGGTAGCTAGCGTGTGTCACCTCAGAACTTCTGGCTATTTGGACCAGTTGTGTCTCACGTGTTGTCACGTACCCATCACACATCCCTTCCTCCTTTAAGCCTTTAAAGGAAGAAGCTGTCTGCTTGAAGTAGTCCAAGGGAATGAGGTTTACACTACCATAAAGTATCCATAGGGTGAAAGTCCGAGTAGACGCTCCACAACTCAACAGAAGCCACGGCACTGGAAGACATGGGGCTTTGGTAGTCCCGCTGCTGATCTGATAGATGTTTCCACAGCCCTTTGCAGAACGACACAGCATCACTCCCAGACTAACAACCACCACCGACTTTGGTTCCCTCCAGGCCCTTCGCTTTGTCTCTTGGCAGCTCTGAGGGATTACTAATTTTGCAGCGTTGCCAGCACCAATACACCAACCAGCAGGGTGAATATTTTAGCTGTAATAAATAGGTTTAAAGAAAGGCTTTCTTCACTGACAACCTGCTTTATTTTTGCCAGCGGGCATGAATCGAAACAGAATCACAGTAGCCTAGCCTGACTTCAAAGGATATGAACATTTAATTTTTTGCAGCTTTTGCTTCACTGTCCACTGTACTGCGAATACACCCCCGGGGCCCCAGAATCTCTTTCATCACTAATTTGACATTCTTTTTTTAAGGATGACAATACAGAGAGGATGAGATGTGTTTCCAGCACAGGCTGACCCAGCATGGCCTTATTTATTTTCCAGAGCATGCCCAGGCTGCAGACACACAGTGGGTTTCTCCACGGGCAGGAGGCTGAGCTGGGCCCAGTAGAGCTGGAGGGTGCAACGCTCCTGGGCTCCCAGTGCTGCTTCCCCAGACAGAGTCCAGGCTCCAAAGGTCAACGTGCACCAGCAGATGGGAGACAGCACACGATTCCCTTTTGCTCTATGACATAGCAGAGGACTAGAGATCAGAGCAAGGATTTAATACAATGATGCAAGTGAGACAATTAGTAAATGACTCGGCATCTGCAGACCAGCAGGCCCCTTATTAACCAGCTAAGTACATTATCTTTGTGGAGATCATAGATTTTTTTTTTCTTTTCCCCTTAAGCTAATTATCTGTGTATAACTTCTGCAACTTGTCATATCCTACTGCAGGCTTGGGCTCCAGCCCTGCAGGGTACCCAGTGCCCTGGCTCTACTGGCATCCATGGGAAGCAGCATGGCCCAGCCTCCCCAAGGAGAAAGGAGACATTACTTTACCAAACCAATAACACTTCCTATGGTCACAAACAACCTTTTATTCATCAGCTTCTATTCAAGAAAAAAAAAAAAACAACAAAAACCAACAAAAAACTACAAAAGTTTTTTAAAATGTTTTCACTTGTGAATGGGCTGAACAATGGGCTGTAAGTCACACTATCCTCCCTGTTCTCTCAAGTCTCTGTTCATCTTTACTTCGTGCCTGTTTGACAATCAGGAGAACATCAGACCTCAGAGTCCAGGCAACAGTCCCTGCCAAAATGCTAGTGCTTATCAAGCAGAGGGACTCCACCACGCAATACAGCCAACTTCAGCTAAGCTTAGGACAAGGAAAAAGAGAAATATGAAAAATCTCTTATCCTCATGCCCTGCTATTTTCTGTTTAATTAATGCAAACATCTGATCTTTTTTGTGTTAAGTTCTCAGAACTTTTATTTCCATTAAAAAGCTGGAAGATGTCTCAGCAGTGGTGACTAAAGCATCCACAATGCTTTGGGAACCCAGCAACAATCTCTTTCTGACTTTCAGGCACTGAGAAGGCTTCAGCCTGTTTACCCCCAAAAAACAATGCTGAGAATTAAACACTGGCCACTTTAACTAAGTGGCTCATATTTTAGACAGGTGTAATGTTGGCCATAAGGCTACACACAACTAAAAGGACAGATATTTTTCAAGGGCTGCTTTCTATCAGGGGAAAATAATATGCACTCCATGGAAGAGAGAAAATAAACCCTCCTCTGTAATCTACCACACACCCTGGCAACCCCACACCTCGGGGAGAGAAGAGAGGTGTGAGTAGTCATCAGACAACCACAGAACGTGCTGCATCAGTGCACCTTTCATCTCCAAGGGCTGGAAGGGGTTGCCCATCCTTTGATGCTCCTGAATATCATGAAACTGCTCGTATTTCAGACAATAGGTGTTTCACTATCAGAAGTTCCCTTACTGAACCCTGGCCAGCCTTGTCTGTAACGATGGGAACACCCAGTTGAAGTGCAACAGTGTGGCTGGGAGGGTCCAACACCACAAACAGGGAAAAGCCCCCAAGAGAGTGCTGTGGGATTTGCATTCAAGTTGTGAAGAAAATGATACAACTGCCCTGTGTAAATATTTGAGAGCACAGAAGGAGTGTTCCCTTCTGTCTTAGGATGAAAACTAACATGTCTACAACCATCACCAGTCTGAAAAGTGCAGAACCAAATTTCAGTTCAGGTCAGACAAAAATGCCATTTAATTTTGACCATACAAAAAAAATAAAACCCAAAAAACCCAAAACAATCCCAAACAAAACAGCTGCAGAGTTGATTTGCTTGCTTTAAGAAGACCTGAAATTCAGAAGATGTTACATTCACCTCTCCCTCCTTTGCATTTCAGTTGTGTTGTTACTTTAAATTTCTTTTATAAGAAATTTAGGTCTTTCCCAGGGCTTTTTACACTCATGCTTTATCAATTGTTTGGCTCCTCAATCAGCTCCACCAACCATCACCTCCAGCTTCAGAGGTGGATGACCGCGGTACTGGGTATTTTGAAATGTACCATTCTGTTTCCTAGCTTCCCTTACAGCTTCCAGCTGATCTTGGGCTCGACTAATCCTTCGCCACACACGTCTCGTGTCATGTCTGGAGCCTGAGAGATACCCATACCACTGGGTAAGCAGATGGCTTGACATTTTCAAGCATTTGTTGTTCACCAGCAAAAGACTCCAGTGAGCAAACTGGGTTCTCAAAATGAGTATTGATCATACAACAATATCCATTTTGAAACGGCCAAGTTATCTGATCATTTCTGCGCTTCCATTTCCTCTGTGGATAATTTTGATTTTACCTTTGAAAGCACATTCTTCTCTGTTAAGGTACTTAAAACTGCAACACTAACTGTTGCAGAAGGCAACAGTTTCAGCAGAAGCACATAGCAGCACTTCTCAGTATTTGTTTTACAAGCGTTGCCCATGTCAGGAGGTTGTTACAGATGCTTGAAGTCCCCTATGTCATCTTTTACTTTTGTCATATGATCAGATGACCTGTAAGGCAAACACAGCCCAGCTCCACCTCTGCAGATGCAGTTCCCACGTTCCCACTCTTGCCCTTCATATTCTATTAACGTGCCAAGCTCCACATCTGTCCCAATTGCAAAGAGCAGCCCAAGATCTCCCTGGGGCAGGATGCAACCATTTCTGAGGAAGCCTTGCCACACACACAGGCTCCACGTAGCAGGTAGAGCTGTAGCTGCCAGCTTCGTGGCAGCTGTTGATAAGGCAGATCTCTCAACAGTGACAAAGCTCAGGCTCTGGGACAGAGGGATGGGAACACGGTGGGAAGAGGCTCTGCTATCTGACAGCCTAGAGCCAGCTGGGACATGAGCATTATTGATCCGTCAGAGAAGGTCTCTGCAGCACACCTGCCTGCCAGGTGGGTCACAGAGCAGGGAAATATCTTGCAGATGCAAACAGAGAAGGACTCAGAGAGCAAGGTTAATAGACTTGCATTCAACTTTCATGTGGAGACTAAACACCTGATCACAACACGCAGTTCAGCAATGCTAGAACAGTGTGCCTGCAAGGAGAGAACTTAGTGCTTTCATTAAACACAGTCCAATATTTGCTGCTTTACCACACCCTGACATTTCCAGAAGGTCACAGACAAGCACATCTTTAAACTATTCAGTAGCAACATCACTCTACATAGTATTTGTAACATTTAAGCTTTCTCACGATTTCCCTCGTGAGATTAACATAGGTTTCCAGTAATTCACCAAATTAAGAGCAACTGATGCTCTGTGGCTGCGCAAGGTATTAAGTTATTGTAAACTGCAGCGCAGTGTGGGTGCCGACTGCTGTCTGGTAAAGAGAAAACTTCACATAGTTTAGTATCAGCAAATGATAAACATAATAAATTAAGAGATTGTGAACAGCAGCACTGGAAATAGCAGGTATACACTTCAGTGTAGCGCTGAAAATGTACTAAGGGTCACACACTCTTTCTGAACATGGCTCAGTAACTACCTGGGAAGTAAAAAGTGAAGATGGTATGATAGAAATTTAAGGCAGGGTGATATTCTGATCAAATAATGACAACACTCCACTCTTCTTGCACATTTGAAGCTACCACTGCTAAATTTCAGTCCAAGCACTGCTAGTGATTTATATTTCCTACAGATGAAAGCCAAAGACAAGCTCACTCTAAGCCTTTTCCTGTTTTGACTTACGCAAAGGCCAAATTTAACTTCAATCAGACTAGCAAAGGAAAACTCTGTCCATCAACTGTCAATGCAGTTCAGCTTGTAACTACCTTTTTGGTTTTGCTTTCATGTTCTATTGATTCGTATTGGCATCGGTCTATGAGTTTCATCTTTTGTTCTGACTGTCCAGTTCTAATATTTGTCACAGAAGAATTCACTCGAATTAGCACAGACAAAGCTTTAGATGTCAGAAGCCTAAGACATGTAACAGCATGAAGATAAGGAAACTGGTAATTTTGTTAAATCTTTTAGCATTAAGTTCATTTTATTGACTTAACAAAATCTACAAAGTGAACTACGCTACAAAGTGAACTATGATATAACAATCAGGCAATTTAAGAAATGAACGGATAAAGGCAGAAGCACACAGAGTACCAGCAGCCTCCAATCAGAGATACAAGTATAAAAACAGTATCTCTTTTTATGCCACTGATTGCATGTGCCATTCAAGTCTATCTAGTCATCAAATTAAATCTAACCATATAGATCAACCCATGACAGTATCTACAGTGAACAGTAAAGTCTCTCGCAGGCTTTTCTTTTGCTCCAGTGCTCAAACCTCAGCTTGGATAGAAAACATTCAAGGCAATTCCAAGTGTTTCTTCTCTCTTAAAGACAACCCCCTCCTTAACTTCACTAGATTACCATTACAGTCACTCTCATCAAGTCAGCCACCAAAATGAAGAAAGAAATGTAGAACCAAGTGAGCAGTTACCTCTCCACTGACCATGAGGGGATTTTTCAATCAGATACACCTCGGTTTGGAAACTACCACATAGGCAACATGATTTCAGGACTTTTGTACTGCCTATCCAAAGCAAGCATAGACACTCTTAAAGTCATTACAAAGGCACTCAGGGAGTTAAAAGTCTACATGCCACTAGTCCATGATAATCGGCCTAGCAAGAGTCTTCTATTCATGTTCAGCAAGTGAAGGTAACTTTACTCCATAGATGTGGAAGCAAGGCACAGGCCTCAGCAGAGAAGTGGTCCTCACTCAATAATTCAGTTCACAGACTGCACTATTTCCACGCTGGATATTTCAGCATTTCTTCCCAAGTTTTCAAGTTTCCAGAGAGCAAGCTCTAAGTAGACAAAAAAAGTCTACTGTGCACTTCAGTTCTAACATGTAACATTTCAAGATATACTTTTCTTAATCTAAAGCTGGGCCCTCCCAAGCAGTAATATGCACCAAAGTAATAAAGAATTCATTCAGACTCAGGAGCTGTCGAGTTATAGAAGATTGCTTGTAGGCTTTGCTCTCAACTTCCTACATCTAACCTCAGGAAATTCCCACACCAGCTTAACAATAAATTGAGTTCTTTGTCACGCCTAATGAAAGAACAGCCACAGAGTTAATTCCTGCTTGCTTGTCCCACAGCCAATACAAAGCAAAGGGAAATTTGGGGGCATCAGCATTTAAGCTGGATTTCACACACTTGCCACTACTGCATATTTAAGCAGAACTAGCTCAGAGGTTTATTAAAAAGGGATCACCTTGATTGGCTCCAAAGAGTTGCACAGCTTCTGAGTGTCTCCAGAAAGCACAAGGAAAACAGTTACCTGAATCCCTGCCCCCTTAGTCCTTTAGGAATTTTCCTAAATTTGCATTTGCAAAGGAGGGAAAAAGATTCAGGCAGCCTCAACAAGGCAACATCTAACTTACTTATGGAGCGGCAGTATCAACTACCACACAAAAAGTGTCAGGATTTGTGCAAGGCTCAAGAATGTTGAAATACTTTTCCGTAAGCTGCAGGGTCTAAAGGAGCAAAGGCACTGTCCAAACTACTCTGCTGACAGACAGGGCTTGGGACATGCAGATCCCTGACCTTTAGGCTTAAAATATAATAGACATGATGTATCAAAACCTACCTGTCTAATGACATTATACAGGCAGATTTTCAAAAGTGAAAGAACAAAAAAGATTTGGGGAAATTAACCTGCAGTAGGGAGTTATACTTCAAATAACCAAGCAGCAAAGTATGTGAAAAGCTCTAATCCATTTGCCTGTTTGAAATATTATTCATGAGATGGCTCTTCTCAAAGCACAGGCTTTGTAGTTTATCCTCCACAAATGACTCCCTGATAAAATTAGTGGGATATATTGATTAGAGCCAGGGCAAGAAAAAACATCCAGCTTTATCTTCCAGTGAAAATGAAAGAGAAGAAAGAAAGTCTGCAAGCTATTATCACTGTATATAAATTATACTTTATTAATGAATGAATTTATTAGCTACATTAAAAATGCTAGATAAGAGTTAAAATCATGTGTTTTCCCTCTTTAGGAAAAAACCCAACTAAACAGATCTGAGAATAACGCAATACAAATAGAACCAGTCTCCACTTTTTGTTTGCTTTTGGTTTCCTCTCAATGTCTGAACCATATGAATTCTCATCTGAACATTATTGAAAAACACGGAAATGAGATGCTCTATTTTCTCCTCCAATTGACAACTTTTTCAGCTTTTACATATCAAACATCCTCAGTTTCTCTTTTAAATCCCAGGCAACATGTACTTCCCAAGCTTTTCCTACTGAACACTGGTTTCCTTGGGATTAACTTTCAAGTGCTCAAAGGACAAGATATCCTGACTATGCCCCACACAGACAGAAAAATCAGGGATTCTTCTGACATGTGGAAACAGAAATGGGCACCCTCAAGTCTCCCAGTTGGGTGGGAGCTCTTCTGGGGCTCCAGCTTTGCATGAGACCTTTAGAGAAGTATCCTGGCAATAGCTCAACAAGTGGTCTATTTTATCTGTAGGCTAACGTGTCTTCCTCATGTTACAGATGTGGGAACTTACATATGCTTTTATGTAGTGTAAAAACCAAAATCCACCATTCTTGAGCATATTGGGTAAAAGCCACATGGTTCCCTATAAAGGGGTCAGAGCTTAAACCCATATGTGCCTGTGACTACACAGTTCTTTAGGGGATTGTCCATAAAGCTTGCATAGAAAGGAAAAAGAATAACATTGGATATGATTTAATACCATATTCCTTTCGCTGACAAATGCTTGCACTCCCTCAGGCAGTGACAGTGATAGCAAGGCATTCATCAAAATACATGGTAGCTCACAGTCTGTGCCTAGTAGCATTTAAAAGAATAATTTTGTGTGAAATGAGTGTTACTCGAGTTTCCTCCAAAAGTCCCTGAGTGCTATTTGTGCTTCACAAACCCCTTCACAGCAGACGTTGCTGTCCCAGAAAAGCTGCAGAATGCACCCAACTCCTGGTCTTGCTGCAGAAGGGGAACGGAAAGGAAGGTAAACTCCAGAAGGCCAGCCAGGAAACCCATGTAGTGGAGGTCTTAATATATTTACACCCTTGGTAAGGACTCCTCAGCAATGGGCTTGCTGCCTCTTAATATGCTGGGCAAGGCACACCTTCCCAATGGCAGAATACATTCTGTTATGGAAAAAACAGAGGGGAATAAAGTCTGCTTAACACACTGCTTACCTAGAAAGCTGCTTCGGTCAAGCGATAATTTGGGTTAAATCTGCCAAGCAGCTTTCAGTGGAATAAAAAAGAAGGGTTCTGCCTGGCTGACAGAAGATCAGTGGTGTCAGAAGCCCCCTTCTCTTCTGCTATCAGCTAGAGCACTCATCTGCAATGCAATATCCTGCCTACACTTGAGCAGATTTGAAATCGCAGCATTTATTGCCCAGGAAGGTGCCATGACTACACTGCACCACGAGGGATGCGAGGAGGATGGTTTTCAATCCATCTTCTCGACACCGCTTTATTTCCTTAAACCTGCAGCAGAGCCCAGACAGATTCCACAGGTCAGCAGCAAGACACTTTCCAGGGATGCAGGAGAAAGGCGTTTAAATTCCCTCAGGCTGAAAAGGGAAATGAGCTCAAATCTGCAACCCAAGGTTCATCAGCTCATCCAGGAACTACTGGGAAAGAGTGCTGCATCCCAGATGTGTTCTTCTTTTATGAATCATGCTCCTCTAGCAATTAACTCATTTTAAGAAGATAAAGCTGCTTCAAACATTTGGGGTTCTTTATCTTTATTTTTGGCTCAAGTTAAAAAAAAATATATATTCTTGTCAGTGAGACATGCTGACAGATTTTCTTTTAGATTCAGAGCATATCTATTTTGTTTTTATGTGCTATTTTATATCAAGCACAGAGGGGAAAAATAAATGCCATTATTCATTCAGCTCTACGCTACAGTTTCATTTAGAGTCAAAATGAAAAGTATTAAAAGACAATAGTGGGGTAGAGCAGTAAAGTGGCAGATTAAAAGATCCAAGAATTCTGCTTAGTGGGCACATTTCTCTGCTTTGTTGTTGTCTTCACAGCCCTTCCTAAAATCCCCAACATTGGCAAGAAAGTTCTCATGAGAACAAACCAATCTCACAATTGCCAAGTTGCATTTTCAAGACAACACCAGCTTGTTTTTACTGTATCTTAGGCACAAAAAATAAAATAAAATTAAAAAATTTGGAAGCCAACAGCACAGCCACCTCAAGACCACTTTGTAGCGACTTCTGTGATCCTGCTGCTTCAGCAGCTTTGGGAGGGGAAAACCAAACCCAGGAGTCACCTTGCAGGAAAAGACCTGTAAAAACATGACATCGTCCTTCTATTTGGAACAGGAGATGGACTCACTGGATTTTTCTTCTTCCCCCCACACAATGCAAGCCTGTTGTCTTTCCTCTATTTGAATTTAATGATGCCTCAAGGAGGTAAAAAAACAAACCCTCAGATTCAGTTTTACCCTAAGGTCAAATTGTTTCCCAGGGAGACTAGTTAAGGTTAGAACACTTGCTTCAAATTCAGGTAAAAAAAGAAATCTTTTCTCTTTTTTTTTTTTCTTTTTATTTGGTGTTTTTTTGGGGTTTTTTTTTTTTTTGTTTTTTGTGTGTGTTTTGTTTTGCTTTTTTTTTTTTCTTTTTTCCTTTTTTACTTCTAAACTAACTTCTGACTCTGGTAACAAGCCAATGAAATTCCCTTATCCTGGGCTCTGATTGACTCTATAGAAAGGCTCAAGCTCTAACACCTGTACAGACAAAAGTTCTTGTCATGTCAGTGGGAATACTCGTGCAAGTGATGCAAACAAGATGTATGAACCAACAGCAAAATGACCAGTAAAGTGGACATTCTATTGTTTTACAAATATTAACATTACCTTTTAAAAACATTCAACCCACGCATCCGTTGATATCCACACCAAAAGCTATGAAATGAAAATTTCTGTCAATTTGTGAAATCGCTGTTTGTTAAGATTTTGTTAATTTAGGCCAGGCAATTGCTTGTAAAATTTTCAAAGCTCTTTGCAGACTTTCTGCATATTCAGCAATGAAACTTCTACGTCGCACCTGGTAGCTTCCCACCTTGCATTCATAGAGCAGCTCTGCTTTTATGGAAGCACAGCATGTGGTGTGTAATTACTTCCAAGAAGTCAAGTAAAGCAGTTGGTCTCTTTTACAGTCCAATAACTTTCAATACTAAAATCACTTTACAGAAACAATTTAAATGAAAGAACCAATTCGAGCTTTCATGACTTGAATTTTTTTGGGTTTTTTTTTTTAATTGCTGTGCTTGTTCAAAAGAAAACCTGTGCTCCTTCCACTGTGGCATCTCAGACTGGAAGCACCACCTGATTCCTTTGCAGAGCATTTCATCTATCCTCATACTCCTACAGAACTGAAGCCATAATCCCACATTTACTGAAGGCAACAGGAAATTTAATGTTAACAGCAACTCAGAATTGAAACCGTCTTTCCACCACTGGGAAGCGGGTCACCTGGACTGAGCAGAGGCAGAGCTCATGTCCACAAGGTCTGGAATGAAGCATTCTGATGGACGTACTACTTATATATACTTATATATGGGGGCAATATTTCAGTAACAGTGCAAAAAGAACATCCATGGGGGGCATTAACGTATTCCCAAGAATCCGAGTGTGCATATGAAAGGATATGTTACTATCAGTGGGCATAATTAAGGGCATTTGGAAGGCTTCTTTGGATGCCCTGTTACCAGTATTGTTCTGAGTCAGTAAGATTTCTTTTAGTCATAGGAAGAGCTTGTAGAACAGGACACACTGGCTGGTTCTAAGGCTTTGACACACAGCCCTACCACATTTTCTACACGGCTTTCCTACTCAGGCTAGAAGTCACAATAGGCCTAAGAAAACTGAAGTGTGTGAGCTCCCAGCTCGCACAAGACATTATCATCTTCTCTGAAGGTAAATCCGCCTACGGTTGTAATTGTTCCTAACCTTCCCTTCTTGCACGAAGGCCAGCACAAGCTCATGCATGTGTATGAGCACACATACACCCCTCGAGATGACTCATTTCTTTTTCTTTCTCTTCCCCATAGCCCCTTGACTCACTCACATGAACACACTTCTACCCTCTCATTGCTTGTCAAATAAAAAGGAAAAAAATAAATTACAGAGTTAAGTCACTCATGGAGGCTTCTCAATATATTGCTGCAATTCAATCCCTCACTGAGATTCAAGAGATGCATCAACTGCTCTGTTGTATCGTGTTAGCTCACCAGTTCTGTTGGTGTTCCTTTCCTCCATTCTCCCTTCTTTTGCCCATCAAAATTCCTTTGGTCCTTTCTCCCTCTTAGCAGGGATAGTTATTTACTGCACCCATGTTCAACATGCTAAAACCCATTCCGAGCTCTCTCACCAGTCCAGTAAAACAAATTCCCTTCTTTGCCTTTGATAAATTGTGAAAATGTAGCACGTGAAATATTGCCAATCACAGAAAATGGAGTTACAAAAAAGAACAGTGAGATTCTTACCTTGCAGCTCCTGAGGGAGTTATCTTTAATCCTATGGGCGACTTTATGAAACCGAACAAAATTTTAATAGATCAAAAGTTGAATTTCTTATGTGAAAAGATCAGAAACGCACAAATGACTGAAAATTATTCAGACAAACCCTCAGGTAAAGGATTCAGTGAAACTTACTGTGGATTTAAGTTATCCAGCCCAACCCCAAGCTCACACACCGGAGAACTCTGCAGGGCTCTCACGGCCTCAGAAGAAATGGGAAACAAAGACTAGCAATCCTAGAGACTAAGCATCAGTTTTTGCAAACAGTGGGCAAGGGCTCAGCTGTGGGGCTTAATAAGTTACCACACACCAGCAGAACTGCAGTAACAGTGTAGAAGTTTAGATGCTGGTACCGTGACTTTTCCCAGCACAGGACTAAAGAAGGCACGAGCTCAAGTGCATTTACTTAGAATCATAGAATGATTGGAGTTGGAAGAACCTTAAAAATCATCTAGTTACAATGGACAGGGACACCTTCCATGAGACCAGGTTGCTCAAACCCAACTAGGTGGCCCCATTCAAGCTGACCTTGAACATTACCAGGGAGGGAGCATGCACAACTTCTCTGGGCAACCTGCTCCAGTGTCTCAGTAAAGAATTTCTTCCTAGTATCTAATCTAAATCTACTTTTAGCTCAAAACCATTACCCCTTGTCCTACCACTACACTCCCTGATGAAGGGTCTCTCTGCATCTTTCGTGCAGAAAGATGCAATAAGGTCTCTCCAGAGCCTTCCCTTCCCCAGGCTGAACAACCCCAACTCTCTCAGCCTGTTCTCACAGAGGAGGTGCTCCAACCCTATCATTATCTCTGTGGCACTCCACTCCTCTGGACTCACTCCAACAGGTCCATATCCTTCTTATGTTGGGGGCTCCAGAGCTGAACATACAGTACTCCAGGTGGGGTCTCGCGACAGCAGAGTAGAGGGGCAGAATCACCTCCTTGACCTGCTGGTCACACTTCTTGTAATGGGGCCAACTTGCATTTCCTATGGGCTAAGAATGATTATATTGACAGCCAACATGGGTCAGTTGATAGAAGATAACTGAAAAGCACGTGCAGGTTTATTCTCAAGATAAAATATGAGCAGCATTGACATGGTGCGTTAGCTCTGGGTATTATCAGCATTCACTCGCTTGAAATATATTACTGGCTCTTTTCTTTATATATTATGAAGACTGCAATCTATATTATGAATTATGAACCTAATTCTGTTCCCAGTAATGTTAATGGCAGACAAATGTGTCTCTACACTTAATATATTCTTTTCAATGTCATTAACTTATTAGTGAATATCAAGTTCTGCTGTCACTACAAAACATTCCATATTATTCTACAAAATGATCTACTATCTCAGAGAAGAAATCTGTACTAGAGAACACTCATCTCTCTTCTTAAGAGCCTAACATGGAACATGACTGATGTCACTCCTTTCACCACTTAATTTACATCTGCATTTTGCTTCAGCCCAAAGCATGTGCGACGAACAAAAGAAGCCAGAGTATTACAGGGAATGTCTCAGGAGACACATTACTTTCTACAACATGAACTAAACCAAATAAAGAAAAACAAAAACACACAAAAAAACTCCAAACCAAAGCAGAAGTCTTTTCTCTAAAAACAAATTCTGAATGGGGCCATCTATTTGTCTTGATCAGTTTATCCCCTCCTAATTATTACAAACTTCATTTTGAAAACATTCAGTTCTAGTCCTGAGCATGCTCAAAACCTAAGGGAAAAAAATTAATAATTAAAATATAATCCAGACAACTTGGTATCATAGATCAAGGAAAGTAATTCTATCACAGTAAGAAAAACCACAAAGCATCCAGGGAGTTTGATGAGCATGAGAAATCAATCGTGCATCAAGTCAATTGATGCGGTTTATTTTAAGTCCTTCTCTTCTGATTTACTGCCATCATTGCCACCAATTTGCATAGATAATAGAACAAGACACTCTCTTAAAGTCTTAATCAGGAATTAAAAAGTAATATACTGTTACATCTCTTTCTGCTCGTCAGAAAAGCACACACATTAACGCTTAATGTCAATTTTATTATGGGGATGGTACCAGATTGGAAAGAGGCACTTTGAACTGCCGGTGACATCACCACCAATTTGCTACTGTAATAGCTGCAAATCAAAAAAAGAGTCAACAAATCGTCCAAGCTAAAGCAAGTTGTAAACACGACTGTTACAAGAACAACAAGGGTGAGCTGTATCTCTGAGGGCAGCACAATATTCTTCTCAGTGTGGCAACGGCAACATCCTTTCGATGCATTTCCAAACTCGGCCAATTTTTTGTTAGAAGTCAGATGACTTTTTCATACTTTCAGTGTACTGAAGACGAGTGGGTAGTTTGCTGCTCAGGAAAGTGATTTCTTTGACGGGTACTTACATATTCGCAGAACTACCATAAATATGCACAACTGTTTAAAAACAGTGGGGAAACAATGAAAGCCTTGCCTCAGAGTGGAGGAAAAATATGTTAAAAGAACAGTATTTCAGACACAAAGCGTATGTGTAAGAGGAAAGATGGAGAGGGGAACTCAAAGAGACCAACGCTGAACTGAGCCCTCTGAGCCGCAGGCTCTGCACAAAAACGTGAGCAGCCTTGGAAGAAAAACCTCTGAAAGAGCAGCTCAGATTGCACATGGACTTCAGGAAGCATGTTGGAAGGATATACTCATAAAGAACCTGGGAAAGGAGCTGGAAAAATTATTCTCCATTTTCCTGGAGAACAAAAATGGGCATCAAAGTAAAACTAGCCATGTCTACAGGACAGTTGGCTGAATCAGGCTCTGGATCAGGTACCATCCACCTTAAAATCAGTAATTTCTCTTGAGGCTAAGACCCAGTCCATCCAATACACTGTGTATGAAGTTTTCGGGTCACAGGCTGCTGGACCCCAAGTTACACAGTGGCTACAGACAGAACTATGTCTTTGTGCTCCCCTTCCTAGATAAGTAGCTTCATTCTCCTGCTTGCAAGAATTATTTTCTTCCACTCTCCTCCCTCCTAAGTTGCTTCTATCATATCTCTGCTCAAGGCACACCAGGCTTGGGCCTACAATAGAGCAGCTTGCTTACCTGCAGGGCCAAACTAAAAAAAAAAAAAAAATTAGGTATAACTGTTTGCATATAAAGAAATGTAGAACTGAGCTCGAGGACCGAATGCTGAAGTCTCAGAAGTGTTTTCCCCAAAATTTCCCATATATTGTAGGCTGGATTTTGTTGTTTTGGTTTGTTTTTAGCTTTGTCAAAAGATTCATGTCACCTTGACTAACAGACTCAGTTCTTAGATTTCACCAGGCTTTCAGAGGATAGAGCATGGTGACAGCCACGACCACCAGAGACCCACACTTGTGTAGTGGGGACCCAGGCTCAGCTGCGGGCAGGGTAACTTGGGTTCCAAGCTGTGGGACTGTGGCAGTTGAAGATCCAACCTAGTAATCTTCCTCACCAAAACCTATCCAAGTCAGGGGGATCACTTATGTGGTTAACTGAGGTCAGCCCTGACTTGGGAGACAGAATCTTTTACTTTCTAAATAAGGAAGACATCATGTGGGCAATATCATTAAGCAGCTTTACAGGTGTTGCTTCCTTTAACTCATGAAAAATAAGGAAGAATTAAAGTTTGCCAAGAAGCTTCCCCCTCCAGAACAGCCTATATTTAGATAAGCTCTGCTACATGACTCCATGTTAAAAATAACTGCAATATTAAAAATTAAAATTCTCCTACAAAGAACTGTCATTATTAACAGTTCTAGTGCCAAGTTAAAAATTATACCAAATCAGCACAGAACAACATTTGGAAACTCATTTAAAAATGAATGAGACAAAGATTAGCTACTCTAAAATATAGTAGCACTTGTATGAAGTGGAAATTATCTGCCCAGGAGAAAAAAAAAAAAAATAGAAAAAAACCCCAACCAAACAACAACAACCAAAAAAACAGAAACCCCACACACTTCCCACTGCTAACATACAGCTAAGACACTGGAGCTCAAACATGGATTTTTAAAATCAAATCCACTTCAAAGTCAATTCCCAAGACAACTATCTTTCCACTAAAGACATCTAGGTTTTGTTTGGTATGGTTATTGCCAGAGGTTGTTAAAATGTAACCCTCTAAATATTCCAAGAAATGCTAGATATATGCTAATTAAGGGATTAGCTTCCAACAAAAAGAAAGTTTGTCTTTCTTGCATTTCCTACAAGAATGTTTTAAAATCTGTTAATCAACCAACTGGACCTTAATATCATCTGAATTATTTTGTTAAGAATTAACCATGTCAATCTGAGGATACCAGTTGAGCTTAGGTGTTCTTTTTCCATAATGGACACCCACTCATCTAACACTACAAGACTTGTTGCAAGGGCCACGTTTTCCCCAAAACCTTTTTAAAAAGTAAATCACAGGGCAAGGGAGTATATGCATATTTAAAACAAAAATCCCACAAATTAAATATATGCCCTATGTCATAACTGCATTTACTGGGTTCCTTATAAACTGAAATAGCTACAGTCATACACAAGTGTGTACAACAGTGCTGATGGGTTTTGTCTCCCTCCTCCCTTCCCTTTCTTCCATCCCTTGACAGTACAAACCACTGCAGAGGAGATGGGTGACACCAGAAAGCCATCACCACACATGCCAGTGGTCCCTTCACTCCATCAGCTTTAGAAGCAGCTGAACTAGGTTCCAGTTCTTTATTGCATGCTACTCCTAATGTCTCACTACAGGGAATTTCCTTGACAATATTAATAGAAAATCCCCTCTTGAAACTAATTTGACAGAGTGGAATCTAAATTGCACTCTGCTTCAAATAAAATACCTCC
Organism: Todiramphus chloris collaris; assembly: GCA_025345505.1. Classification (NCBI taxonomy): domain Eukaryota; kingdom Metazoa; phylum Chordata; class Aves; order Coraciiformes; family Alcedinidae; genus Todiramphus; species Todiramphus chloris. The sequence goes on along the minus strand of JANVCC010000049.1, from coordinate 7,183,005 downwards.
GGTACAATGCACTCTGGGTGTAGGAGAAGAACTAATAAATGAGACTGAAGATAAAAATTGCAAATTTTTCAGTGGAGAATGATAGCACTTAGTAAAGATAATTGCACACATTCACCATAAAAAATGAGAACTTGAGGAGAATACTGTAAGTCACAAAATATTTGTATTTCAAGTATTGAAAATATATAGCAACTGAGGATCTATCAGCTGAAAAAAAATGGTGTTCCCTATTTCCTTCATTGTAAGTTAACCTATTTTCCACGTAAAGCTGTGCAATTTGTGCTGTTACACAAATGACTTCTTTCTCAGGCTGCTTCTTCTGTAGCAGTACTCGTGCTTTTTGCAGCACCACAGAACAAAAATCAGCCTAAAAATAGAACCCAGTGCTAAAAAGATGTCCAGGGCTTTAATTAGCGTCAATGGCATAAGTTCACAAAATAAAGAGACGCTAAATACCTTGACATCATTTTCTGATGTAGACTAAGGTGGGTGGAGGAGGGTGAGAGTGGCGAGGCAAAGATGACCTTCCATTTACCTTGTTATCCTAGAGTGACCAAAGTAGCTTCAGAAGAGAGAGTTATATTTTTATGCTGTCTTAATAGTTTTGTCACCTCTTCAAGCTCAAAAGCAGAGGTAGCTGAGTAGGTTGAGGGTTTGTTGTTCATTTTGTTTTGGGGGTTTTTGCTGTTGCTGGGCTTTTTTAATCTTTTATGTGCCCGACTAACACACAGGAGGTGTTGGTCTGTTTTGTGCTGTCTCTGCTCAGACAAAATATGAGACTTTCCCATCAATGAGAAACAGATTTTGGCTTTTGGAATATCTGCTGTATCTTTTCCTTCCTTAATAATATTACGATCTTGAGATGCTTTGGGGTTTGCTTTAGTATGCCAAGGGATATCTAAACTGTATGTTACATTCTCAATAAAAATTGACCAGTACAGTTTTCTTTGCCTGTCTTTATGGTGTTTATACACTAAGATACCTTTATCTTCAATATAGTATAGCTGGTAAAAAGTTATTTGCTCTGTAAGACCATGTTGTTACTGCAGTTACCTCAATTCTGACTTTTGAGAGAAGGCTACCATGCAACTTGTCCAACAGTCTAATAAAAAAAAAAACCGAAAAAGAAGAGAAACTATGCCCAAGAGAATAAACAGCTCATATTCAGATTCATTCTAAGGATAATATTATTTCTATTTATACTTATGGCATCAGCTACAACCCTTCACCCTCATTCAGTTACACAAGTCAAACTCTGTTCTACCAGGATGCTCAGAATAGTTTCAAGGAAGAGGACGTTTCCAGGAACCCAGCTCAGTTGTAACTTCCCATTACCATCTGCACAAGAGCACTCTGATTTTTCAGGTCCTAGATTTGTTTCTCTAACAGGCTCTACTGTTTCTAAATGGATTTTGAGGAAAAAACCCCCACAACTACACCTCATTTCAACAGAAAAACAGATTAAGCACATGCCAAAGTAACTGGCTGCCTCTGCTTGCACAGTGTTTGATTCCTGACAAACCAATGCCCATTGCTCTCCATGAGGAACACTTTTGTGCAAACTTCTTGCTGCAACATCTATAAGTTACTGTGAGCTAAAGCTGCCAGACCACCATGGTCCTCTGGCATTGTCAAGGCCTTTAAGACCCTAAAGTGGTCCAGATAAACATTATTTCACTTCCAGCTATTGGAGCATTGGGTGTTGTTTTGCTTTCAAACCAACAATATTAGAAAGAATAAAACAGGATCACCTACCAAGCAGTTAAGAGAACTGTTTGTGATTTAGGGAGTATTAAGTATTGTTATCACTAGAATTTGTGCAAAAAATACCATAAATCCAAAAGCATCCTCATACTCTCCTGACCTGGTTCAAATCCTCTCAGCTGGGAGGCTTTGAAAGAAATGTGGTGGAAGGAAGGAGGGCAGAGCTTACAGGTTAAGGCTTTTTTTTAAGGAGTTAATGAATTTTGCAAGTACAATTATTATCAATTTGGGTGCCAAGGTCTCTTTCCCATTCTATGAAATCCTGGTGCTGTGACACTATAAAAGAAACACGTGAGCTCTCAACCTTCATTACAACATCATTAGATAATTAACAAATACCAGTCTCAAGTAAAATCTACTAAAATGGGTTTCACCTCTGTGATAGAATATTAGGGAATAAAGTATCTATGGACTCTCAGAGCCCATAGCAGCTCAGGATGTCCAAGCCTTGCCCTCTGAGAAGTCAGGGAGATGAACAAATCCCAGCACAATGAAAGCCTGCTTATGCAGAAAGCTCTTGCAAAGCCGAACTCAACAGGAGGCTGCAAGGAGACCCACCAGTCACCGGCTGCCAGGCGAAGCAAAGCCAAGGACACACCAGAGCTGATCCACATCCACATGCCACCACTACTGACTTTGGGCAATATCAGGAGAGGAAAAATGAGTAAGGGAGGAAATGACACTGAAATAATATGTCCAGGACTTGCTGCTTCTTCAGTGTGTACTCCCTGCCCAGAAACGGCTAATGCTGCTCGACTGACTCAGCTGCAGAGCAGATCCCAGCATGAGAAAAGGATTACACTCCTGGACACCACAAAAAGCCAATCCAGAAAACAAAATGCTAAATACAACCACTCAGTTAACCTCTGGTTATGACAGAGAAATGAAACAAGTGAAATGGAAAAGAAAACGGACACTTACAGCATCAGCGGTACAGCCTGCCCTCGCTATGCAGCAAGGCAGCTCTGCCTGCCAGGTTACTGGACTGGATTTAGCAGATGCTTCAAGTTCTCTGTTTTTGGGCTACCCAAACCATTTGGCTGCCTTTAGGAGGCCAGAGACTGCTCAGTCTGCTCATAGCTCTTAAGTCCTGCTGCATTTAGATCCCAGAAGGGAGCCATTGCCCTTCAGTGCACCACGGCTCCCAGGCTCCTGGTCTTTTCAGGCACCAATCCAGATGAGCCTGCATGCAGACAGACACTTTATGGCTGGCTAAAATCTGCTATAGGGTATTGCAGTCTGGCCAGGAGCATTTATTAAAGAAAACTGCTGTAACAGCAAATACACATGTATTTAGATTCTGTTCCAAGTTTTTCCTTTTGTTTGCAGGGCACGTCGGCGTGTTAATGCTGTACTGCCCACAGGAGGATATCCAGCAACTCAACGGCACAAATGCAAGAGATGTTTCATCCCAGGTTAGAGATTTCCAAGAAGTTAAAAAATCCCCATGGATTTCCTTACTGTAAAAAACTTGTGATCGTTGACAAAAGGCAAATTTAACATAAGAACAAATATAATGACTAGATGAAAAACTCAGCAACCCCAGAATTTAGTCTCGATACGGTGAATGGTGGCTACTCAGGGAACAGTAAGGACAAGGCAAATACACAGACACTTCCGAGCCACCCTCCCAGCATCCAAGCAATCCGAGTCTCACCCCTTCTTAAAAACAATTCTGAAGACAGGTTTCTTCCTTCACCATTCCCACAGTTTCAAGGACACGTAGCATAAAATAACCAGGCTTGTGTTAAAGTGAAAGCAGATCTGCCTAGCAGGTATCCCATGTTTGGTTTACGTCATTGTCTTGGTCCTTATCTGCAACCAAGTGATACTGAGTTTAAGACAAGACTTCACATGAAACGAAGTCTGCTCTGCCAGCCTACTATTCAGTGGGGTTCACATGCCTTCCATTCCCTTCCTACAGTGTGCACACTGTTTTGTAAGATTCTGGAGAAAAATACCTTAGAACTCATGATCAGTATTATTACCAGTGGCCAGAAGACAGCAGGCAGCTTCCTCTGGTAGGCTGACAGCAAGAGCCTGCCATTCAGCTGGAGTATCTACAACATCTTGAACGAGATATTTGAAATGCAGAGAGAAATTAATTTGTACAACTTGCAAAAAGAAGCCATTGACAAACAGCAGCAATTTCCAAAATCGCTGGCAGCAGATGCCACATTAATAAAACTTCCCCACAAATGAGCATCTGTAATACAAAGAGGAAAAAACAACAGAAAGGCTTCTGGGGAAGAAAACTCTTAAAATATATCTTTATAATCCAAGGCTTTTGTGCTCAAGTTTTGGATTAAATGTTAGACTTTAATCTAGACATCTGGGGCTGGATTTATCTTATTGGTATACAAACTGGAAACAACAGTTTCCCACCCCAAAATCAGAGGCAGACAGGCTCTTTTCATTGTTTTGCATAACAATACTGTGGAAATGAGCTTAAAGTGACATTTTCACTCAAGCTTTTGTTACAGAAGAATGCTAATCATTCCCATCCTGCATCGCAATCACTCACTGCTTCTTAACTTCTTAACAACTCGAGATTCAGCATAGACACAGAAGTCCTACAGAATGAAAAGACAAGCAGCAGAAATAAATACAACCAAAGCATTATGAAGCCTCTTCTCACTGCCAAAGAAAAGCTACGTAGAGATGAGCCATCATAACACGAGAAGAGGCCACGTGGTAATGGCAATGGATTGTGACTCATAACCCTATAATCGAGTGCCAATAAGATTCCTTGGGATGACCTTAAGCAAGTCATCCCATCCAGCTCTTGAAGCAGCGTGAAAACAAAAATACATTAATGTGCCTGAAGCTTCCCCACCCCCCAAGATAGCGAAAAGATTTGTGTGTAGGAGACACTAAGATGCAGTGAAAGGAACCACAAGGTACTTCCACAGACACCTCTCTGTGATGACAGGGGGAAAACTGCATCACCAACCTATAATTGGCAAGTCTAACAAAGTTAAGTCTGATTTGCCCTGCTTGATTTAAAGCCCACAAGTAGAATCTTCTGATGCATAGTTAAGGTGATGCTGGCACCGTCCCAGCAACTAAAGCAATCCCAATTGTCCCATGTGGATGATTTCAGGTATCTCATCTTCACACAAGTAAGCCATGATATTTTGAAACTTAGCTATCTGCAGGGAGGATATCAGTATATAACTGATTAAATAGAATTTCATATGTAGAAAGACAAAGGAGGGATCTGGCAAAGAAACAAGTTGGTACAATGAATAACACACACGTAACTAGAGCAGAGAACATGCAGCAGAGTGTCCATTTAAGAGCAGATTTTAAATTGGACCTTCACAATACACAGTGAAAGTAACGTACATACACAAGCACAGGTTTATCGAAAGAGTATTTACCCATCAAGTCCAACTGAGCTTCTATAAATAATGCAGAAGCAAAACGCTAATTGGCCTGTTGCAGAAAAATTTTGCATTTCACAACTCACTGCTCTTCCTGTATATTATCTAGGGGTTTATCCTGATTAATCCAAGAACGTAGAAATCTGTCCAAGGAGTTGGTACAAGGCTCCCAGAAGAAGCACCAGCTTTTTCCTTTTTAACCTGGTTTCCTGAGCAAAAGCGATTAGACACTTTGACTGTCCAGCTATCCATCCCTCTATTACTGCACTTCTCCTTTGAAGATTTTGCAAATTCAACCATGCCTTAAGATGAGAACACCCTTCAAAAATAATAAGCTTGTAAAAGTTCAGTCCAAACCAAAACCCAGGCCAAGAAAACAGACCCAAAATAGTGTCTCAGTGATGTAGAGGTAGCTATAATCCACTGCTTAGCCATTTCAAGCAGTCATTCCAGCAGTCATCACTTGTACTGCCTCACTAACCTGCATGCAGGAGACTCAGAGTTCTCTCTGCCAAAGAAGGAAGAGATGCAAGGGTGAAGGATAGCATGAGTGACTTAAGAACAGAGGCTCCAAACTTGTCAAAACCCCCCATCACTACTTCTACCCCTTGCAGAACAACTGTCCTAACAAGTACAGAGATATTCTCATCAAAACCTCAGACCATGTTTCCTCTTAACTGTTTTTGGGTTCCTCCATCCCCCTGTAAATAGAATATCTGCTTGAAATTAATCTCATTCCTTCCTTTTGACTGTCTTTGTAATTAATTAAACATATTTTCAGTGGCTGGAAGAATTATTTATGCTGTTAGAAAAAGGTCTTACCAATCAAGAGAAGAGACTTTGGAAAGTATTTTTCTCAGAGGCCAGACATACAATCGAATTACTATGCACCAGTGAGTTCCCACCTGCCATCTGGAGCAATACCTGCCCAGACACACGCTGTCCTCAGAGCAAACATGAAGCAAAACAAACGTGCTGCAGTAGGCAGGCCAACACGCTTGGGTAAATCCTCAGGAGTGCTTCAGGGAGGGTATTTAACCTTGTGTCAGCACAGGCTGAGAGCAGGCATCCAGCCAGTTACTGTGACTCAGGGGACACACAGTTACCCCGTGCCCTGCAGTAGCTTTCCTTGAGGTCACACTGGGCAAACGAGGCACGTCTGCTTTTTGCACTGTTACTCATCTTCATTCTTTAAACAAGGATTTCTACCAACACTTGCTGAGTATGTTAAGTGGACAAAGGTGCAAAATTCCTCAAAGTTGTACCCACGCAGTTTACTCGGTTAAATTCATACCCATCGCTCCGGTGGAAGTTTTTATCTTCAGGAGTTGATCATCATCCTGGCAACTACATCCATTTGAATATCAGCCCACTTTTTGAAGCATAATAGCCCAAGTAGAAGATTCCTCTACTTGTCTACTTGCCTGGGTAGCATACATGGAAGAGGACAGGCAGCACAGACAGGCTGTATTAAACTGCCTGCTGAAACAACCAGATGCCCATGTAGAAAGTAGCCTGCAAGCTTCAGCAGCTGACTCCTTGGCTAGCTCCACTGATAACAGCAGAGATGACAGTTCTGAAGCCGCCTCTGGGTCTATCACATGGTTATCCAGCTGATGAGCTATCCAGGCTGTCCTAACCTTTGAGATATAACTTTTATTCAATTTGCCTGTCTTCCAGGGAAATGATGCATTCTCCTTCACTTACTGCACAAGTTATTGCACAAGTCTTTCAATAAAAATCTCCCAATGGATTCTTTATGGATAGATAAAATGAAATGTTTCTGCTTGATTCCTTCTTGGATCTCACTGGTTATTTTTAGTTAACATTTTTGGAAGAGATTATTGGTCTAGTCAGACAGAACATCTTCCAGATATCAAGACAAATGTTATCCTTAAAGGAACAAAAGGCAAGTGACATAAATCAGTAAGAAATTCACCAAAATCTCTCATATGGGTCTCGAAAAAGCTAGCATTTATGAGAGATCAGTGGAAAGACTTTAGGAGCCTGAATGAAGTTATGTTGCTGATTCCTTTTAGCAGCTTGACCAGGCTTGTTCCCAAACTTCAGTTGAGAAGAATTCATATCAAAGCACTGCTGCTTTTGAAGCCTGCTTTCCACAGGGAGGAAGAATCACAGAGAAAAGTCCTGGAGGGAGTCCAGGGTAAAGTTTATGTTTACAAACATGATCCTGCCTCAGGGTTTTGTTACTTAAGAGTCCCTACAAGGTGTGAGCTTTGGACAGCCTTCATAAACCCACAGAAAAATTATAAATGCTTAAGTAGAGTCAACCATTCTGGTAATTAAAGCTGAATTTTTCATAACATAGGTCACAACCAAACAAATGATTCTCAACCAGGTTTTGTTGATGGATCAGAGCGAGGGCAATGTGCTCTTCTCCTCAGCGTGACCCTGATAACCTCCTGGTTTGGGCCCTGTGGGGCAGATTCAGTTCATGAGCCTAATCTCCTTTCCCATCACTTCAAGGGGAGACTTTCTTAAAACCTGGTTCTTCTATAGTATCTTCAGAAAGAGAAATCTCTTCTTAAAAACCAGCTAATGAAGAATGCACAGCCATTCCTAATGAAGTTTTTCCCAAATTGCTAATGATAGAGGTGTTCATCTTATTTCTTGCATAAATTGCTCGAGACAATGACAGGAACTTCATTCTCTCCCAACCCTGCCTGTTTTTACCTTCTGACACGCCAAGGATCCATTTGCTTCCTCCCAACCTCTCTGGAGCAAGAGAAGTGACGAGATGTAGCCTCTCCTCTCTTATCCCAGATTCAAGAAAGGCACAAGTGCATGGACCTACCCCAGAATCTGACACAGTGACTTATGACTCAGCATACGAGAGTATCTCTGAACAGACAGATGGCATCTAATTCTGTGTATTATTAACAGGAATTTAATGACCAGAATAAGCAATTATATGCCAGAAGCTTGTTTCAATCAGGCTAAATAGTAGCAAATCAAGCAAATCATTCCACTACTAATGTAAAGGGGCAATGCTATTTACAACAATTTGTTAAGACTTCAGCCAAGACAAAGAAGACAAACTTCACAGAAAAAAAAAAAACCCAAAGGGCAGCAGGTAGGCTGGATGGAGGGGAAGCAGAAAGCAGACAGAGAAAGAAAGACCACTTGTCCTTGAGGAGGGACAACACATAGTGGGGAAGAGGGGACAAGTGCCGAGACTGGCTGATGTCTTCTAAAGATACAGGCAAACTTCTACTCTTCAGAGCTTACTTTCAGGATGTTCAGAGTCAATTCCTCCTCTGAACTGCCAGATAAATCAACAACTTAATCGTATATTTTACATCCTTGAAGTGCTAAGGAAGCATGAACTAATTCCAGCTACACGTAAGAACCTAGGTAAATGTGATTGCCCCAGATAAAAATGTAGAACTGCAACACAGAAGGGTTCAAATCAAATTCATCAGGGCACGCTGCCAAGCTGAGTTTACTTCTGGAAGATCCTGGACTCAATGTTTAATCTGATCCATCATCAAGTTTCAGGCAGTTGTGTGCATGAGTTCCTTTTTCAGAAGATAAAACATCCTATCTACTCTAATATGAGCAATAACAACAAAAGGATGATCTGCACCCCCCAAAATAAAGTATTTTATGCTTCTCCACTATTTCATGCTATGACCCAGCTTCTGCTCAGCTTTAAAACCACAAACTGGACCAACAATGCTGTAATTGCCTCTGTCCAGCCTACCCAGCACAGTACACTACAAGGAGCACTGCTCATTAATAAAGATTGTCCCTAAGCAATTATGTCAAATAAAAGTTAAACGTCTGAATGCATTATGGTAACTTTCTTCCATATATTCACAATATTTCAGTACTTCTGCTTGCATTTTGAATACAGACAAAGTTTAAATATTTTAAAGATGAGGTTAAAATACTCTGACAATGAAATGAGAGAAAAAAACCATGATCAGTTAAAAATATATATTAAAAATATCAGTTAGAACCATGACTACTTTTAAAGAACAAGCAGTTTCACCTTTTGTGATTTTATCAAATGCTACCTATAAATGACATTTTTGTTCATTGCATTAATGGTTTCTAACATTTCTATTTGAGTGGTAAATGAGGTATGATCTTTTCAACAGAAAAATGCAAAAGATCAGGTATTTCAGAGATTTGATGCTCCCTATGAAAAATAATCATATTCTCAACTTCTTCTTACACAGTGCTTCCTTTTACCATATTCTTTCCCTCCTCCTATCTGTCAGCTGCAATATTTACTCTAGTTGAGTATCAGCCATGTGAGCAATGACATACTGCCCACTACACATATGATGTCTGTATATGGGTACTCCTGGCACGCTCCAAACTGCCAGAAACTTCAGCATCTTTCTAATACAAGTGGAAACAAGATATGACAAGGAAACAGGTGAAAGACAAGGAAAAAACGTATATCATCTGTTGTCAAGAGAATACATTGTTTTCGCTCATATACTTCCATTTTTTTGCACGGCTGAAGCACAAAAAGCTCTTTGAAAGGTTGCTTATGAAGTGTGCAAGGACTCAGTCACACCAGACAGTTCAAGCTGTTGGATGCTGTACTGTGATTGTGCTGATTACCTCTAACTAATTATTGCAGTCTCATGTTCAAAGTCCTAAGTAATATACAGAACTTACATTTAGCCCAACTGCAAGAGATTAATTCAAAATGCAAACAGAAAACCCAGATAAAAAACACACTGACAAATCTACCCCTGTTTTTATGTCTCCATCTGTCCATCGCTTGACATGATTCTACGTTCCAGAAAAGCTCAGGGGAATTGGACCTTCTCCATTGCATGCTGAGGGTCAGTGAATCAGTATTTCAAGAGCATGATCTGGAAAGTGCTTTACCCATCAGCTTCATTCAGCTTATCGCAGCATGGTAGGGGTTGGAAGGGACCTCTGGGGATCATCTAGTCCCACACCTCCTGACAAAGCAGCTTCACCTAGAGCTGGCTGCACAGGATTGCACCCAGACAGGTTTTGAAAGTCTCCAGAGAAGACTCCACAACCTCTCTGGGCAGCCTGGGCCAGGGCTCCATCACTCTCACAGGAAGGAAGTTTTTCCTCATACTTAGATGGAACTTTGTCTTCCAGTTCATGCCTGTTGCCCCTTGTCCTATCACTCGGCACCACTGAAGAAGAGTCTGGCCCCATCCTCTTTACACCTACCCTTTAGATACTTATAAACACTGATCAGATCCCCACTCAGTCTTGTCTTGTGTTCTCCTGGCTAAACAGTCCCAGGTCTCTCAGCCTTTTCTTGTAAGAGAGACATTCTAGTCCCCACAGCACCTTTGTAGCCCTATGCTGGACTCTCTCCAATTAAGAAACACTTTGAAAGATCACAAGTGGATCAAGGCCAGCTTAGTGGTGCCCCACAACTGGGCAGGGCCATGTCAGAAGAGGAGGCTGACATCCTACAGCATTGCTGGGGCAGACACTGGTGGCCCCAGTGGCCCTGGACTGAAACGGGGTCCTTGGCCAAGGGCATAGGGAGATCAGGATGGAAGCTGAGGGCTGGGGTCCTTTTAAACCACTTGTGCAAGGCACAGAGGGGAGGAGAGGGAAGGCATCCAAAGACAGCATATTTCAGAATCACACTCAACCATCACAGCTCTGCAGTGCCGCAAGGTGCTTTTTGGTAACTATTTCTTGGGATATTTTTTCCTTTCTCTGAGTTAGCAAGGGAGCCTCTGTCATCATCTTGAGGACAGATTGGGAATGCAAACCTGCCATCTTCTCTTCCCTTTCAAAATCAGATGATCAGCTGTGGCTTTACTCCTGCCAAATTTTGCCAAATATAGCACAAAATTACACAGAACCATAGTAACTGCACTCCCACTATTGTTCCGACTTAAAAAGGAGTTTGATTACATTAGGTAAATATTTGTCCTTATGTAATAGCTCCCTCCAACCTTCTAAAAAGTTGCTGTCTCCTAGAATTTAACAGGAGAGGGTGCTTTTATATGTCACTGCTCTGCCCCCAAATCAAGCATACTGTGAGTATTAAACTGTGAGTAATGTTATTACAAGCAATAATAGTTATCCAGACAATTATGTAGTTGCAATTGCAGCTTTCCTATTAAATCTAGAAGCTTTAAGCAAGAATGGAGGCAATAAGAATTGCAACACCATCTCTGATGAGTTAAATAGCAGTTATTTATTCACAGATTGTTAAATTCTTATGGCCTTGAGACTTTTGGGACGAAAACAACAAAGAATTGACTCCGCGTCTAAATACGGGCTCATTCTTCATGTTGATATAATTATGAAGTTTCAGTCGTTGCAAAGCTGTTCACACTGCTTTATCAACTCCATGCACTGCAAAATATATGCTAACTACAGTTTTTTCCATTATAAAACTAGCTGGTGAAGTCACTGTTCTATTTCCAGCTCAGCTCTGGCACTGTGCGGATGCTCACTGCTTAGTAAATAGAATTTTTTATTTTTTTTTTTTTAGGAAAAAAAGAACATACTGAATAAAAAAAAAGCTAGAGGCTTTTGATAGCCTTTCTTCCAAGTCATTTAATATAAGGTAATGAAATAAATGAATAATGAAGAGCAAATAGAGGCTTGTGTGATGACTCAACGCACCAGGAGTCACGAGGAAAATGCCGAATTCTAGACTCAAGTTCCATTATAATACACAGGAGCGTACACATAGAAACTTTCACCTTTTAAAATAGGTGTTATCGCCGGCCTAGGCAGCGTTCATCAATATTCTTATCACTTAGGTAATTACATTCCTCCTAGCACTCAGACACAGAGGAAAGGAATTTAAGATCTTAACTTTAGGCTTAGAAAAGAAAGAACTAAATAAGCAAGCTCATTTGCCTTACGTCTTTTCCTTGACACCTCCAGCTGGAGTCTTAACATCTTTGGTCAACCTCTGCGATGAAGAAAGTTTTAGCCCCGTGCAAACATATCAGTTCATTTTCCTATGAATATTTCCTCAAGTAAATCATTCGATTTGCTTTGGCTGCATTCATATCTATGTTCTGTCCATCTTGGAGGTAAGGCGACTGTCGCAAACATTTGCTCAAACAAAGGATTTAAAACAAGCTCGTTGGCTGTTTCTTTGGAAACACCGAATATTTCTATCAGAAACATGGTTATTAAAAGAGTCCAGCTCAAACAATCACAAAACTTGCCAGCTTTTTACTGTATCATAAACAAACAGCACAGTTCAAATGATCTCCTATAGGAAAGTACCCTATGGAAATAAATTCATACATCTTTCTAAATCCTATTCCAAAGTGGAGGAGTTTTAGCACAAACTCCTGCTCAGTCCAGGGCCAAGCTGGCTGTCCAGGTCTCCATCAGCACACTCAGTGCAACACCAACTTCAACGTGCATGGGATGTTCCCCGCTCTGCAAGAGCTGGATGTGGAAGCAGACCAACACAATCTCACTCAAGAATACAGCCCCTGTACAATGTTCCCCCCTCACCTCACCTACAGCAGATACAGCTTTCAAGTAAAACCAGCGCTTCACTCGGCAACTCCGTTGCCCAAACATTGCTCTAGCAAAACTCTCTTGGACAGAACTTGGTCCAAGGATGAAAATACTGGAAAGTCACATGGGAGGTGGATGCACAGACTTCATGGAGAGACTGTAAGAAAGAAATATTTTAAAAGGTATATCTGGAAGGTAAGAATAGACTATTGCAGTGCCAAAAATACCTTTCAAAATAGAGCACACTTGTTCTATCCCTTTCCGCTGCCAAGAGGAATACGCAGCACAGGACCAGAGGCAGCAGGGACAGGTGTTTTCTCTAAAAGTAGAATTCATTGTTTTGGCCACCTATACAGCATGTTTGGCCAATGTATTCAAATCCAAGCGTGGGATCCTTCCAACAGCAACGTTCAGTCACTGGCAAGCTTCACTGGAAGCTCTGCAGTTGCCTTTCTTATGATCAGATGAAAAGCTGCTTTCTGAGCTCCTGTTTGCCGTTCCTTTTTTCTACTAAAACACGTATGCTTTAAAATTATCTGGAAGACTTACAAATTACTCTAACCAACTCTTTCAGCATGCAAGAATCTGTGACTGTAAGGAGAATATAAATATATTTTCTTACAGCTCAGTAGTTCAAGCTCAACATTGAAGTGTTGGTGTAAAAATATGTGAAACCAAATCGTATGACAGAGCTTGCTTTGTCAAAACACAAATGTCTCAAAATATGTTGTCTACCATCGTAAGTAGTAGTGGTATTTTTCAGACAAACTTTTTCAGTGAGAAATACTTATTAAATTTTGATAATTTTTTTGATAAATTGTAAATCTGAGATTTTAATTAACTTTTGCTTTGAAATGGCAACAATTCTGAGGTTTATCTAGATTTAAGTCAGCACCTGCCCCAAATAATTTAAGCTACGTAAAACATTTTGTTTAACCCTTCACAACTTCTTTAAGTTATTTTTTCGTAGTTGGAAGCTGCCCCGAAACCATTCATATCTATCCAAGCTCCTCTACCTACCTTCTTTCACTCCAACCTTCCTCATCAGCCCACAAACCAAAATATCACTGATTTGTTTGACTGTAATCCAAAGGGCCTATAGCTATAAAACGTATCAGTAGCTTTTTTAACTCAAGTCTCCCCAGTAGCTGTCATCTTTTGACAGAAAAGATGGAAAAGAAACCACACTGTCATTCGTACGTGGCTGTACCAATACACGAGCAGCATCACTGCACTGCAGGTAGACCAGGGCAAGATGCAGAGGTAAAATGTCTAAATGGTGCCTGGAAAGATGGGACAGGAAGAAGGGGAGTACACAGGATGTACACAAGATGTCTTTTGATAAATATTAGGTAGAAACTTGAAGGACTAGGAGGTGATTACCAGCCTCTCCCTGCTAGGATGGAGACCCAGGTCTCCAGAAGAGGAGTTGCCAGCAGGGAATCTGCAGGAGGAAGGTAAAAGCACCTCCCCACAGGGATGTTTTCCACCTGGGCTCTTGGGCACCCAGGCTAAAGCAGATGGGGATGCAGAGTCATGGGAAGCAAAGGCTGCTCTGATACAGCATGCTCAGAACAGGGAACTTGATCTACAGGAACTCATGCTCAGTTCTGCCCATTTATCTCCCCGCCTCCCTCTAATTGCAGTTAGAGAAACACACTTAACAGTTTTTCTGTTCAAAGCGATTGCATCTCAGTCTTGAGAGGCAGTTTTGATGATTTCAGAGAAATGAAAGCAACTGGTAAAAAATCTGGACATTTGCTCCAAGTAAAGCAAAAACAGCTGCATTCTATCAAATGATGATCAGTTTTACCCCTCCCTCTGTGAAAAGCTGCACAAATAACCCAGAGTCCTGCAAGTACAAATTTTTTGAACTCAAATAGGCTATAAAGTATTTGTTTCAAAAATGTGGAGGTTTTGATCATCTCTGGCTTTATGAAAAGCAAGATGCAATGCCTTGGATCCATTCAAGTACATCCTGGTCATCTACAACAGCATGTTTTTATTCATATTTCTGACATTAGGTGAGATATTCTTGTTCTGCATCAGCCCCAAGAGGCTGCTATGCTACATGTGACCCTGAGAGAGGAAAAGAAAATAAAGAAGGAGGGGGGAAAAAAAAAAAAAAAAAAAAAAAAGAGAGAGAGCTTAAGCCAAGACACCAACAAGCTTCCCAATAATTCCTACTGTAATCTATTTATACGGTTCCTGCAGAGACTCCTTGGATGGACAACTCTTATTTACACGGTGCTTTATACTTCAAGTTCTAGCCATTTACCTGAGCAATTAAACATTTTAAAGCAGATAAAATCGGAAGAGAACAGACAGCCTCAGGTGGATGGCTCCAGATGAAAAGCATGTTAGTGACAGATTTTTACTGTATTTGCCAAATGTGAGAAGCAGTTGTGGACCCTGTTCAAAGCTGGCTGGTGTTATTAATTATCTCACTGAAATAAGTCATATTCAAATCTATCTATGACATGACCAGTAGCAAAACCTGAAAAGGATGTCACCTGACTTCAACATTACTCATTCTGCAAATAAATACTAACCTTGTCTCTTGATAAAGATGGCAGACTTTTTTTTTTCCCCCCCAAGACAAAGGACTATGAAAATCAGGTGAGCTATGGTTCAAGTCAGCATCCTGCAAAGGTGTTGAGACTCCTTATTGCCTTTTGCATTGCAAAAGTATTCAGTACTTCACTGACTCAAGCCCCACCGCCAGTTAAGAATTACTCATTGCAAGGAGATGCTCTAAAACACAACTGCCATCACAAATAAAACAATTTTTCCCTTTTTACACTGAACATTTTACCACTTACAGTAACACCCATCAGGCTCAGCTGCATCCAGTGTCTACTACAAAACAGTAGCTTTGCCCAGAAGTGAGAACTTCACATATTTTGTCATGATAAGCAAGGAGAGGACACAGTTGACTGTGTTGCTGGTACTTCCTGCCTACTTTCAAAAATAAGATTAAAAGTATATCTGGCTTTATTCTGTCCAAATTCAGCAAGGTCCATAATTGCCCAGATGATGAAAAGCCATCCTATGGCATCCCAGAGACAACAAGGGTGATGACAGCACAGATGCTGTGTTCCAACTGCTATGTTCCATTTCTGAAAGATTCATGGAGGCCATGATTGGGACCAAGGTACCACACTGCCCGACAAGGTGATGCAATTGTTTGGTTGTCTCCCCCCACCCCAGGACTTTCAGGAAAAAAATCCTTACAACAGGTATAAGAGCAGCAAACACCACAAGTCTCCAAAGGAACACTTCCTTTTTCACTTTGGCAAGTCTATACTTTGCACAAGACATAACCCTATCTTGTCAGAAAGCTTCCAGCCAGCTCAAACCTTTTACACACTTTGCCTCTGAGGGAGCAAACAAGTCAGATATCCTTTATTAGCTGACAAACTTAACACATGTGCAGCTCATTTCTGTTGGCTATTCAAGGCTCCTCTTCACTCATCTAACTTGGCTATTCCAAGAGCTACAGCAGCAGGTTGCACCCTAGCCATGAGCTTGTTCTGATGTTCAGCTTCAGCTAAAATTAATTATTCAACTGCTGAAATAAAATTAAAGTTATACAGCAGTATTTCTTGCTGGCCCTACAGGCTGCACTCTGTCTTACATTATACAAGCCTATAAAATATTTAAAAGTGACCACGTCTACACAACTACACATAATTCAGTTGAGAGGAATATACTGCTAAATGAAATAAATCATGCTGGCATTTGTATCTGTGCAGGCCTAATATTAAATATAATTAAAATACTTAATTTTTTACCTAAGAGAAATCACTAGGCTGACTGCAACAACAGCAATTGTTGCTCAACAGAAGTTGTTTCATAGCGACACTACACAGACCACAAAGAGAGGGGCAAGATCTCAAGCAAGCACTTGGCCATCTAGAAGTGTATGCTGCATGAAATTCCAAACACCTAAGGTGTGCTACAGCCTCAGGGTGCTCTGGGCAACAGCAGCACTCTGGTGTGCACTTCAAAACTACAGCAGTTTGAAGCCTCTTCAGTGAACTCCTCTGAGGAGCTCAATCCAGAAAACGTATTCAGAGATATGGATAGCTTTGATCTACTATAAACCACATCAAACAGGCATATTGACTTCAAAACATGGGAAGTCAACAGCAACATTTCAAAGATTTCTATTTTTTCATGTGACAGCAAAGAATGGGTGATGGAGTTTCTCTTCCCCAACATCTCCCACTTTCTAGGGCAATGCTTTCTCCATCAAACTACGGATGGGGTCAAAACGTGGCCAATAGGACACACATAACACACAGTTCTTGTCATGCATGTCCTGCTGGGATCATGATCGTGGGATCAACTGATGACCAGAACAGCTGGCAATGAAAGGAATTCAAGTTCTCTCGGTGATCTTAGTTTTCCTCTCAAGCTCACGGTCTTTGCAAGATGAAGCCCAGAGGTTACGTGTACAACCAGTTAAGAAACACAAGTCAAACTATGTGACATTTGATAAGGAAAGTATTATGAAAATTCAGAAAACAGTATCAGTTATTTCAATTCAAAAGCACATACGAACATACACAGAACACAGCTGTTCCATGAGACTGCTTGAGAGATTGACTCAAATTCCTATCATTTTGATAGGAATTTGAGTCAATTTTCCTTAGCATTTTTGCTAGAGCTAAGATTTTTTTTCACACCATCTTACAATTACTTTCCCAGTCATTATTCCTTAGCTGTATACTGGTAGTATACAAATCTAATCCACTTAGTTTCCATTACTCTACTTTTAGTAGGAAGGCTCTGCTCTCTCTAGAGACACATAAAGCCTCCTATATTGTACCAAAACACGAGGTAAATTTTCTGTTATTACAGAAATTGAAGCATTGCTTTGTTACTTTCTTATGTCATACTGCAATATATATTCTAAATACTGCAGTTTCTATTGCCTTTCTCCTTTGGCCCATCTAAAAGCACTCCCCCTATGCTATAGGCATGGAATTATAATAGCTAAGAAATAAAACAGAGATTATTTGGAGACTCACCTGTACATTCACACACACACAGCACTATCACATGTAGTCTCAGCAATCCTTCATCTCCTTAAAACCTTAAATTAGAAATTGAGAGCTT
The DNA here is from genome assembly GCA_025345505.1 of Todiramphus chloris collaris. Lineage (NCBI taxonomy): Eukaryota > Metazoa > Chordata > Aves > Coraciiformes > Alcedinidae > Todiramphus > Todiramphus chloris. Next base: position 7,165,252 of record JANVCC010000049.1, on the reverse strand, counting down.
CGCATTGCTTCCAAAATTTCTGGTCTCCAGCAAACCCTGCCAGATTTCATTTCCTTGGGGCAATTTGTTAAGGGCTCTGGTTACCAGTCTCCTCCCAAAGAGTCTGAGGTGCCAAGCCCAGATGATCTGAAGTCAGCATATGCTGTCATGTAATCTGGAAAGACAAGCTCCTGGGGCAGGCACAACACAAACCGTTTAGCCCATCGCAGGCAAACATCAACACTTCAAGTGCCACCTGCAAAACACTTGATAGTTTATCCAGAGAATGGTTCACAGGTGTTACCTGGTCTCTGCATGAAGCAAAGCTTGGCAAGCGATCATGTGCAAGCTGACATCTCCAGATGGCTTCGCAGCAGCCAAAAACACAGAAGACAAAGCTCCACTCCGGGAGAAACAGCACCAAGGCTTTCTGCACATGGAGGAAAGCAGTGCTGAGCTTATGGAGCTCCTAAACTCCAATGGGAATCCACCTTTGCAACTGAAAGACAGCACAGTAGACTACAGGAAACAGTCTTGGTCCTTTTGGTTGTCCCTTCACCTTATCCATAACTCAACTGTATCTCAGTGACCACCAGACACCCCAAGCAGGCAGCAGGAAGCTTACCTAGAGCTGCCTCAAGAGCTAGCAGGCTCCACATGAGTCAATTAACCAGTCTCATCAATAGCTCAGTAGTACTTTCTGTCCTCCCAATGTAGGTACAAAGACCAAGAGGCAGCCAAGGGGTGTCAGCAGCATCTTTACTAACCTCTCTCTCAATTCTTTACACAAGTGGCTGCAGTGCTCCAGCATCCATCATATTATAGCAAGTCACAACAGTGTAAGAAATAAAAAAAGTTGACCAGATAGAGTTTATATACACTGTGACCCACACTGTACTTGTTACAGCATCATTAACACTGTTTCTAACACAACTTCCTTGTACCCTGAGCTAGGGTTATTTTGGCAGACGATGTCCATGAGAGCTTGAGATTTATTCCCAGCAAAACTCCAAGCAGGAGCTCAATATTAAAAATTCCCTGATCTAGAGCATGAAACTGTCTCAAAGAGGTGACATCTCACAGACTGTGACTGTAAGAAAGAAGAAATCATTTCACAGTTCAGCATGACTCCAGCTGTTTAGAGAACAAGCAATAAATAACACAAAGTGGCAGTGGCTTCAGCCAAAGAATGAGGAAAAGCATGTTTTGGATTCAGGAAGGAAAAAAGAATCAAGCTGCAGGGAGTGAAGGGGGCAGGAGATGGTGCACCAGGAGGGAACAACTGGGACTGACCAGATCAAGAGCAGATAGCAAAGACAAAATCAAAGCCATGGCCAGTTGGTTCCTCACTGCCCAGTCAACTGTGCAAACCCAGGGTGGAAACAGCAAATCCTAACAGCAACATCTGCACCCTTGGTGAAGACTTCAGAGGCTACATATGAATGTAGCTGAATGCAAAGTGAGGCTTACTGAGAACATGTTAACAACAACAACAAAATATAAATAAAAAGCAACAAATGCTGGTAGGTAGAGTGACAAATTTCCACAGGCTGAGCACAACTGTAGTTCTCTTCTTTGAAAGATCACTGACAACAGGACCCTTGCATTTTCCTCTTGCGAAAACACAGTGACTTTGTGTCTCATGAGGATAGGAAATAAAAAACAAATAAAAACTCACTTTAGCACATCTTCACACTTGTGAACAAATCTCCCTCTCAGTGGAAGCTCCCTTCCTCTTGGGGTAAGAGTTCATGTCACAAGAGATTTGTGGGACTGGGTCCTAAATGATTCACAAGGAAGTAAAATACACAGCCCAGGGTGGAAGTGAAGCTCATCACACAGTTTCTTTTCATCACCTGAAGCTGCCATGGTATCCAACTTGCAGAGCAAGGATGGTTCAGCTGTATGTTCATGGGTTGAAAGGAGGGCAAGGGACAAGGCAAAACTTTGCAGCATGATTGCCTGTGGAGTTTGTCCTTCACCTTATTAAAACTGGAAGGTTATTTATAGAATAAAGTTTCACTTCAAGCCCTGTCAAATACTATATTACTCAGGAAGTGTCAAAAGTACAACAGCAAAACTGAAATGAATTTAAATCATCTTTTGAACAATCTGATGCCTGGAAAAATGGAAAAGGACAGGATGAGTAATAATACCCTTTGGAACCAAAACCAAGAACAGAATTTTAACCCAACTCTTTAAACCCTATCTTCCATTTTGAGTACTTCAGGAAAAAGTTGACGTATCTGACTGACAACTCAGTCAGTGATACAGTTTGTAGCTTACAAACCAAAAATGGCATTTTGCTCACCATTATTGTGCAACATCAATTTATATTGCAAGAACAAGAACATCAATTTATTTGTAAGAACACTTCTGCTCATCCCATGTACAGAAAATTCAGTATTGCCATTTCAGAATCGTTGAGATGTCTTTTTAAACATTTTTTTAAATAAAAAGAATGGCAAAGTTAAACACAAATTTCAAAATAGCCTCAGACTCTACTTCATCCTCCTTATATCTGTGTCCTCAGCTTGCTTTTGGGTGATGGGAAGGCTTGGGTCCATTCCCAACCCAAGGAGCAAGAGAAACAAATGCTGTGTGACCTTTTTGATGTAGGCATTGCTCAAGAGCTGCATCAACCTACACCTCAAGGTCTATTCTTTTCCTTCCAAACCTTATTTCTTGATTTAAGATAAAAAAAAAAAAGAAACATGAAATGCCAGAATTTTCCTCCTGCTGGAAACCCCAAATTCATTCAGCTCAGCCATCCTCCCCGTTGTCAGTGCTCCTGGCTCCACACAATTGCTTTCCCCAGAGTGCAGCAGAGGAGCAGTTTCTCAAAGCAGCCCACAACATTAGCATCTGACCACTGTGGACTTGCACCTGACAATCAGCTGTTGTGGAAAACATAACTAAATTCCCGGTAAGAGGTTATTCACAGAGCTACTCTTATCTGTAGACTCACTGCAGCCCCTAGAAATAGTTACGTGGAAAAGATTTTTGCCTGATGGGCCCAAAAATTGTATCAGTTCATTGCAAACCTTACTAGTGCACAGTATTTTCTTGAAGTCTTTTACAGAAGTCTCTTGAACGTGTTTTTATTTCTTAGGCGTCACCAGAAATGGTAAATTCTACCCATACATCTCCCAACCAAAACAAGAGGAAAAAAACCCTCTATTATTTTTTGAGTTTTATTTTGCTGTTATGTTGAGTTCAAAAAGGAACATAATTAAAAATTTACTCTTCAGAACCAAATTTTCATCTTTTTTCCCCATAGATCCAGTGGGGGAGGAGGAGGGAAGAGAGAGAGAAGGGAGGAAAAAAAAAAAAGAGGAAAAAAAAAAAGAGAGGCTTGCCATCACATAAATAATGAAAAAGATGCTCAAAGACTGAAAATTTCACACACAGCTTTTGAAGTTATTTTTTACTTCTTTATATTTTGTTGCATGCTCTACCTGGTGGTTTTTTCCCCTTGGTAGCTTGACAAGTTCTTTTTAAGAAAGATTTTTAAAAGGCTGAGAAGGTGGCAATTCAAGAAGTTTTCACTGATCTTGTTGAAATAGAAGATTCTTTTCGTCGAGAATGCAAACTGCAATCCTTTGAATAAAAGGCACTTGACTCACATGATGCCAAATCTTTTTTCAGCTGAGAGCTTACACGATGCAGGCTCCATCCACAACAACACAAGTGTCATAGAAAAGAAAAATTTAAACCTATCTCCTCCTTTGGCCAAGCTCACTGCACAGAAATGATCTTTTTGCCATACAGGAATGAAGAAGCGTTATGTTTTGCTGTAGTATTTTTCTGAGAGAGACAGTGCTGGGTCCAGGCAGATGAGGTGACAGAGCAGATCCTGCCTGTAACATGGGCAGGCAGCTCCGCCAGCCAAAGAGGAGAACAAACCTCCCCGCATCAGTCCTCATCCAGCTCACTTGCTCAGAGCTTGCTGCATTAGCCACAAAATGGTTACAAAACAAAAGCAGATCTCTGGAAAACCATTCAACTAATCTCCAAAGATGTTTCCAGCACCAGCCAGCCAAAAGCCAAGAGACTCACCTTTCTCCTTAGCTTACCTTTACTCAGCTTTCCCTTCCACTTGCACTGTTGCCCAAACTGCCAAACACAGGAGCTTGTTAACCCCTTACAAACTGCTGTGCTTTCCACACCACCGCAGACTTATAACACTTCAGGCAGGTAGCTCCTGAGCCCACTTGCTGTCATCCTTCACCACACATTTTCAGGTATTGGGATGCTAACCTCTTCCTCTTCTGAGGAAGGTGCTAAGCAGACCACAGGTCTAAACGGACTCTCAATCTTTTAGCGTGTGCTTCAGGTTTCGCACAGTCTGTGCAAGATGTGGCTAGCACAACGTAATAAAACCCAGTCTGCACTAAAGTAAGAAGTGAATCTTGAAGAAAAGGGCTCAGTGAAGATAGTCCGTGCTTCATATGGCTTGCAAAAGCCAGCAAGTGTCACACTGCAAGGCACTGCTGCTCCTGGAATTCAAGCCTCCATCCCTCTCATTTTATCTTGGCTTTGTCTCCTGGGAAGAACTTGGAGAATCAGATCTACCGACCTCCAAACCCCTTGCTACTTTCTCTTTTAAATTAAACAGAAATTAATCATGTTACAATAGCCACAAGGGTGCTGAGAAGACCTCCATCAGATAGCACTCCACAGGCCATGCTGCACCCAGAGGTACACAGCATTAACCATGCTCTAAGAACACCCACCGAGAAAACCAGAGAAGTGGTTGGAACCAGAAATCTCACATTCAGATCAACACAACTGTGAAGTGGATGAAATACACAGTGGTACGTATAAATGCTTTCCTTTTCCTCTGCTTTCTTGAGTCAAAAAGAATGCAGACCTAATTCACAAATGGGAGCTCTCATTGTATTTGCAGCCTGCCTCTGCAGTCTCTCTGTGTAAAGAACATGGAAATTAAAGGTTTGAAAACCACATCTTTTCTAAACCAAACGGGCTCCTTTAAGTCACTAATAGCTTTGCAGAAAATTCCCCTGTGAAGATGAAGGGGGGTGATATGTTAGAAATGCTGTTCTGAGCTAATTTATGAGTACTGCATGTGGCCAGGCTATAGAAAAGTCCTCCTCATGATTAAAGAGAATTACTGGAATTATTGTATGTATATGTTGATTAACGTTAATAACAGAGCTGTTATAAAACTAGCAGGAAAGAACACAAAAGACCATAGTACCTTCTTGGAAACTCCTCACATCAACAAAACACAGGGATGGAGGCATGTGGGATCCCAGACTCCACAGCTTACACGACCGTTCTGCTCAGGCAGCCTTCCCATCACTACAGAAGGAGCTTTCCCACTTCCTAATACAAACACTCGTGTTTTCCTCATACAGCAGTAAAATGGTGAAAAAAAGTGGCAACTCACCTAAGAGCCTTCATGAAACCACAGTTTCATGGGTGGCCTCAAAACCAGAGCAGAGGTAACGCTGTATTTGATGGTGTGGTACATGCCTACAACTTCCCAGAGTACCGGCATGAAGCTGCTGTTCACACCAAAGCCTCCCTCAAGCACTCCAGTCTCAGTTTTCCAGACACACTGCATAAATCCCAAGTAACGCTTCCCCGTAGCAGTCACAACTGCGAGCATAGCATCTTTTTTCGGCCTCTGATTTCCGCTACCGCATCACTTTCAAATGCCTTCCACGCTTTTGGGATATCCGAGAACAAGTTTGCCTTTTTTTTTTTTTTTCTTTTCAAAAAGAAGCAAATACCAGCTGTAACAGCACCAAAGACACGTTGCATGCAGATAAACACACAGTCCATGCCCTCACCCCAAGAGGCCGTAAGACCTGAAACATGAAGATTGGAAGCATGTAATCTACTACCAGTTAGCAATGCTTGATCACTACATTTTAAAGAAGTCCCACAAGTCCTAAGCAGTAACCAACAGAAACACCACAGTGTCTGGCACCACCATTGTTCATTCTTTCTTTTCATTGCCATGAAAGCTTTGAGCTCAATTTATCACTTAGATGGGTGATCAGCTGCACCAGGAAGGACTAACAGACGTTTGAAATGTGATAGCAGATGGAATTCCAAACCACGGGTCTACATCTTCTGCCTTTCTTTCTTTCAACAAGATTATTGAACATGGTTCAGAAGTGCATTTTAGTTTCAGCCTATTCCTAGAGCCGCATCTCTACCCCTTGTGCCATATGCTCCCTCAGAGGGCAAAAGATTAACTCCTACCATAAAGGCTTGGTCTGTTTGCACTTAAACATACTTCCTAAACCTTGGTTAAGAACACGCAGAACTCAGAAGAACATCAGGATTTGCTGATTCACTCTGACACACATCCCTGCAAACCAGCAAGTCTTTTACTGAACCCTTTTCAGCCTTTCAAACTGGCTCTTCACCTGAGTAAGTTCAGTCTCAGAGAACACCAGACGCTACCTCTGTAGCTGTTGACCTTGGAGGCACATGTCTTCCACGAGTGTAATCAACCGAGCCCATGGTAGATCCTGCCTCCATCCTCCCAATCAACTGCAACGGAAACAAAGCGCCCTTTGCTCCAAGGGCACATGATGTGTCACAAAGACACTCATTTATCACAAGCATCTACTGACTAAATCAGGTGAGCTCTAGAATATGGCTATGACTAGGACCCATCACATTGCTCTAAAGACCATGAAGTAGACACCTGCCTACCCAAAGACGAGCACAAAAGCAAAATGGCCAGATGCAAAACGTTCATAATTCACCCACTGCTTCCCGTGTCACAGAGGCAATTTTTTATCACAGTGTTAGAATCATCTTGTTCCTAAGTGGAAAGCAACAGCATTCAGATTCTTGCAGATAATGATGGAAAATTTCTAGGATATAAGGGAGGAAAAGCGCTGTTTTGTCTTTTCTGACTCGGAGATGAGGAAGTGCACCAGACTCCCCCTGAGAATTCTGCTGAAGCTCAGGTGGGCTGGGAGAAGGAAGATGACAGCTACAACACATGTTATGTTTTTCCCCCGCAGTTTTGCTAGGTACAAAGCAACCAGCATGAATTCAAATTTATTCTTTCAGTCAAATGATGTTCTGAGATAGATATTCATGAACCTCTCATGTTCACCATGCCTGAATGACCCATAGAGAATTCACGTTTGTCAGGTTTAAAACTTTACCTGCCTCTGACTGCAGCCTGGAGCACGTGAGCTCCCCAAGTTTTCCCTCTATGCCAGAGGCAGGGATCAATAGCAGCAGCTTTGTGTTCCTGCAGGTCACACACAGCGCCCTGGCTTTTACAGAGCTGCCGAGGAACCTCCACATTGACAAAAACCTACAGCCCCCTGCAAGGGGAATACATCCATCAGGTTCTCCTTCTGGATAAGAAGGAGTAAAGAAATATTTTCATAACCTGGATAATTAACTCAAGTGTTAAACCCAACCCTGATTGCCATGACAGCCTTCACGTGGTCCAAATGCTTTTCACATTCAGTTCAGGCACTGGACCCGATTCTCCTTTCAACTGCAGGTGCTACACTATTTTTATCCAGAAAACTCCACATTTTAATTTATAGCAATGGACATTTAAGCACGTTGATCCAGCTTTGTGCACTGGCAAGAATGGCATTTCAAAAATTCTATCAATATCCAAAGAGAAACTTTCAAATAAAGATGCAAGGCAGTCAATCCCTTGATTTTCACTGAAACATCACGATGAATTCACAAGAGATTAAAGCAGCACAATCAATTTAATTTCTCTTTTCTAATTTTAACACCTGAAGTCATAACTCATTAATAATCATAGGACTGGGTATCATTCACTACAGCATCTGAATTTTTGCTGAAAACAAGATCCAACAGTGGAAATCATAATTGGTTTCTTTGAAAGGCCACAGTCCTCAGCTCAACTCTGTCTGGTGGATACTTACTGCAAAGCCTTCTGCTTTCCCATGCTCGACAACCACTGCACTTGGCAGCCACCTACACCAAAATCCCTTTGGGTGGTCACAGCATGAACCTGGCACAGTTGTGCCCGGGCAGAGGCAAGGCACGGGCAACTTGCGAGCTCCTTGGCAGAGCTGGAGGGCAGGGCAGCCTTCCCTGCAGGAGGGACAAGGCACAACAGCAAATATGCTGCATAGAGAGAGCATTAAATCCACGCTGGAAGAGGCAGAGTTGAAGGTACAGGTACCTGACCGCTGTGGCAGAAACTGCCTCTGGAAATCCTTGTCCACTAACCAATTTCCTGAGGAGCACAGCAGGAGAGGAAGGAGGAGTTAGAGTAGTAGGCTGCTCTGAAGGCAGATGTTTATTCAAGACTGCTTCTGCGTACATAAAACAGGCACAACAAAAAAAGGCTTTTATTTGGTTAACACGCTTTTATTATTTGAGATTTTATGATGTTAATCCTGCAAGAATCGCTGGACTGGAGCTATTTATCATCTGGCACTGTACTTTGTTTCCATAGAAGGAAATGAAAAAGGCCAGGAAGGTTCAGCCAATTTGTCTTTTAATACTCTTTATTGGCTCATTAATGATTAATTCTTTTAAACACTCTGCCCTACATCCTAAATTCACAATGGCTCAATATAGATGAAAGATTTCAAATCCTCATCTCTCCTCCCTCTTCTCTCTGCTTCCAGAGCCTATGTACAAAAAAATATCTGCCACTGCTGAGCATACTGCTGTCAGAGGAAATCATCCAGGACAGAAAAACATCTTTAGAAGATTAAGTGGTGCAAAAGGTGAAACAAGCAAAGATCGCAACCCAACCCAGTCCTGAAGAGCCACAAACAGTAAAAGACCCACTCAGTAATGAGAATGGCCACTAAGTCTACAACTCATTTATGCCTGGCACTGCACTACTGCAGTACTGCAGCATTCAACTGTGCTTAGTTATCCAATTCTTTTTGAAGGAACATGGATTTATTTCTTCAGCATATTATCAAACGCAGAAAATATTACTGTTCCACAATCAGAAATCAAAGAGCAGTCTTAGAAGTACCATGTAACAAGAACATTATTCATCTGAACATTTCCTTTGGATTAAAGAAAGCTACAACCCTGATCACAGTGGTCTTTACAAGGTTCACAGCAATTTAACAACAATGCATTCATCAATACCTTCTCCTATGAGCTATAACATGCATAAGAACATTCTGCCTACATCAAATTTCTTCCAGAATTTCAATCAATATCTTCACAGTCTTCCTTGAAGAAACAGGTGAATAGGATAGGAACCTCTGATCCTTCTCCCAGCACAACTATCAACACACTATTTGTGGCCAATTCACTTACCCATTTTGCACCGCACTTCTCTGTACTGCTAAGTAAGCAAATAAATAGTCACCTTCACAGTGCGCTTTGAGATCTCCAGAGGAACGGTGCCTTTGCTGTTCAGGATTTTTACTAAGCTGCTTATGTGCTGTTAGGAGCTGTTGCAGTTCAAAGCAAAGATGACTGTGTTTCAGTGATCCTGGATGGAAAGCACGATCTAAATATTTCTCTTACTATTAAATTCATTAAGTAGGCCTACAGAAATCAAGTCATAAAATTACCTGGATGAACTAATAGTAGTGCATCATTAAATAATCATCATGTCACATGTAACACGGTGCTTGCCACAGAGAGAGAAATGGAGCATCTGTAGTAAGCCTGTTTGAACAATACCACCTGCGGACACGTATTCCTTGTTTGGCACATTTGTGTTCATGCTGCTACAGAGCACGAGTGTGCCACGGACTCGGCAACCACGGGATTAGAAGCAATTAGAAAGTGGAGGAGAATCAGCATAAAGATGGGTTTCTAACAGGTGAATACATTAACACAGAGCTCATTTACTCGGCTGATATGACGATACTTAAAAACTACTTTATACAGGGGATATTAATGGAGATAATCTGCAGTTGAAATCACAGGTGCATAGATTTTTAAAAGCCTCTTGGATAACAGGACAGGAAGCCTCTGCCTGCTGGTCACCTGCTCCACTGCAACTTACACCTGCAGGGCTGGGAGCCTTTGTCCTTCAGCGACCGACACGGAGATAAACATCACTACACTAGGAACTAAAATGAGAAGGACAATCCCCCCTGAGGACCACTGCTAACAGGGACATCCATCGGAAACTCTGGAGGCAGGTCAGTGACTCCACTGAAAAAAGAAACTGGATTATCCTCCCTCCCATGCTCTGCTAATAAGGATGTGGGCAGTGGCAGCTGGCATTGTCCTGCCAGTATCGTAGGAGTCTTAAGGGAAACCTTAGCCATTGAGATTGTCCATCCAAGTACTTCCAAGTCTAAAAATCACGTTTAAAAAGACATTTGCAAAACTGAGGCAGTACAATGTAGCATCTTCATGCAGGTGCAAGTACCTGTGCCTTCTGGTAACAGCCACTTTTTAATGACCCTTAATGTTTTGCTATTAGTTCTGTATTTTGAAACACAGATCTAAGCCTGCTAGTAAGAATTCATTAAGCAATATGCAATCTTTATTTAAAGGTCATTACCATCATTACCTATAATTACCTAATTTGAAACTTGAAATTTTAAAGATAAGACATTCATGAGAAAAAAAAAGTATCCAAGCCTGCAATAGGTCCTTTTTACAGATATGGCTGTAAATTTGATTTAGATTTGTCGAAGTCAATGCATAGAAGGAAAAGGGCAATACCAAATTAGTAACATTTTACACATCTCATTCATTAGCATAGATAATCATATAACACCTCCAATATATGCAAAAGGTTTAGTGAATACATAGTTACCTCTAAGTACACTTGACAACACTGTAGCTCTACCGTTAATCCCAAGCAAAGAGAATCATATGTAAACATGTACATTTCCACGCAATGCAATTAACTCAAGTGATGTATTTATCTGAATCATAGCAGCTTTTTGTTGTAATTAAAAAAACCCAAACAAACAAAAAATCCCACCATAGCAATGACCAAACAACAAGCCCCACAACAACAAAAACCCACAACAAACCCCCCAGAGAGACTAATTTTAGCCTAAGGACGTTGACACCACCACTCTACAGTTTACTCAAGAGGCTACAGGCTTGGGTACCACAGTTAGGAAGGTTGCTATTGTCCTCAAAGGTAATGGAGATCTTTGAGGGGATTTAACACTTGAGGAGCTAGTGTCTGAACATCATCAATTAGAACATTATCTGGTCAGCATTGGTAAAAATACATTTGCCATGGTGAGGTCTGTGCCTGCTTCAGACACTTCCCCACTGTCAATAACCATGAGCAAATCTGTGCAAGAAAAAGTTGCTTGAATTTTTTTATACCTCTGTCACACACAGACAATCGCTACTGTTGGAAATGCCTCTAGAGCTTAATAGCCCCCAACAATTCACTAATTCTGCTTTTTCACTTCCTCCTACCACATTGTGATTCCCATTGCTCTCAAACTGGAAAGGCTGGAAATTCTGACCAAAATTACTGGGTCTAACCTGCCTTGTGCTGAACCAGAAGGTGGCCAGCAGGCACTGTTGCCTCTGTCCAGGAACTGGCCAGTTCCACCCCACAAAGCAGAGGCAGGACTGCTCCACACCATACCTTATGCAAGTCTTTGGTCTCACTTTCCATTCTCACCACTACAGACATGGGCTTGCAAGGCTGTAGCAAAGCACACTAAAAACTTTATCAGCATTCACAGATATACCAAAAACCAGGCTTTAATACTTCTCAAGAAGTGGCAGATGTTTATGTCTTTAACACTATGGATTATAATGAGTTTTGGGGCAATCTGCTTTGTCTGATAACTATGTAATTCCCCACAGAAGCAGATAGAGCCTTACACCGTTTTGTTTGCATCTTAAACTTCTCAGCCAGCCAGGAGGTAGGTGGGGGGTGTTGTGCTGGTTTTTTGGTGGGGTTTTTTTTTTTAAAGTAGTTTTCCTGTTTATGGTTGCACAAGAAATGTATTTAAAAGCCTCTGACAGGGACATGACATGCTTTTGTTGCTCCCTGGGCCTTACTTTTCCCAAACATCTTCATGGCTGATGGAGATGACAAATATTATTATACTTTGCTGTAGCTACAGGCCACTTGTGAACACACTTTCGTGCATTTTATTGTTGCTTTTTGTTGGTTGTTTGGTCGTTGTTTTGGGGGGTTATTTTCGTTTGTTGCTGTTTTAAATAACAACATTGTCTTTTTTTTTTTATTTTCCTGTATAAGAAAGATTTTCAAGACCATCCACTTCTCTTTTACTAAGCATTCCAAGGGCATAAAAGCTCAGCTTTTCCTTGTAAGTCACTTCACTTAGGCCTTTCTATTCAACAGTTCATAGACTTCCTGGGAGATCCAGAGGGTAAGAAAAATCCTGAAGGAGAGATCCCCCGAGAACATCACCATGTCAGATTTACTGCTGTGTGCTGAATACCGTGGGGACTCTGAAATCCACAAGTTCCCTGGGACCCCACAGCCACCGTGACCTGCTCCTCAGCAACCACACACAATATAAAGCATGTGCAAGCATCCTGCAGCTTCTGTTCTTACTCATCGTTTCATCAAACTTTCCCAAAACTTCTTGCATCATCAGCCCCAGGAATGGCCAATTTCAGGGCTTGCCAGAGCTGCCAGATTTGTTTCAGTAATTACCAGCCCAAGGGACCCAGGCACACCAGGAAGGTGATGCCAGCAACAGCTCCTGGTTGCAGGCAAAGATTCAAATTGCTCTGAAGTGCTTTGAGTGCCACAACTGCCCTCCTGCCTGCTCTACTCCCGATTACACACACAGAAATCCCAAAGGCCCCAGTTCCTCACACTAAAGAGTCTGCCCTCTGTGCTATTTTAAGCAAGTGCATAGTCCAACTGACTTCAGAAGCCCTCACCAGTGCTGAGCTGGACATATGCTTAAATACTTCTCTGAATTAATGCCAGATACTACTTCACCTGCACCAAGCCCTCTGCTCTCCTCCCATGCCCTTCCACACTCCATCTCCTCCCCGAGGTGCTCAGAGCCTGCTCTCTCAGGGTGCCCCTGCAGCACAGGGACCACCGTGTCCACACGGATTACACTCAGAAATGTTGTCATCCTGGTCCAAGCACACACACAACACAAAGCATGCCCGAGATAGAGCTCGAAGCTGCAGCCTCTTCGCATTTCCACACTAGAAACAAAGATCAGAATCTCTTCTTGTATTTGCCAAACATGGCATTTCCTCCCATAGCATCTTACCCTCTGAAGGCAAACACCTGAACTTCAGTCTGGCACGGACAAACCTGTTAAAACACTTTCACATATGTCAGCTCAAGAAACAGCCTTTCAGTTTAACTCTCCCTTGGCTGGAGCAGCACAAACACATGGCAGGTGCTAGATCAGCCCCTGCCCTCACTCCACGGGAATTCAGAAGTAGCAGCACTGAAATAATCTGGTCCATAGAGATGGTGGCAGGATTCATAACTATGCTACTGCTTGCATGCCAGCTGCAGATAGAGATACAGCCCCTGGCTCCACCAGTTTGTTTCTTTTAAAAGGCAATAAACTGTGAGCCACATGGGCCCCCTGAAGTGCAAAGAGAAACCTGTGCCTGCCTGCCTTTGTTTGGATTCATTAACCACTTTCCTTACATATTCTGGGGAGCTGAAGATAAATAGCTTGTAATCATCTGATATCTTCATGTGACCTCCTCGCTGCAATTTGCATTGGCTTTGAGTTTCCAAACGAAGACGTCGGACGAAATAGTGCTAGGATTAATTTTAGCCTCCTCCTCAAGACGACTCGCTCCTACCAGAATAAGGCCATAACACTTGACAGAGCAGAGTATTTCCCTTGCCAACATAGTCCGTTTCAGGCTTCTCGGGACCGAAATAAAGCGCGCAAAACCAATTCCAAGCAAACAAGTGTTGTGAGCTTTAGGAGCAGAGAGAGAATTAAAATAGCATCGTCCTTCCCAGCTCGCAAAGCAGGACAGAGAGCGTGCACCTGCAGCGCAGCCCGCACAGCGCAGATCGGAACGCGACGACATCTCCTTTAAATGAAACCTTCACGAAAGCTTGTCAAAAGACACAACAAACGCAGTTTTGCTGTGTTGATAGAATAAATTTCACTAATTTTTCACCTCTGAGTAGCTGCAGTGATAGCCTAAGTGTGGGAAGCTTTAGTGCTACAAGGAATGAGGGCATTCATACAGCGATGGCCCGTTGTGCTTTAGATCCAGCCAGGAACAGCCACCACACGGCCGCTCGCTCCCCCAGTTATATCCCGGGCAGAATGTCACATGGAATCCAATATCCCCTTGGCTAGCTCAGGTCAGCTGTCCTGTGTCCCCGCCCAACTTCTTGTGAAGATTAACTCTAGCCAAACCCTGGACACGGCCTTGGGCCCCTCTGTCCAAAGCACCAGGAGCTGCCCCCCCAGGGCACATTGGTCAATTCATTTTAGCGTATGCTCTGGAGATAACACTACTTCAAAACTGTACTACCTTGATGTTTCAGAGATGTTTGATGAGGACAGCTCTGGAGAAAGTAATCAAGCCTTTCTGAATCTCCACCATATAGAAAAAGAGCACAGTTCTGCCCTCTCTTATACATTATCAGCCTGCCTGTAGCCCCTGAACACGCTCGTTTTGAGTTATAGTCAGGCAACTTTCACAATAAGCTCATGCTTCAACGACTTTCAGTGCCCCTGTCAGGCAAAATATTATCAGGTACATGTGTAAAGAGATTTTTTTTTTTCCCCCCAGACAATTGTCAGAAAAAAACCCCAATAAATTTACTGTGGTAGCAGGGTCATGTTATTCTGACAGTTTAACAAAAAGCTGAATGACTGAAAAGCACTGAACATCAAGGTTGCTGAGACAAGAGATAGGGATGAGGATGTTTTTGAGAGCATCCAAACTTCACTGAGAATGAGGAGTCTGAAAACTGAATTAAGTAACTGCCACAGAGCTGAGACTGAGGGTTTGGTGTGTGCCAAAGTCGTTGCCTCAGCTCACAAGGAAGAAAGTGCATGCTGTGGTAGCAGCAGTGAACTGTTCACTCCTCACTGACATGGCAGCCTGACCTTTTCCTGTCTGCTACAGAACAACACACAGGAAAAAAACCTCTTGCAACTTTTCCTTTCTGCCACTTAAATAGGAATTAACTCGCTTGTGTCCAATCTACACACAAGAACTGGCAGAGCTGTCTCCATTTTCACAGGCATATTGCCTGGGAAGCTCTTTCTGGGGAAAACTTTTCTGCAGTTTGGGAAGATTTCTAAATATTTGAGCACCCAGTAAGAGCTGTTGCCGTGCAGGTTGTGTGGAAAAAAATCAAAACATATTTACTGTGCATATCACAAGACATTTACAAGCAAGTGAACTCAAGGGTGTGTACATACTTCTGTCCAGAGAGTCCCAAGGAAAAGATATAGCAAGAGTAAGTAGAGCCTGCAGAAAAACACTTAATCTTGTTCTAATATTTAGATTATTAATAAACTACACTTCTGTATTTTGCATGAACTACACCATAAATGAATTACAGTAGAAGCTAATGCAGATCCTGGCTATATTTGTTACATTAACTTTCTCTGGCTGTGGATAACTGCTTGACTCCACCAGGGCACGACTGCTGGCTTGTAAGTGGACTTCAGGAGATTATTTTTTGAACTGCTTTGCTCTGATGAGACTTTCCAACACAGCCTACACTTTCAGCACTTAAAAGAGAATGAAGAGGGATAAAACCTGGGTCCCAAAGATACAGGAGCAGAAGAACATCCCAGCTGAACACCAGCAGAACAAAATGCTGTCTTTACCAACAATGTGTACAAAGAGTAAAAAAATAGCCGATGAAATCAGCAGATGAATTCAAGAGACAAGTATGTCAGTGGCCTGGGAAGCCTTGGCACAATGCCTTGGAAAGCTGGGGAAGGGATGGGGAAAATGAAGCCATGAAGAACAGCGAAAATGCAAATCAGCCTTGTGGGCAGAGATGAACGAGACTGCTGGAGAGCACGAAAGCCACCAGGGCAACGAGATGAAAACACTGTCACAACCAAAACCAGCAGAAATCAGCAACACAAGCACACGCTAACAGCAAAACAGACAAATAGCATTACCCTAAAAACGCCACGTTTGGGCCAGCAAGGGCCCCAAGGTGGGAGGGACCTTTCTTGGGAGGAGTTCTGCTCACAAGCTGACAGCACCTGGTGCTGTCTGGTGACACAGCTCCTCAAGTAGCCCCAAAGGAGCCCTGATGGTATCTCACACCTCTGCTGCTGCCAAAGCCATGACATTCGACATCACCTCTTCTCCATCAGCCCAGGGAGGGACCCCTCACGGGGTACCCAGCCCTGGGAGGCGTGAGGGACAGCCGCTTCGGGGGGTTACGCAGGCATGGCCACAATCCCAGCCAGTTCCACCAGCAGCTTCTCCCCTTCCCTCGGAGCCCAGGAGGCTGCATACTGTAAGGGACAGTCATGTCATTTTAGGCCAGACTGAATAAAAGACCTTGACTGTAACCCTAGACTTTTACAATCAACAGCACCCATCTTCAGAAGCGCCAGGATTTCATCCATGACATTCAGATGGCCCTGGAGCTTGCAGCCCATCTCCCAGAAACAGAAACCACGCTGATGGTTCTTCAGAGGAAATACCCAAAAGCCCAGACCAATAGGACCCACATGCTTGCTTAAAAGCTGCTACAAATGTGTGTGTTTGTTTTCTGTTGTAGTTGTTTTTGTTGGTTTGGTTTTTTTTGTTAAACTCACATATTTGATACCTGAAGTTCAAAGCCAGACAGGAGTAGGATGATTTTTGTAAAGCTTAAAGGAAAATAGCGTTTCTCTTAAGAAGTAACAGATTTAGTGTATTTATGAACTGAGAAAAAAACCAAAGTGGTGTTTGAGCAACTATAATCTGTCCCAATGCAAAGAATTTGTGAAATGGTAAAAAGAAACAGGGGGAAAGGCTGGAATCTCCTCATTTTATAAACACAGCAAATAAAGATACATGTAAATTAGGAGTTCTTGAGTATATGGAATAGTGCCCCAATTGCTAGGTGAAAGCACGTTTGCATAGGCTGCAGCAGATTACAAGTATTAAACAAACACGTGCCTTTGCTTTGTCTGTGGGACATAATTTGTCTCAAAACCCCCTCAAAAAGAAGCCCACAATTTATGAGAAGCCATTAAAAATTAAGTTGCAAAATATTAAGAGATGAATACTGGCATATGAATAGCAGTTGTTTAGTTTGTTTCAGTGCATTAAAGAATACAAACTAACATAGCTAATAAAAACCAAGCCAATACTCTCTCTTATTTTCATGCCTCGTATTTGGAAAAAAAAAAGTTATGAAGTTTAAGGAATTTATCAAATAAAATGAGACAAATATGCCATAGCTTTCCTACAAAAGGAAACCTGTCAAGCTATTGTTTCCCTAACCAATTAATCACATCAGGAGACCACCACATGAGCTTTCAAGGGTTTTCATCACTACAGACTGAACACCAAATTCACTCTCCTGAGTTTCTGATAGTAGGGTAAGAGGAATGATTTTGCACAGTGCAGTGTAATTCTGCCCTGATATTATAAACATACTTTTAAATAACAAAATCCACAAAGAAAAAAACAACCCAAAAAAAACAACAAACACAAACAAAAAAGAACGGTCAAGTAAACTATCAATTTTCCTGACATTTACTTCCTATTATTCCTTTCAAAGTATTTAATCTCTTCTAAAATTAGTTCTGCATGGGAGAACTTAAATTAAAAGAAACTGGCAGACCTATAAATCATACCTTGCTTTACATATCCCCTCATCAGAAGCAACCAGTCTACTACTTAATTTACAATCAATTAATTGGCAGTGAAATCCATTATGACAAAATATGCACAGAAAAAATGTGAAAACTAGAATTTGAATAAAAATCTTACTCGAGTAAGAGCTGTCAAAATAGTTGTCTGAAATTTTTGCAAATACTATAATTTAAGCTTACTTCAAAAAACACATTTTTTTCCAAAATTAAAGCTACAGAACTGAGATGTTCAGATGGCTTTTCTCATTTTTATGCTCAGCAATTACACAATTCTGAAAAAGAAAATAAATTTCCATAGTCATAAAACTAAGTCACGCAAAACAGATAATTCACCTATGCAAAAATTCCGAGACTTTTCTCATTTTTAAGTGTTCTGTCTCTTAAAATAATTTGAAGGAAATCATACGCAGAATTCCACCATAAGCAAATATTAGAGAGAGAAAAAAACCCTCCAACAAATAAAAATATTGTAATCTTAACAGAACATATATGCAGCTATCTCACCAGCAGAATAAAAACTTAGTAAAAATGGCCAATTCCCTTCAACTTTTACTTACTGAATGTTTGAAAACATCTTGTCATGAGCAAGATACAGACCAAGAACTCATCATGGAAGTTCAATTAATAACTTTGAATGTATGACATTTTTTTCCCTGCAAGCAGTTTATTTTCTCAGTGGATAAATAAAACCTACTTTTATCAAGCATGCAATTAATTTGTTCAGTTTATGCATCATCTAAAGGCACACAAAGAAGAGAGAGAAGTTTCATTATAAACTCAATCTCTTACTGGTGCCAACCTAGAAATATCTTTTCAAAATCTCTAAGAATTTTACATGTCACTTAATTGGACCTACAAACCATTGGTTATCAATTTTAATTGGATTACTCACAGCAGCTCCCTGAAGTCATTTCTTCATCTATGTTCACCTGCTCCCAGAGCAGTGAAAATAGGATATGCATGTCTGTTATTGGCTAAAGAAATTAAACCTAAAAAAATGTCACCTGTGATCGATCATGCTATAAACAACATACATTTAGAGATATGGTACCATCAAAATTAACTGCACTCAAATCTCAATACATGTGAATTTTGATCTTTTTATTACCTGATCTATTGAACACATTTTCCAGGCTCTTGACAAAAGGTCATTTCATTACCAGTGAACTCGAGCTGCAAGAACACTTGACACAGTGTTAAACTGCTCCGGTTACTTGCCAAATAGCAGCTCCAAGCCTTAGAGAAGAGGAAAAACAAAAAAAGGGAAAGAAAAAAAAAAGGGGGGGGAAGGCACTATTTGTCTAAATAGTTTTACAGTAGATAGACTCTTCTTCCTCCAAAAGGTTTCTACATTTTTCTGTCCTGTGCAAACTGCCTGTCAGGAGCATAATAAAAGTTCAGGATGAAGTGATAACTCTACTGTAACGTTAACACACAGCAGAAAGGGGCACGAAGACTGTGGATCAAGGGGCTGAGCTGCACCAGTTCATTTACCTCACGTCTTACAAGAAATCTTACATGATAACAGTACAGACTCTAAACTTATGTTATGTTACGGTACTCTCTAAGCACAACTGCATCCCATTTCTCCTAGACCAACAAAAAGACCACCAATATACCTACGTGTGTGTGGCAAAGCGACCGCGTTGGCTGGTGCAGAAACACAAACAAGGCACCACTGGGGACACAGCCTGGACCTGGAATGCTCCCTTCTCCTCAGATGCAGTAGTCTTGCCTTGACATTATATGCCAGGCATTTACAGGAATCTTGGCTGCACAATGATGTAAAACAATGATGTTTTACAAGATAGGTTTCAAAGCATACTTTTCCCACTTAATTTGCATATGCAGCACCCTTATTTACTACTGAATGAACCTCTAGTGCATGGCTTCCTGACCACAGGACTAAGCTATAACAGCTCTTTCTTCACCAGACATTGCAGCCATGCATTTCATGTGAGCAACCATGGGCATACTATACCCACTCTTGTACTTCTCCTGTCACCTGTGGACTAAAGGGACGGCAGTTTCTAAACTGTTTCTGCCTCTTATTAAAAGCACAAGCATCAGAACTACCCTCTCAGGCTGCACTGTCTCTGTTCTGTAATCAATTAAGATAACTTTTTTAATCACAGCCAGCACAAACAGGACTAACGGGAGCCCTATCTACAAACAAAAGGGATGAACCCAGAGAGAGGTCTCCAAAATACGCTTTTTGGAAAAAGTAAACTACTACACTACCAAATTAGTAGATAAATAGACATTTGCTGCCACTAGCCTTAAGATATGGAGCTTAAGAACAGACACCCGTATCCCAAAATCTGGCTGGACTCACTGTACAAGCTAGAGATGGAGAGAGATGATGCAATCCCTACGGAATACACTCAGTTACAGAAAACTTCCATCTGAGTATGGTGTTTCCAGTCAAACCTACTCTGAGATCCCGTGTTCTACAGATGTCCTCAGACTGCCCCTGAATCTTGGAAAAGCAGCAAGGTTTCCCAAAACTCCACAAACTGAGGAACATGGCAATCTACTGCAAGTGAGAACAGACACCAAGGTGCCTTCAGGAAAAAGAGGTAGTAAAGACTTGAAAAATGAAACAGCTACATTTGGCCAGACAGAAGTAATGCAGAAGGCCGATGGGAATGAATACAGAAAATCCATGTATTTTAAGGGTGTCTGAAAAGTAAAAGAGGTACAATAGGAAAAAAAGTAATTTTCACATGAAATACCACCACCCACAACCCCTAAGGAAAAAGCTTTCCTAGGTCTTCCTCCTGCTGTCCCAGACAAAGCTGATGTAAGAAGATGACCCCACCCTCTCCATGTGACATTCTTCCGTAGCTTTACTGCAGTCTCTAGACTTCTTAAAAAAAAAATAAAAAATACCTATTTTAATTTCATTTTCAATGTCAAATAACTGATTTCAAGAGCATTTCCCACAGCAATCCATACATTCTCTGGCTTTCTATTTTTAAACGTGTGATAGCTCACAGCTCTTTGAGGCTGCAGTATACATTATACTGCAAAATTACCATGTCAACAAATAACTTTACTTGTAAATAGCGCTTTTTTGTGAGCTGGCAGATGTCTGCTAAATTACGCTTTCACTCATCGAGATGTTCATTAGGGGAAAGATATCAGTAAGATACAACTCTCTGGTGCAGCAAGCGGCAACAAAAGACTTGATGGAAAATGACTACCCCAAAATACTTGTATCTCAGCAGTAAAAGACAGTTCTGAGAACTGGTGTGCAAGGCGAGGGATCTCAGGCCCTTGAGGAGAGCAGTTGTCTGAAAAATTCTTCACAAAGGGGACGTGTAATTCAAAACCAATCAATAAGTAGGTGCCAAATTCTCAGAAAATGAGTCCTGGAGCACCCACATCCAAGAGTGTTGATACGTGCCGTTGTAATTGCTCTGAGGCTGCAAGTGCAAACTGCACTGGAATTCATAACTTTGTAGGTGTGTAGAGGTCAAATGGTGCCAAAATGCCAGGTTGCTCATCCCAGCTACGTGCACAGCTCCTGCCCATCAACTGACCCCAGAGAGAACATGACACTCAGCTGACTTTCCAGACAGGCAGACTGCAAACTCTCTGCCCCACTGTCCCTTTCTGCCACGTGTCTCACCCATCCAAGCATCCCTCCCTTGGTCTCTCCAGCCAAGCTGGGCACTTTGAGGGGTCACACCAAGAGACTCCATTAAGGGATGCTCCAGGACCACCCCGCTACCTGCCCTGGCATCTCATTCACCTAACATGAATGCAGCTCTGCCTCGATGCAACATCTAAAATGGGGAGGACTCAATTTCTTTCCCCCAGCTAAAATTAATCAAGCAGTAACATTTATTAGTGGGATAATTCAAGCCACTACCTGAAGAACCACTGTTCAAAGTGATCCCTGGTGTGTCAGTTTTCCTTCTATGTTTTCAAAGCTGTGTTTCACAAAATGCACAAACAGGTTTTAAAACAAGACTACGTAGGTGCACATCCCCAACTTCAACCCTCAGCATCTGAGGAAAGGATCAAAACCACAAAATGCCCAAGTAAGAGGAAGGCATCCTACCCCTCCTGAAATGGAAACAAATGTGCCCGTTAATTGTTTGCACCAAGGAAAATGCAATCCTCTGGTGAAGACTCTGTAGTAGGCAGGAGTAAGATGCTGGTGTTCACGGGCATAATTCCTGTTTCTGGAGATAAAGCTGGAAGAGGCAGCACTGAGGTGCAACTGTTGTGCTGGAAGCACCTGAGGACAACAGATTCTGAGCTCTGCAAGGCTCCCCACAACTCTCTTACCCTTCCACAGCAGGAATTAAAATACACACAGGATGTCAGGAAAGAGCCTTCTAAAGAACACCGATTTCTTCTTCATCCCACAGGGAGATGAAGAGATGGGAGGAAAAGGGTGTGTGCTCCCATGGCCACAACTTGACAACCCTGACAGCTACGCAACACCCTGATGGTCCTCCAGCCCCACTGCAACGTTCACGTGCATAACATGCTCCTCATTTCTGATGCTTTTTGTCCAAGGCCATACAAAGTAAACAAGAGAGCATTTCATCCTCACAAATTCTTGATCATGCCACGACCCTTCAAAGGAGGCCATCTGAAAAAGGAGGTTTCACTGACTTGCATCACCAGCAGCTCAGCAGAAGTAAATGAGCAAACAAGAGGAGGAGAGAGGGGGAAAAAAAACCCCCAACCAAACAAAATCCTAAACCATCAAAAAAATTATTATGAATTTTCACAAACAGGTACCAATAACACCCATGGGAACAAAGGTGGGCATATGAGGGGCAGGTCATCCTGGTCTCACCACCATAAACCAAGAGCATAGGAGGCAGATGCTTGCTGTAAATGGCAGGAAAGGGGACAAGAGGCCATTCAGATGAAGAAAAAGCAACAGTTTACAGCAGGCAGTGCCAAAAGCAGCACAATTAACTAAAACTGTATGACCTTTTTATTTTTAAGCACACACATTGCAATGCAAGATTAATTAAAAGGATCCATTTTAATTATCTGCAGGATCTGTTTACTGCTGCATTACCCTGGCTATGTACAGCTTATACAGTCAGCATATGCAAAAGAGATAAACTGCATATGAAAACTAACCCCAGAGGACTGAGAAGAGTAAATGTGAAACAAATAGGTAAGTTGTATAGCTTTGACAACATGAGTGAAAAGCCAGACCAGACAGGTGACCGTAGAGACCAGCCTAGAAAAGAAACTAGTCTTACACTAAAAAAATAAATCAGCCTCTCCATGGACACTTAACTTCTTTATGGACTCAACAGCAGCCGTGCAAATGTGGTACTAAAAAAAATAGAGAAGAGATATGAATTCAGAGACACAAACGCAAGAAAGGCACCGATCCAAACAGAAATTCTCATAAAACTGGAAACCATTAAATGGAGGCTGAAGAAGTTTGTTCATGTCACAGTAACAGTAAAATTTAATATCCTTCTACTCTTATCCTTCTGTGAAACCTGCGTCTTGCAACAAACGGCCCAATCCAATATCCTTCTACTGAAGCCCCAAATGAAATCCTCATGTACCAAGAGGACAGAGCAGCGTTCTGCACTCAGCAATAGCTACCCTCAATTTGCATTTACAATTCTCTAATCGAAGTACGATCTGAGCATAACACCCGAAGCAATCAAACCTCACATATCTTGATGTTATTTTCCAAGCGAACAGGAAAAAAGCACACACATGCAGGAGAGGGATGCCACCTTCAACTAACAATTATGGAGCTGGCTTGAAAACAAGGACAATGATGAGATCCCACCAACGGGATTGAAGTGCCTGATGCAATCACGCAGTTATTCTATAATGCCTTGGAAAGGGAAAAACACATTAAGTATCAGAAGGTAAATGGTAAATCATTTTACAGTTAAGAGAAACAGGGACAGTCTACATAAAACTTTGCTAGTTTATAAAGTTTACTTTATTTAGACATATTAAATGTAAATCAGCAGTCCCCCTTCAGTTTCCACAGACCAGGCTTGATGAAGTACATACACAATTTCCTCACAGAAAGGAGAAAGGTCCTTGCTGGAAAACCACAAGCAGGAGTTGCTTCTTAGATGGACCTTTCTACAGCAAGACTCCTTCAGAAGACTTTTTTATTGTGTCCTTTTTTTCTGCTATTGTTTTAATGTTTGTTTTTGGGTTTTTTTTTTTAACTATGAAGTATGAGACCTAAAATTTCTTAGCAATGATTATAGGCATATGACCTTGAGTGTATAATAGATCTATGAAGATACGTGTATCTATGATATTTCTCTCCTGTGAAGAAAGGCTGAGAGAAATGGGGCTGTTTAGGTTTTTGATGAGAAGGCTGAGAGGGGATCTTATTACTGTCTATAAATATCTGAGAGGTGGGTTTCAAGTGGAAGGGGCCAGGCTCTTTTCTGTGGTGCCCAGTAATAGGACAAGGAATAATGAGTATAAGCTAGAACACAGGAAGTTCCATCTCAACATGAGGAGAAACCCCTTTACTGAGAGGGTGATGGAGCCTGGAACAGGCTGCCCAGAGGGGTTGTGGAGTCTCCTTCTCTGTAGACTTTTAACCCACCTGGATGCAATCCCGAGTGACCTGTCCTAGGTGATCCTGCTTTGGCAGGGGATTGGATTCAATGATCTCTAGAGGTCCCTCTTCCAACTGTTCTATAATTTTATGATACACATTATAATGCTGGCTTGAAACACAACAGATGAAACCTGCAAACCAGCAAAACTTCATTCATGCCTCCATGCTCAGCTACAATCCTCCTCAATAAAGCTTGGATGGGGTTTCACTAATATTTTATGGGTGTACAATACAATATCACCACCATCCTCAGAGCGTAGAGGGCCTGATACAAAATCCACTGGTCACTTTTACAAAATCCACTCATCTCATGCAGCACTCGAGGTAGGTGGAATCCAATGAGTAAGGAGAGCACCGGCATTGTTTTGGGAAGGGAACTCTTCACTGACTTATGCTGAGAAACAGAAGTAGTCACATGCAGGAAATCTTGAGTTTTATTCTGCTTCTACTTTACAGCCGTACAACAAATAGGTTTTGTGCAAAGAATCAAAGTGTAAGCAGGCACCAAGGACCAATTACAACCTTACATTTGCTGCTGGACAACACAAAGAAGAAATATCACCTTGCTGAGCCCTGTCAACAGGATGATGCTCCAGCAGCTCCTGCCTGTGGGCAGCACAGAAGGCAGTGCAGTCAGGCTGCCTGGCCCTATCCCATCCCAGCCCAAGTGGCAGGAAGAAGGGCCACGGCAACTTCCCCATGATCCAGGTCCATCCTTGCTCCCCCAGCCCACTGCTCTGCAGCTTAACAAGCTTGACATGGCAGCAACATCTCCCAGACAGTGGCAGCACAGTTTGTGAGTTTCTAAACCCTTCAGTGCTGCATAAGAAATTAATGTCACAGCTCCTTCCCAAGTGCAACTCTCTTGCTAGAAGTTAAAATCTAACAGAAAGTATTTTCACAAGTTCATCTTGAGTGGCCTTTTTTTTTTTCCTTCCATGTTTAACACAATTATTTCTTCATCACAGATGTGGAGGTACTAAAAGACCTTATAGGCATTTCACTGCCAAAATTACATTCACTTGATTTGGATCAGCTTTGTTTCATCGTCTGCACATATGCTGGACTGGACTTCTCTACACCAGTAGAGTGTGCCTTAATCTCCAGTGCAGCTCCTTGACACACAAAAAAATAATGATGACACCAAGGAGAATTGACATGATCTGGTTCTGGTTTATAACTATAAATACTTTTGCCCAAAATGCGTTCAAAGAACTGAGGCAAACCCAAAATTCTGATTTAACATTAGGATTTTGTCACCGGTAGCAAAGAGCTGCACAAAGCAATTGACTTTTGTTAAAAACCACGTGCTCGATCAGTTTGGGGTTTGGTTTTTTTTTTTTTTTTTTGAGTAGTCACACCCTCTCATTCTTTTTATAAACAAGATTTCTCAAAGTTACCAATAGCTGTTTCAAATATCTTTCTTTGCCGAATAAGCCTCCCAGTTTCTATATTCAGAGCACAACTGATGCAGAAGTCTCTTAACACCCACTAAGCTTGAATAATTTATACTCTTACCGTCTTGTATGGCAAGATACAAAGTGACTTAATCATGAGGTATTCATAGCATTCTCCTCCACACAAGTATGAAACTCGGTGAAAAATATCATTCCAATACAAGTCCTCAGGCAGTACGCGCCACAGAGGAGACTGACTTGAGTTTTCATTAAAAATTCAGAGCCATAGACAAATCAAATACTTCTGGTTTTGTATGACTGCTTGCCTGGGCAGTTGGACAATTCATTATTAAGCACACTCCATTTCTAGATTAAGCTGAGAAAACAGGATAGGTTGCTTTAATATTAATTTATGTGTCTGCACAGTGCCTACTGTGTCTCATGAAACTTTTTAAGCACAATTTGAACTTAAAATTGTCTTTTACTGCTTCTGCATTTCCAGTGAACACACCTACACCACGGCTACACTTCATTGCATGGATACTAGAAAGGAAAACAAAAGGATTTCTAAAAAGGAAAACATGGCATGACAGCAGGACTCATATATTATATGTTTCCTTGCTTCGTTTTTGTCTTGTTTATATTTTTTACCAAAAAACACCAACAACTTACCCTTTGCATAAGTGAAGCAAGCAAATGTGTCCCTTATGTCCTGAGACAGAAGCTACTGTAACAGTTTTATAAGAGAACCACAGAAGTAATTCTATCATTGGGCTCTCTGATCAGTTTTGGCTTTGGATGGAGAACTTCCAAGAGACAAGTAAGATGCTAGTACT
Organism: Todiramphus chloris collaris; assembly: GCA_025345505.1. Taxonomy (NCBI): domain Eukaryota; kingdom Metazoa; phylum Chordata; class Aves; order Coraciiformes; family Alcedinidae; genus Todiramphus; species Todiramphus chloris. Next base: position 7,138,713 of record JANVCC010000049.1, on the reverse strand, counting down.
CAAACATCACTTATTTGATGGGAAGGTTGGATGCCAAGTTGTCTTTGGGAAAAACTCCCTACAGAGATGTTTTGCTCCTTCAAACATTTTAAAGGTGTATGAAGTTTAAAGGGGATTAAAAACATATATGTGATTGCCTGTTACATAAGTAGCTTTTGAAAGCGTGCTGAGTTTAATGGCATCTCAGTGGAACAAAATGAAGCAAATCACTTATTACAGTTACCAAAAAAATTCTTCATGTCAAAATATTTTCTCATTAGTTTCTTGGATTTTTGCAAGTTAAAAGTGGCTTCACCTGCATTATAAATGTCCATTTAACTAGCCCATTTTAAAAAATTGTATCTATATCAAAGTGCCCCCCTTCACATCAAAAAGCAGCATCACAAGCCTGACTAACTGTCCAACAAATACATCTGAGTCAGGGCAGTTCAGTGGAGAAGACACTGGACTGAGAGCCAGCAGATAAAAACTTAAATCCTCTGTCAGGGCTAGGGTTCACTCTAGTCCATTCTGTAGCAGCAGCAAGCACCAGGGGAGAGTTACAAGCACTGAGGGTACATGAACTGATACCCTCCCAGTGCCCAGCAATCGGCAGCTAATCATCTCCCTTGGCAGTTCTAGATCCTCACATTTAACAGCCAACACCAGATCTGCTGCAACCTACCACCAAGTGCTGCCATCAGCTACAGATCACTTGGCCTTTTTTCTTATTCTCCCCCCTCCCCATCTTCTATCCTATCTGTTTAAATTTACCTTTTTAAGGCGAGGAGCGTCTCTTACCTTACTGCATTTGGGTACCACCTACTTCAATGCAGCCTTGACCTCAGCTAAGGCCTCCAAGAGTTCTCTCTTGTAAGGTGCATGTGTTAAGTGAACTGAACAAGGGGCTGGATGCACACCCTGCCTTAAGGTAGTAATTTCCTAGCAAGTACAGTTTGCTCTTCAAGTCAGCAGGCTGTCCTGAACAAGGAAGTTATGCTCTCTTTTTGATTAACTGCAATGCAAGGCTATTTACATTTCAGTTCTCAGTTAATATCATGGCTTCATGGTTTCCCAAAGTGTGTTTTAGTGTTTCCCTTTTGCTGTGACATCTGGCAGCACATCTTCAATATTCCCTTAGAGCAGATATGGCTGTGGGTATTCAGACTCATATCAGGGTTCCAATCATGTTGACTAGGTCTTTGGTTTACAAGCAGTTCCATCAGTTATCCTAAAACTACTCTCACAGAAGAAGGAAAGAGCAACAAAATTTGGCTTCAAACACATGAGTACTTGCTGGGTAGAAATTTTAAGGACTGACACGTAAGCAAATAAAATTATCTGCTTGAAAATGTCCCACTGAAAGCAAAGTAAGATGGAAAAGCTTTTAAGAAATCAGCTCTAATTGGCTGAACTCAGTTATGCTACGGACTACTATGGAATAAACTAAATCTCAGTGTCTTGTTTTTAACATCTACTGCGCTACAGAATAGTGTCTTTGAAAAAAACCACTCTGCTCATGATCCAGAAGACCTTTCTCCTTCCTTCCATGCAGTTAAAGCCACTAGGACCTAGATGTTATCCTACACTAAGTCAATACCTTACCACACAAGTAATATCACAGATTCCACACCAAAAGGCAAACAGAATCCTGCTCTTCCAAAGTTAAGAACAGAAGGGTGCAACGTGGCACCTCCAAGCTTAGAGATCAAGAAGGCATGGACCAGCTCAACTTTTATAGAAGCTGAAACGAGCACAAAGTTAATGCTGGAAACCCCCCAGGATTATTAACCACCTGCTCACAAAGCAGCAGCACTTCTGTGTGATCCAGTTGCAAACACACCAGCAGCGGATTTGCTAATTAAGTAGCAATACATACACAAAAATTATAGCTATCACATCAGCAGACATTCTCCCCTAATTATTTCTAATCACAATTTTTACACATTAGCATGCGACACAAATGGCAAAGGACTTTCTTACAGTTGTTCTTACCGATTTTCTCCACATGAATTTTCACTGTTCAACGGAGAGCTACAGTCAGTGCGAATGCAAGCGAGGGCTGGACATTGTTACATAAACGTGGCCTCGAAGGCACTGATCCAAAAGGAAGCTTGGTTTATTTATTCAGTTTTACTGGGATGTGTGTTTATTTGAGAATATGAATTTCACGTATGTACATCCTGGCTGACTAGACTAGCAATGAGCTGTCAAATATTATCTATTGCAAAAAGATTATGCTTATATTTAAATTGGGGCATCTAACTGTCCTCGATGCAGCCCCTTTTAGGGACTAAGGCATCAGTCTAAACCCCAAGCAGACTCACCACCATTTCTGGCAAGGTTTCCTTGTATGTGCATTTCTGCAATAGTGCAAAACACAGTTCAAACATTGAAGCCATCTAAAGATGAACTACACAAAAAAGAAACGCGTTCTGCTACCTACCCAAAAGCTGTTGGGTTAGTGTGAGAAAATCTCAATCACCGGCAATTTATTCTGTTTCACATAAGATGACAATATTCCTGAAGCCTTGAGAACCCAAAGCTACAAAAGGAGGATTCACAAAACGGGACACACAGATTTCTGTTACTACTAAAAGAAATTAACACCGATGCATTTTGAGAGCATTTAGCCTGGTGTGAGATCCATCACATTCTTCCACTTAATTAGAAAATTTTAACCAACAGTAGTCGCCATAAGTACATGGATACGTATATCAGTCTTACTGAGCAACAATTGGCCAAATCATTTAACCAAACATATATGCTTATGTTACCATTAAAGCAGGAAAATGTCTGTTTCTTACTAGAGCTTTGTGATACTTCAAAGTACATCCATCACCTGTGCATCCTCCTCCATGGGTGTCCCATCACGCCCCCCAGATCTCACAACAGTTAGGTATACATGCCAGTGAGATTTCTCTTAAGAGTTATATCTATGTAGAAGAGAAATTCACATCTACCTGGTTCATAGAACTCCCAGGAAATGCAGTGACCTCAGTAACATGTTCTATTTAAGCTTTTTTGGCTTTTACTGGGGGAGGAATATCACAGAATCATGGAAACATCTGGGTTGGAAAAGACCCGTAAGATCATTCAGTTCACCTATTAACCCTATTCTACCAAGTCCACCACTCAGCCAAATCCCCAAGCACCACATCTAGATGGCTTTTAAACACATCCAGGAACAGTGACTGAACCACCTCCCTGGGAGCCTGTTCCAATGTCTGCCAACCCTTTCAGTGAAAAAATTTTTCCTCATGTCCAGTTTAAACCTCCCCTAGTGCAGCCTGAGGCCATTCCCTCTTGTTCTATCTCTTGTTACTTGTGAGAAGGGAACAGTGTCCTACCTCTCTACAGCATGCTTTCAGGTAGTTGTTGAGAATGATAAGGTCTCCCCTCAGCCTCCTTTTCTTCAGACTAAATAGACCCAGTTCCCTCAGCTGCTCCTCATAAGCCTTGTTCTCCAGGCCCTTCACCAGCTTAATTGCTCTTCTCTGGAACTGCTCCAGCACTTCAGTGTCTTCCTTCTATTGAGATGCCCAAAACTGAACACAGTACTTGGTGTGTGGCCTCACGGGTACTGAGTACAGAGGGACAGTCACCTCCCTGGTCCTGCTGGCCACACTATTTCTGATACAAGCCAGAATGCCATTGGCCTTCTTGGCCACCCGGGCGCACTGCTGGCTCATGTTCAGACAGCTGTCTATCAACAGCCACAGGTCCATTTCTGCCAAGCAGCTTCCCAGCCACTCCTCCCCAGGCCTGTAGCGTTTCATGGGGTTGTTGGGGCCCAAGTGCAGGGCTTGGCACTCGGCCTTTTTGAAGCTCATACAGTTGATCTTGGTGCATCAATCCAGTCTGTCCAGGACCCTCTGAAGAGCCTTCCTACCCTCAAAGTAGATCAACACTCCCAACTGACTTGGTGTCATCTGCAAACTTACTCAGGGTGCTCTCAATCTCCTCATCAAGATCATTGATAAAGACATTAAACAGAAGTGGTCCCAATATTGAGCCCCAAGGAACACCACTTGTGAGCAGCTGCCAGCTGGATTTAACTGTTCACCACCACTCTCTGGGCCTGACCATCTGACCAGTCTTTGATCTACCAGACTTCTGTAAAACAACACCCAGTCTTTTCCTCACCCACTAGGCAGGTGATTTTGTCATAGGTCAGGTTCATCAAGCAGGACCTGCCTTTCCTTCGGGACCTCATGGTCAGTCCCCTCAAAGGGCATTTGGGCAGCAGCTGAGGGCTGTGCAGAACACACCCTCTCGAGAGGGCTCTCAGGAGCTCAGCAAGAGCCAAATTGATCGGCACAGACCAAGCTCCCCACATCCCTGCTGTTGCTTTCTGAGGAGGAGCAAAGAAGAATGAATCCCTCCTGTCTCCAACTGATTACAGCCAGCCAGCACGTACTAGGCTGATAACCCTTTCCTCTGTGAATGCAGCATTCGGACCTCAGGGTCTTGCCAGTGATCATTCCCAGATTGCCATAAGAGAGGGTTGTGTTTTACCACCGCTTGCTGTTAACAGCCCACCTCCCCCAACACAAAGCTGTGACTTTTTCATCTGCCCGAGATAATTATCTCAGCTCAATCATTGAATAAACGCAGTCCCAGACGGGCACACGGGTCCTGTAACATCCCTTGACAACACCAGCTGCGTGCCCCGAGCATGCCACCGTAGCCCACACGAGCCTGTTTGCAGCAGCGTCGGTCCCCAAAGCCCTGGCCCCAATTTATAAGCCTCAATATAGGCACGACCTGTAAGTCTCTGATAATGCCTCACCAGCCACAGTCTTCCCAGGCTACAAGAGACAGAAAATGAAGAAATTAAACAAATCCATCTCAGCATCTGTGGGCTCCCTTAGTGCTTCCTTATCAACAGATCTCCCTCACTGAAGATCCCTCCAAGTGCGGCTGGCTTAGGCATGTACTGAAATGCAGCTCACCTGAGTACAAGACTTTCTGATTCCTTTTGGATGAGGGATCAGGAGTAAGGGGCAAAGTAACTGGAAAGAAACAAACTAAATCAGGATGAAATCCAAACACTGCCAAAATCAATAGCAGCCTCTCTGTTAACTTTCAGTGGGTTTTTGATGTAGCAGAGAAGTTAAATAGACTGAATGGCAAGCAAATTGATTTGTTAGATGCTCAGATACCGTGGTGAATGATGCCTTGGGCAGAGACTAGAGATTACTGATTTCCACTCATTATGGTTTTCATATATTATACATCACACGCACACATGTAGATTTCCTAAATAGTACTGAAAAGAGAAAACACCAGAATAAAGGCATTCGGAGTTACTTCATTAAGCACGTCAAAAAATACTCAAGAGAAAATATCACCCTTCATCTCCACTTTTGCCTCCAATTTTAGATGTTCCCATTTTTTAAAAAATTGCAGTAGGCTGGCAAAAATATAGAACAATTGAGACTTGCATTGAAAATTCACTAGCAACGATTACTTCGTCAAACTGCACAAACATCATGAAATTGCGTCTGATTCTGAATGCACGCAGAAGCCAAATAAACCTGACCATTTTTAACATTCTAGTTCACTTATCTTAGCAAGCATATATTCCCATTGGATATTTTAAAAGATTTTTTTCTTTTCCAGACATTAAGGAAAAACAGGACTGCAATAAACGAAAAATTTCTGCAGTTCTGAAAAGGAATTTTTCAAGTACAGCAGGGTAATAACATAAGAAAGAAATTAAGCCAGTCATTACAGATTTTGGTCAAGAAATCCATTCAGAAGTGGCTGCACATCATTATTATTGGCCAATTGTACTTCATCCATATGGTTCATTGTCTTCTCTGTTGTTATTTATTTCAATAAACTCATGGTAACTCTCCCCTAAATTTCTCTTGCTCCGAATAATCAGAAAATTGAAAAGTTCAAAGCTGACAACCTTTGGCTTGAACCAGAAGGATGACTCCTAGGGCTCTATTTTGCCACTGTTGTTTCCATGCTCTTCAGGACTGGGATTCTTGTACCAAAGGCCAGGTACAGAGCTGGTGATAACACCAAAGAGGAAGAACATCCTTGTTTAGCACGTGTTGCCAGTCTAAGCCTATAAACTACTCCATCACATCATGGCCTCTTGCTTTTTAAAGCACATTCAGTGAGACAGATGGTCCTGCTACTACTTCTGCTACTCCAAAAGCTAATTCTTGTGCCTCTCCCAACATGACAAGGTGAGCCTCTGCTGCCTAAACTGTCATTCGGAGTTTGATTCTTTTCCAACTCAAAGAACAATTAACAATTTAGGAAAAACAAGAAGTGCTCCATTAAAACTTTGCTCTTCTAAATCATTTAAATGTTCCATTCATTGATTTTCACATTCTTACAACACCCACAGTGGTGTTGTATGTCAAGGGCCTGATTCACTGGCTTTCGTTTGCTGGTGAATCACTCCCATCTTTGGGGGCTGTCGCACTAGCTCACTCCCAACACAAATTTTCACTTTGCACTTGTAACAACCCCATCGCTGCCCACAATCTCCCTGCCAAGCGCGGGGGAAAAACGTCCCTCCACTGACAGCTTTCCCTGGCAGCTCAGCAGCAGCCGCTGTACCCTGCACCGCACGGCAGCGACTCCGCGGCTTCTCCCACCAGCTTCCCTCTCTACAATTACCCCACGTTGCTCCAGAACCAACAGATTCCTGTGCTCTCCCCTTGTTGTCGTTATTCCAACTGTGTGTGCACATCTAGATCTAAAAGAAATGGTGATTGTCTGTATTACACCATGGTCAAGTCCTACAATGGTGGAAATGAGGAGTCAAGGAAACATGGTGTGAATGGCTTTTAACATCCTGGTTTCAGGATGATTTGGGGGGTTTGGACAGGTGGAGACTGGGGATGTTGGTGCTGTTGGTGTTGTTTTGTTTGGGAGGTTTATTTGTTTTGGGGTTGGGTTTTTTTGGGGTCTTTTGTGGTTTGTTTTTTTTTTTTTTAAATCTCTTCATGGCAGGTTCCAAGCACACAAAAAAAGCCTCCCAGAAATTTGAGCAGTCTAATAAGTGAAAACTGTTCTGAAGTGCCAAAGTTGTCTGGCTGTCCCCTAGACGCTTCTCAAGATAGAATTGATCCAGTAAATTAGCATTGTGGTTTCTTGCTATCTTCCAGTCATGCCAGCACTTCGCACTGAGCCAACCCCTCCTATAAAACAGTCTGCACTTGTCCTGTAATTGCAACAGCCCTTCTGAACAGCAAATCACACCACTTGTTTAGCTCATCAGCCCACCAAGGGCTATACTATCTGCCTCTTTTTTTTTTTTTTTTTTAATTAATTGCAATACTTTGGACATGAGTAGCTGTCTTCCTGCAGAGGAAATCAATAATGAAATAAAACTAATATTCATATCAGACTATATTAGAAGGGACTACTCATCCTATATAGGATATTTCCAGATTACATCTTAGCACGGCTGAGTCATCATTTCAGCATTCTCACTAAATCAAAAATTAAACAGCGCAAATCAGTCAATTAACGTGGCAGCTTCTCGCTCTGTGCACATACAGTCTTTTCAAGCCCAGTCCTCAACTTCTTTTGGAGCAGGGAGTGCTCAGTATCTAGGAAGCAGCATTCTCCTCGCAGAGCTGGCTCCCCTGCTACAGGGCAAGTTGTCCAGCTTCTTGTCTGAAATCACTGCCACACAAAAGCAGCCTCAGCCAGCCAAAGATCAAGCTGGAAAGCCATTCCTTTCCATCAGAGACACTACTGAATAGTACACAATGTAACAATCACTACCAACAACCAAGAGTATATACTCTCCTTTACCCCTTTTAAGACATCGAAGACATTTTCTCCTCTGAACCTTCATCAAGTGTGGAAGCCACACTAGGAATCTACACATTTATGCATTTATTTGCCAAACTGGCTCCTCTCACAGCCTTAACAGAAGGAAAATAGAAAATGCATTGATCCTCAGACACAGTATTGAGTAACGTCCTGATTACACATAACATATAGTTTGCGGCAGGTCTAAGGTAAATGAAAGGGAAGGATGGGTTAAGTGCACAGGGAAATATTTTGCCCTTGAGAAATACTTTCTAACTCTTCACTGGAATGCCTGTCTTTATCATTACAGAGACAGACCTAATTCCATCAAATGCAATGACTTACGCAGCTCTTCTCCAGTGACAGAAGGTTAGAGGTTTGTTTTGTTTTAAAGCAAAATACAGCTTCTAGAAGCTCTTTTTAGCACAAAACTCCTAAGTCACTGTCCACCACTCCTGGTTTTGGGTGCCCATGCCAGTGCTTGTGTAAGAGAGAACTAAGTCCTAGCACATAGAACACACAGATACTCTCCTTTAATTCCCCCATCCCTCCTCACATGCACAAAGAAAAAAAATTCTCAACTAGTGATGAAACAAGGTCTAGTCTCATTAAAGTCAGCACAGGAGCTTTGCAATGGATTTAAATGGGATTAGAGCATTTACCTAGATTAACAAAGCTTAATAGCACAGCGACCAAACAAACTGCTCTGTACACAGAAGCGGTGACTGTACTTTTGTCGACTGATTACTTTTTCTGCCCCCAACACCTCTCTCCTCTCAGAATCTGCAGTGTCCATGTAACATTCCATCCTACAGTATTTCCCCCACTTTCCTGGGCTATCTAGCTGGACATTTGTGGTGCTAATGCAGGGACACAATCGCATCAGGCAGCTCACCAGCTCTCTGAATGCAAGAAATGAGGTGCAATCACCCTCTCCCTCGTATTGAAGGTGCTCATTCATGTCTTTTTCTTTACAAAGTAGCACTTTCCATACAATTTGCAGAAACTGTATATTTTAGAGTGACTGACTGTGCCCAGTTCAAGCTACACACGGGTGAAAACGCTTAGACAGAACATGTCATCACACGAAGCACTGCCCTTAAGAAACCAAACTAAGATGTCATATTTTCAGCAAATGTAGGGGTTGAATATAATTTGTTATAACTACAAAAGTAAAAGCCTAAGGACTTACACTTCACCTTGCATTTGCTAAGAACTGCTGCTATGGTGAGTGTTTAGCCACGCAAGCTAACAAGGGAGCCATAATTTCAACCACGAAGGCAGGGTGCTACTTGGATAGATTTGCATCATTTCCTTGCATTTCACATTGCTCAGACGAATCCAAATAAATTAACTTCACAAATGGTTTTGCACTTTGGAAAATAACTGTGGGTATCCATCACAAACCAGAGACTTTTGTGTTTTGGACCAACTGTTGTCCTGATAAAAGCTACTGCTCAGACCTTTCCACTGGTGTATACTTGCCAATAGGTTTGTCCCTGCTTGTTCTTTTGTTGTGCCAAATAGGCTTCCTGGAATTTTTATTAAGTCCCTACCCACCAACCTAAAAGTCACTATCACTGCAGAGTCAGGTCTGCATAGCATCCTGTGCTTGAACGCTTTACAACAAGGTACTGATCATATCAAAAGCATTTTCCCTTTTAATGAATGTATTTCAGCACCTCATCTTAAAGTCCTTTATCTACAGCTTTGTCTAAACAGCTTCAGAAGAACTTCATAATTACGCTAAGTACCAGAATCTAACAATCCATGGACATACGCAAAAAACCCCACAAAACCACAAACAACAAAACAAACCATCGGAGCTATTAACCTTACACACTTCCCAATGCAATGTAAACCAGATGCCTGTATATATTACTCCTTAGAAGTTGTATTGCTTTTGCATAAAGATGTTAAAGCAAAAAAATCACCTGGTCAGCTCAGTGAAGGCTATAACCATTTTTTTAATGTTACGGATCTAACCAAAAGATCTTTCTCCCTTCTCAATTTTAAACCATTAAAAACCCAAAGAGGTGCATGACCCATTTTGTGTTTAAACACTGTTCACCTCAGATATTTGTTTGTGCTGTAGAGATGGTTCCTGGGCCAAAGGGAGCTTTTGCATGAGGGGGCAGCATAGGAGGGGAGCAAGCTCCTCAAATACCCATGCCAGTGTTTCTCACTCCCCATGGTTCTTTGCCCTTGTGTGACAGCATTAGCTGTGCTGGGCACCACTCTCAGTACATCTTATCACCATGAGCTTTTTCACCCCTGCAGCTGCTCTCCTACAGTGATGCCATGAGGGTGGAGTTAATATCCCCAGCAACTCCAGCCATGCTGGCCAGAAAGGCTTCAAACCAGGCTGCTGTAGAGAGGCAGGGAAGCCACTACAACTGTGCTGCCCTGCACAAATCCTGTGTGTCCAGTAGAACCTGCTTGTTCTACTAACACAACACAAGCACTTCCATCAGATCAGGAGCCAGTGATGCAAAGTCAACTGCAGTGGGCACTGCCCAAATAAAATCATTCCCAAATCCCTGTCCCTTCAAGCATAGAATGGGACCTCCAGCAAACAGAAAGCAAAATAACAAGTAGTAGCACTAGAAGGCCAATAGGTTTACAAATATCCTTAGTTTTTCATATAGAAATACATATTTCTTTTTCCTCATATGCATTATTACTTTGACCATATGTTACAAGGTACTACACTGCTACCCCAATTAGTTTTCCTTACCCCACCCCCTCTTCTTTGCACGTTATATTCTCACTGGCAAATATTTTTGAGATACTTCTGTCTTTGAATGTGATGTAATGTAATAAACCAAATTTGATGTATTACATTATGACATCTTCTGTCTCTGATTATGTCTCAGTGCACAAAAAGCACTTACCTGTAATCTAGAACATGCAAGGCATAAAAATTAATAGAGTAAAAAGCTACCATTTAACTGTGTACCATTTACATTTAAAATCCTGCTAATTTTTCTTAACCTTCTATATTGAAGATGATCAAAATTATATACTAATACTGCCTTGTAATTGCAAGAGTAAGATTGAGTATTTATTCTAAAGTTAATGAGTATCTATTACTTTCATTAGCAGGGAAGCTTTAAGTTATAATAAAATATTAATTCCTGCACTAAAAAACTAGCAGAAATTCTAGTCCAGAATGTCAGGTAGTTCCAAATTCTTGGATTTAAACTTAGTGCCACAGGTGACAAAGGGAGTCAGTAGCAGTCAGCTCAAGCACAGAGATGGATCTAGCCAATCTTTTAACCCCTCCACTGCAGAGAAATACCATCTGAACTTTCACACTAAGAGATCTTCAACACCCATAAGCAGGGTGTAAGAAATGCAGGGGATGTTCTTAAATCAAGGCATGAAGTGCAAACCGCATCATGAAACATACTGTCTTGTTCATAAGAGCAAGTACCACCCCCTGCAAGCAAGATACTCCAGGTGCAGGTCTTGGCATCAAGGTTTAGTCCAATTTCTGAGTAGAACAGAATAGAAAGAGCTAGAATAGGGCAACTTTGTGGGCTGCTGCTCCATCAAACAGGTCAGTACTCTTCTGAAGTCAGATGAGTGACACAGTCACACAAACCAACCCGGGCTTTCATTTTTGGCTTTGTTTTCACTATGGAATACAAATCACTAATATTCTGAAGGGTGAACTATGAAAGAAGCACCATTTTAATATATCCAGAAAGGAAAAACCGAACAAGAGCATATGTGACTCCAGGTTTCCCTGGCTTGGACAGTTGCCTCACAGCCGCTGGCCACAGTCACATCTGTGCACAGATGAACACAAGGTTCAGATGCCAAATGAGCCCGCTCAAGCGAACCATGAGTGATAACACAACAGCAGAGAACAGAAAATCTGTCTGATGAAAGGCTGAAGACAGCATCGCAGTTACAGAAGGTACTCTGAAATACCAGCCCCATTTGGATTTCATCTTTAATAACTACACAGCATCAGCACTGGAAGGGGAACAAGCCTTCTTAACATTTTGTTTCAGAAGATACGCACCTGTATTTCTAAAGAAGGGATATGTTTATTCTACACAGATGTAATTAGCATCTACAGAGTGGATAATAACCTTCACATCTGCTTCTGGTTACTAATTTAGCAGATCTGTAGAAATGGAGGCATGCAAACTGGAAAGCCAGACTCATTACCTTTGCAACAAAGACCACCAGTTGATTCCCACCAGGACCTGGCCTTATTAACCTTAGTTTTAAATTACAAAGTCACAGATGTACTCATCAGTTGCTTGATGAAGATTCATTTGCCAACCTCGCCTCACAAAAGGAATAATTAACACGCAGGCATTACAGGCTGATGATGGAAGTTATTATAATGCAGGACTATGGACAAATTGTGAGGCACCTGCATATCTGTAACAACTAAAAGCTCTCTAAAGTTCCAATTAACCAGCATAATTTTAAGAACTTAAGTAAAAGGCACTGAATTGCATCAGTCCTGGGTCTGTTCTGCACATAGCTGAACAAATAAATTAATGCCTAGAAGTGCAGCATTGTTACAGCCATGGTGGTTTAAGGACAGAAAGAACGAATTGTGTCATTTATTTGACTAATTTATGAGGAAAGATTGGACAAGTCTTTGGCACACAAACCCATCTCCAGATCTGACAAAGCAGAAGCAAACTCCAAGCTAATACAGGTTAGAGACAATCACTCTTAATTAACCTAATTATGTTATTCAATTAGGCAACTTCAAGGAAAGGATGGTTAACACCTGTGAAGGAAAGAAGGTCATGAAGAGGGAGAGATGGAAGGCTGGCTGCTGTGGAGTGAGGAGGAAGGACCTGAGGAAGAGAAAAGGGTCAGCAGGGAGTGAGCCAAGAAAAGATCAGATCACAAAAGCACAGGCATTTCCAGCCAGGCTGGAAATGGAGCCGATTAAGTCCAAGGAAAGAGGTTGAATTTTGTCAGCCTGCAGCAGCTCTAGAGCTCTCCTGACTAGTGAGGACACTCACACCCATGACAGCCTCTCAGCGTGAGGTCTGAAGACAGACAGTGTGAAAATCCCTGAGAAATTCCAGAGGAACATCCTGGGATCAGCTGGGGTGTGCAAATCCACCTGGAAGCTGGTGTTGATGTGCAGCGCAGCAGCCCGTCTGCAAAGCCAGCTCCAAATTAACTTCAAGGCACTGCTGCTGTGGGACCCATGAAACAGAGAATGGCTGGAGACATTCCTTCCCCGAGACACTTGTTCCCTCTCCTTTCTTGTGCCAGATGCCTGGCTCAGTCTGTAAGAGCTGCTTGCCCAAAAGCCTCTTTTCAGTCTATTTTCTTGAGCGTTGAGTGGACTAGAGGCAGCACATGATATACAGGACAAGAAATCCATCAGTGCCCTTACCAAGCGGTGTCACAGAAACTCTGTTGAGCAGCAGGTTTGATGCACTGCTGAAAAACTTGGTATTCTGATGTAGGAGGGTTTGCTCAAGTAGAAATTTGAAACTGCATTTCTCTAATAAGATCAACAGTACCTGTGTGGCTTTGTTTTCCTGGCACCTTTAGGGGTGCATCTGCACTGCACCACACACCACACTGCAGAATGCTGCAGGCAAGTGCCAGCTCCTCTCAGAAGGGGAACGGTGTATTCAGGCTGGAGGGAGGGCTAAGCCACGGGACACAGCAGCGAGCTGACAGACATGCAGCCTCCAGATCCCATGGCAGTGTCTGCACGGAGCTGCATTTTGCCATGCAGATGTGCCAGCCCGTTCACAGCTGGCGTCACAAATGCTGAGCATCCTGGTGTGCAGTGCAGATGCTCCTTCTCCCTTCAATACTTCAGTATCCCATGGTCTGGGTAGGTCCTTTACATTCGCAGGCCTTCCCTAGCAGGATTGTTCTTCAAAAATCCAAATTCACTGGTTTAAAGCAACAAAACCCACAGAAACATTGATTTTGTGATAAGAACAAAGTTACCTAGGGGAAACAAGTGAAAGCTGTGTGTGTAGGGGAGCCTCCTGTCAAAGACAATAGTTTGTATATCTCCAGGTTCTTGGTCTTTCTCTATTTTCTCTTACTGCTGTCATTTAACAACATACAGGCATTTGCTGAGGACCAGTTCATCTCCAGACACTATCCTTCCCCTCTGTTTGTTTTCCTTGCGGTTCCCCAAGGCTCAAAAGCACTATATGCAAGAAACATCCAATAACCAGACAAACACTGTATTTACAGAGCAGCTCCATCACAGAGGCATTACTGAGGACTTGTGGATTTAGCCTGAGCATATTTACCAGGAACAGAAAAACAAAAACTTGGGTAAAACACACTAGATCACTAAAGCCTGAGGACAAAAGAAAACCCCACAACTGGTATACAGACTTCACAGGGAGACTGGATGCTCAGAAAAGGGTAACAAATGTGTGATAGTACTGGAAAGGAACCTAAGTGCCCTTGTAAGGTGTACTTAACTCATCTCTCACCTCCAATGAAAACCACTAAAATTTCAAACTAAGATTTTTCAGCAGCCAAGCTTTTCTAAACATAGGGACAGTGAGATGATGCTGTTTTGAAAGATGCCTAGAAGTGTTTTCAGGAGACAAAGACCAAAAAACCAGAGAATTCAGTGACGAGCAGTAACTGTGTAATCCTGAGTCTGTATTGCCTGTCTGAACGTCAGCAGTTAAATGCACAATTATCCTCTGACGTTTTGCTTTCAAGATTGCCTGCCTGCTCCGTGCTCAAGCTACAAGTTTTGTTCAGCTGATCCTGATCTGTTGAGAATTTTTATCAGTATCTCGCTATTTAAATAGCAACACTATTACATGAAACACAAACAAAAAATGAACAGTTGGAGTGGTATGTGGATAGATTTCCTTGCATAACCACCAGGAGAAGGAATAAAGACAGTCTGAGGATGCATATGGTCACTGGAAAGTGTTTCCACTGAAATGAGAAGCACCAGGTTGTACAGATCTTGTTATTAATGAGACGAATTTACTTCGCTAAGCAGCCTGAAAAATCTAGTCTTTTGGGGATCTGCTTTCAGTGTGAAAGCACTGCAGTGGAGTCTGTACACACAAAGCAAAGAAGAAACCCCTGAAATATTAAATAGCTCCTATTCAATGAAGGAAGGCTGTCACACAGTACAGGTATTACACTGAAAAAGGACTTAGTGGTTTTCAGAACAACTCTCAGTATCTAGTGCCTCTGCAAGTGCAAGAGCACACTCAGGCACTGCTTTTGCTCCAAGCTGGAGCACAGAGTATTTGTTCATTCAACATGCAGATGTAACAACTTTGAGAATATCCTAACCATAGAAACATGTATCCCCATCTAAAAAAGCCCAAAAAAACCAAAAGTACAGAAACCTTCAGAAGTACAGGTATTACATTTTGGTAGCAAAATAAAAGCTAGGAACTTAGAAGTCGTGATGACAGTCAACTACAGCAAGCCTATTCTGGCCAGCTCTTCACCTTTGAGAAGATAAAACAGTTGGAAGATTAATCTGATCAGAAGGGTTTCATTTACATCATGCTTGTTCTCAGGCAGAGGGCACAGTGTGCAATAATCTTTTGGGCTTGGGATAAGTACTCTTTAAAATGTCATTTCTGATAGGTTATGTAGAGTTTCATAGAGGGTTTGGTTTTTTTTTAATTATTATTACTACTTCAGAGAGGACTAATAAATCATCTCATCATGCCCCCTGTGTACTACTGCTTGTTTACCCTGTTCCTCCTTGAAGAAGCCCATTAACTTGGATTAAGTATGAACCACAGCAGATTAGAGATGAAAGCTTTCCAGGCCAAACAAAGGACTGAACAGCCCCTGGGCACAACACTCCTTCTCCAGAGGTGGAGTCCAGAGCCAGACATACTGGTCACATCACCTCAGATGGGGGGTGGCAGGGCCAGCTCAAACCTGGACCGAGCTGTGCCCATGCAGGACCATTCACTACCACCCGTCGTTCTCCCTCTGACAGTTACCAAACCCCTAGTGATGAAGGTGGTGAATAAAACTACCCAGAATACCTGATACCCACAGCAGTACCCCAACACAACATTTCATGCACCACTGATTTGTGAACTACCCTGAACATCACGTTCATACCCCAATTTTATTCTCAACCACATCTCCCATAAATACCCAGCACTCTTAAGCTGGGTCACTGCTGCCTGGAGTGCCGCAGGGGAAGATTCATAAATATTGATGCAAGAAAAAGAAATAAACTTTTAGCAGAGGAGCGAGTCCTGCCTGCGATGCCCCAGGAGCCTCAGTGCCATCAGCACTTTGTGGTGTCAAAGCATAATTTAAAGCTGAATTTTATACCAGCTCACATGCAAGCTGAAGCATAAGAGGTTCCGCAGCAACATAAGCAAAAACTTTTTCACTGTGAGGGTGACAGACACTGGAACAGGCTGCCCAGAGGGGTTGTGGAGCCTCCTTCTCTGGAGACATTTAAAACCCACCTGGACGTGTTCTTGTGTGACCTGCTCTAGATGGTCCTGCTCTGACAGGGGGGTTGGACTAGATGATCTTTAGAGGTCCCTTCCAACACTTAACATTCTGTGATTCTGTGATTCACAGGCCCTGTATGTGCCAGTCAAGGAATCCTATTCTCCATTTCAGACCATTAATACCACAAGAAGTCAAGAGCCTTCTTTGGCCTCATCATCGCTCCCGGAAAGGACTTGGACTCATGCCACAGGCTGCTCCTCCTGATAAGCCTGTGAGAAAAGATGCTCTTCACACATCAGGAAAGCACAAGCTCTCCCACCTCTAAAATCCTAAGTCCAGCACCAGCCAAAAGAATTTGTGTTTTGAAGCGCTGTATTTTAAAAGGAGACATCATTTTCTGATTCAGAAGAGCCTTTTAATAATGGGCTGTATGGAGCATAGCTATTTCCATTTGGTCCTTTTAAAAAAAAGCTTGACAAATTATTATTTTTAAATAACTTGGGTGAGGGGGGGGAAGGAAGGGGAGGAATTAATCACAACCAATTCATCTATTTGCAAGGAAAAGCCTCCCGGTAAGCACCTCCTTTATAAATGAGAAAAGAGTTCTGCTCCCCCCACTAAAAGTCAAGTTTTACCACAGAGGCCAAGAGCAGACAACAAGGGCTGAGCTCAGTAAGTCACTAACTGATTATCTCCCCTAGAGAATAATGCAGCTTTCACATCAAGAACACACAGTTATAGGTCTCTGCAAGAAATTGTTCAGAAATACAATTAGCAGATAATATAACTGAATGAATATGTCTCCTGGAAACAAAGGACATAAAACTTCAAATTAACCAGTGCCCGAATTGCCTTTGTTATTGATCACATCTCATACGAGCCGAAACCACCGCAGTTCAACAAACCCAACCTAGAACTAGAGAGACATTCAAGCTATCAAACATGAGGCAGCCAAAGCTTGCACCCAGCTGGACCTTATGGACAGGAAGACAAAGCTGCTTGCATGTTTTTTCATTCAATACCTGCTATTCAAGATGTCGTTGTATTGGCATTCAAACAATTCTCACTGGTATTCATGGTATCTCCAATTTGCTATACCAGCCCAACCAAAAGAACAGTGAACTGCAGATGGTGTGGCAGGGGGTGGTAACAGGCTGAAGAAAGCCTGTGTGGACCCCTAGAGATGGAGATCTCTGTCCTTTCACTACATAGGTAGGTAGGCATAAGGAGTCTAGGCTCTTTAAGCTGCGTGCCTGAAGGTACACCCTCTGAAAACGCCTTCAGGCACCAAAACTGTACCTATGTATAATTTATTTTTTGCATGAGTGAGTAGTTTCAACACCTCTGGTGTTTGCCAAAGAATCAAAGCATTAAAAATTAAAGCAAACTGACTACTCTTGTCCCACAGCAAAACAGCACAAACACGTGTCGGCAGTCATCTCTGTGGTCATGGGTGCTGAATAATCCTCCCTTGGTTCTAAAGGCAGAGACCAGCAGTCCAAGCAGAAAAAACATCACAGGTAGTACAATTGAAATAAAAGTTAAAAATTGGTATTTAAATGCTTCCAATCTCATATGAAAAGCTACTCCTTACAGTAATCAATAGGTGTCACATCCCCTCAAATTGGCAATTTTCTGCATGACCAAACAGGAATATTGTTGCCCACTAGAAACCAAATGCCACCAGTGCCTCAGCATTTCAGTGTAAGCCCCACCCTGAAACATTTACCTCTCCATGCTGAAGGTCTTTGACGCTTTTAAAACCATGGATGGATTAATAAAATTGATCAAGGATGAACTAAAATAGTTCTTTGCTTCTAAAGCCAATGGCAAAAATCAAACCAATTAAAACCATGATCTGAATCAGTTTTAGTCGACTGTTAGCACCTTGGGCAAACTGCTGCCGCAGCAGAGTTGCACTTGGTTTCCAATTTAGCTTTCAGTGTGACAAGGGGAAGGGGCCAGAAGAGCTGGAGGAAGGTATTAAGAGTAACAGAAGCAAAGACAAGAAAGCTTGGTCCACGCTGTGGGCACAGGATTTACATCAACTTCCCATGACTGTCTGACAGCAAGCCTGGCCCAGAGCGAGAATAAAACTAGGAGGGAAAGAGGAAAACTTAAAGGGAAGTCTAAAAATAAACTTGCATAGCCACACAATCAATAAAGCATTAAAAAAAAAAGTGGTTTAAGCCAAATGTTCTCAGGAGAAAGCTTTCCAACGAGCACATGACAAAAGCACCTTGCAGAGAGCACTACAGATGTTTTGTGGAAAGCAAGTCCCCTCACCTAAGCAGCGCAGACATGCTGGGAACATTAACACCAACTGAAATACCCTACTAGCTTGGCAAGTGCCACCTCAAGCCAGGGGAGATGTACCAAAGACACCCTAATGATCCATATGCCATCTACATCAGTCGCCTCAGCTGGCTGCGCCCAGGACAATAAAATGTAGGCAATGTGACAACAAGGGGATGGAGGAGAGAATGCTATAACTACATTGATACCAAGAAATTAATTTTGCCCAATGCAGTGAGCTTATTTTTACAAGCTACCTTGCAACACAAGCAGCGTGCCAGTCACGGCAACAGCACAGATACACAAGCTACAGGGCACTTCACCAGCCAGCCTGGACCACCAAGTAATACGGACAGAAAAAAACCAACCCAAACATACAGCATGATGTCGTTCTAAACACCCCTGTCAGAAGCAATCCAAATCTAAAAAACCAAGCCAAACAAAAAACAAAACCACACAAACACACCACAAAAAAAAAAAAAAAAATTTAAAAAAAAAAAATCCCCACAACAAACCCAAATGATCAAACAACTGGGGACTTTGCTACCACCACACCACAAGCAAGCTCATGAAGTTCCAGTCTTCTGCTTTAAAATCTGTCCCACACCTCCTGCGTGTCCTGATCAATTAGCTTACGTCAGAGCCTTGTTACACACACACGGAGTTTTAATTGATTTACTCAAGTCAGTGAGCAAGGAATAATTACATCTTGGAAAATAAAGCTAGGCAGACTAGGGCAGCCCGCTTCATTGCTGTCAGACTTAAAAGTTCAAAACAAAGGCAGATCTGGTTTCATCCCACAGTTCGATTCTAAGCTTCGAGCTGCCTGGTGCTCTGAGACACCGTGTTAGCTGGGCCTAATCAGCAGCCAACCCACTGATTTTTCATATCAGTGCAGCCAGGGTATTAAGCCTACAAGTACAGTCATGTTCCCTATAAAGACATTGTTTATCTGGCAATAAACTGACACTAATCAAAGTAGTATTTAGAAAGCGTGAGCCGTTCTCTCTACACAGTAAAACAGAGACACAACCCATAGCATCTTGCAAATCTGAATGCTGATTAGGAAGTGCACATAAAACTAACATTCCCGTGCTTTGTGGTGGTATTAGGCAGACAGGGTCAAAAATTGATGCCACCACTCTTTAAACAGTCTTTATTCTCACCGTATGTATCAAGGTATTAACCATGCTTCAAGAATTTAGAGACAATAATCATTATGCTTCTGGATAAAGGTAAAACACAAATAATGAAGAGATAAAGATGAAGAGAATGGAGGAGACTGAATGACACACTTTTGATACCATAATTCCCAAAGCCAAATTTTGAAGCACAAACTACCATAATACAGTGGAACTGGAGAACCAGCAGTTGCCTCCAAGGCCATGCAGCATAGTACATTGTAAAATTTCATGCCACACTGTTTCAGCTGCAGCATCTTCCAGGCAGTCTTTGAAGATGCAAACCAAACACTGCAACTCTGCAACCTTTTAGTCACCAACAGGGTTTTCTGCTGATTTGCAACATCAGATTTCAGGAGCCAAATCTATTTCTCTTCTATAGCTCAGATTCTATTAAAATTGCTGGAACTATCGTGGCAATTCATCCTACACACACGAATCCCATATTACAGAACCAAGCCTCAATACAAAATTTTTTTTTTTTTTTGCCACCTTCAGGGTTATTTTAAAACATAACATTGATTCAACACAGAAATACTACCTTTTCTAAAGGAAAAAAGAAACACACATTTAAAATATTCATGACAACAGTGGTCAGCACCACAAAACACGAAGCATATCACACTCCCACTGAGGATATTATTCAGCAAGACTGATAGCAAGCAGCACAAACCATGTTTCACTCTAACCTGACAGGACAGCCCTGATTCAAGGTCTGTTCTTTATAAGGTGTCACCCAGATAAACACAGAGGAGCTATCAAAGTCTCTTACCTATCGAGTTATTCAAACGCACGCCCCATGCGCAGAGGGACGGTGTCTAAAGCAGTAATAAAACCAGGAATCAGTGATCCTACTGAGGAGGCCAAAGTGCTTTAAGAAAAGACATACAAAAGAACAGCCTGCTTCACACTGAGTGCAATAATTTGCTGATGAATTAACAGCAACAATTTTAAGAACTTTGGGGGAGGGGGAATGCATTATCTTCTCTTAGTAATAGAGATACTACCTTGACAAACAGCTCATTCATACATATCTGAATGAGAGGGATGAGGATGTGCTGTGTTCTGTTGATTTCTCTTATAAGCCTTTTGTCACTCACTCGCTCAATCCACCTCGTACACAGTCAATTGCTCCTTCTGAAATACATTTAGTGTAAGAACTTGCCATAGTGGGAACACGACATGACAGAAATACGTGACACTCACCCCAAAACAGAGCACTAAGTGTTTTCAGATAGATGAAAAGTAGAGATGCTCAGCACCTTGGCAGGACAGACTGTCAAGTTTGGTTTAGTTTGGGGTTTTTTTTGTAGTTTGGTTGTTGTTGTGGGGTGAGGTTTGTTTTTTTTTCCCCCCCTTTTTGTTTGGTTTGGTTTTGGGGATTTTTTTCCAGTGTTTTAGGTTGTCAGACCTGTGCGTCTTCACTACAGCCTGGTATTATTGCTGAGAGTTTCAAAGACATGGCTGTTGGGGATACTTTGCTTTCAATACTACTATAAAAGTAAATCCCATTTATGCCATTAGAAAAGACAAGTGCCTATATTTCTTTTCAAGCTGCTTTGTCAGTGAAAGCAAAATTTGGCCACCAAAGCCCAAATAATTCTATCTGATAATTAGCCAGGTAAATCTGGTAGAAGAACACACTTTGAATTCAATGGAAATTTGCATGTACCCACATTACCTTCAATGCACCAGTAAATGTTTCCATCCTCTCTGTGACAGATCTCCCCAGCTTTAAAGGCCGGGGGGGGGGGGGGGGAGACAGACTCTGGGGCACTCAATCACAGAAGGAAGACAATTTGAAAGCTTCATTTAAACAAATAATTTCGTCCTTGGGTGTTTGAACAAATACACGTAGGACACAGATTTTAATAGCACAAAGATACTCCCAGTTTAGCATGTGGAAGAGATGAAAAATCAAGACTAGATGACAGAAGTTTTTTTAGATCATAGAATCATAGAATTGTCAGAGCTGGAAGGGACCTTAAAGATCATCCAGTTTCAACCCCCCTGCCATGGGCAGGGACACCTCCCACTAGAGCAGGGTGCTCAGAGCCCCATCCAGCCTGGGCTTAAACACTTCCAAGGATGGGGCTTCCACCACCTCTCTGGGCAACCTGTGCCAGTGTCTCACCACCCTCATGGGGAAGAAATTCTTCCTAATGTCCAACCTGAATCGACCTATCTCTAGTTTTAATCCATTCCCTCCAGTCCTATCACTGCCCCACAGCCTAAAAAGCCCCTCCCCAGCTTTCTTGTAGCCCCCTTCAGATACTGGAAGGCCACAATAAGGTCTCCCCGGAGCCTTCTCTTTTCCAGACTGAACAACCCCAACTCTCTCAGTCTGTCCCCATAGGAGAGGTGCTCCAGCTCTCTGATCATCCTCGTGGCCCTTCTCTGGACACGTTCCAGCACATCCATAGCCTTCCTGTAACAGGGACTCCAGAACAGATCCTCGAGCTCTGACTGAGCAGACCACAACACACTGCATAGAACTGGGTCTCTTTTATTCTGTTTTCAACTTTGCTATTTAACAATTCTTATTATTTTTATTTTTAATTTGTAATCCTAGTTCTGTCCCTCTTGATTATAACTTTAGCCTCTCCTGCCACTTTACAATTTGGGTGCTTTTCTGACAAGCTGCAGAACACCCGACTGGTGGAAAACTTACCACCTAGGCCATCAACTCGGCAAGCTGATCTCGTATTCTCTTTATGTGCTCAGTATTTGCAACAGCTTCAGTGGCTCAAACACTAATGGTTTTGCCAGCTCCTGCCAATGGTGATAATAAACTCATATCTTTGGTCCTCTTATGAAAAGCCCTGGAGCTGCAGCAAATTCATAAGCTCCTTTTCCTCCTTGTGCCTCTCTATCTTCATCTCTCCCTTGACCCTGGCTTCACTGAAACTCTCCCGTGATCACCTCCAGCCTCAGCTACCCCCACTGCTTATTTTCTGGTCATCATGAATCCATACTCTGCAGTGAGAAAATACATAGCCAGGCTATTAATATACTCCCGGAAACAGTGATAAATTATGCCCATAATATCCCCTCTTCCGTTACATTTTTCAGCTTCCTTGTGCTCTCTAGAGCCCTTTCAAAGCCAATTTTCTAGTGCTCAAAGTTTCGTGGGTTTTGCTTTCTCCTGCCACTCCATCACACTTTGTCCGCCTTGGATTCTCATCCCAGCATCTCTTATTCCTTCCACAAATTGCAAAGCAATTACTTGAAAGTTCATCCTTCACAATACAACGTGCAGTGAAATAAAAAATAAAACACTTCCAGTCTGAAAGGGACATAAAATCTCCCTGCCTCACTACCAAGCTTGCTGCCATCCTCCACACCACTGACTGGAAAAGGTGCTTTTGTTTTGCACTTGATCTTATGTTTGTTTGGGGTTTTTTTTGTTTGTTTTTTTCCAACTCTTATATTCCCAAATCTACTCTTAGCATTGTTCAGAAGTGCCTAACCAATTTTTCTGATCATGCTCAAAAGTCTTGCAAAAACATCCCAGTTTTGACCAGAAGGCTTCTCAGATCAAGGGTGGAACAAGGACACAGCTGGAAAATCCAACAGGTCTCTTTCCTTAAAATAATTCAGGTCTGCCACTTTTCCTGAGTAGCTTCAAAGAAGTTTTGTTTATGTCCCAGTGGGGAAACAAGTACAAATGTTTAAACTCTGAAAGTTGCCATGAAACAGAACTGACAGTTTTCACAGCTCTGCATAATCCTGCTCTTCTCTGAGCTCACTGCTGCCACTTACAAGCATTCTAAACAGAAACGTCTGCTGTTCTTCAGTGCACTACTAGGAAAAAGTACAATTTCACCTTCTTCCTGTGCTGTTCTCTCCTTCTATATGACTTGCTGCATGAATATACATGAAGCTTTCGCTCCTTTCCATCACCTGCTACTTGGATACTCTATATGAAAAAACGATTATTTCTACCAGTTTGTTACTCCCAGTATCCCAGAAATCACAATGGAAATTCCTCCCAAAGACACAATTATGACAGCAAATCCTGAGAACTGGTTTCTGCACTGATATTTTGAAAACAAAACAAAAACAACAAAACACAACCCCAAGGCAAACAATTAAAAAAAAAACCAAATCCCTCTTTCATCCAAAGAAGCCAGAGACAGAGCTTCCCAGTGGCCAAGTAACAAAAGCTTGGAAGCTCAACACCAGATACCAACCAAATTCCAACATTAGAATAGACTTCTAGCTGTATTGGCCTGCCTGGCCAGGAGGTATCCTGACACTGGAGAACAGAAACAGGTCACACTTCATCCCAGAAATCTTTCCTCAGCCCCTGGGACTGGCATCACAGTTTCCCTGCTGCTATAGCCTTCCCATTAGCTGATGAAGAAGAGACTTGCTGGCTTACTTCACTTGTACCACTTTTTATTGACTTCCACCACAATAAATTAAAAAAAAAAAAAAAAACCAAAAATACCCCAAACCATCCTTTCTTCAGAAAGCAAGCACAGGGTGGGGGAATTGGGGGGCGGGGAAAAGCAGCAAATGAAAGTCTTTCCAGTTCTCCTTGCCCAATCACTTGAAAACAGCTATTTTTGGCAGGCTCTGAACATTCAGTCACTCATATGCAAGACGAGAAGCAAACATAAAGTAGAGCACATGACAAACCTGCACTGATTGTACATCGGTATCGTTGCAGAGACCTTCCTCCTATTTACAGTCAGAAGAAATATTACTTCAACATCTGCAGCGGGGAGTAGGAGGGAGCACCTGCACTACACGATGGTCTCAAACAATTACAAATCATGATTCCCCCAGGGAAATGCATACGCCTGCAATTCCCACCAATACTACAACTCCTAAAAATACCACCACATCTTTATTTCACTAGAAAAGAGGTTTTCACAGTTCAGGTATTCCAGCTCTGCATCCCATAAGAAGTGACAATGGCTTGCAGAGGCAATTGGCTCCATCACAGTTTCTTATTCTCTTGCAGCACTCAGAGGAACAAAGTATAAGTGACAGCAGTTCAGAGCACTGTGTATAATTATAATTAAAACATTTAACATGCGCAAGGCAGCACTGTAGCACAGCTTGGGCAGACAGATATAAGAACAACATGAGAAATTTGTATGTCTACTGAACACAGAAGTCAGCTATACAGAAATGCACAGCAGATGTAAAACCCAAAGGAAAAAAAGTTTTTACGCAAGCAATTAGACAGCACATTGGCAATGTGTGGAACCAAACCCAGCCTAAGTTACTTGAACAAACATTATGGCCAATAACAGTGAACTACATAGAGATGCAAGCTAATAAATAAACAATAAAGGTGCCTACCACCTTCTTAGATCTTGATAACTCATGAAAAAATGTCTGAAAAAAACAAAATTAGAAGAAAGCTCTCTCTCCACTGGTGTGTCTGCTGGGCAGATAAGAAAGCATTTGAAGCCAGGCATGAGCAGATGACATGCTGCAGACCACTTGGAGCTCTTCTGCCATGCTTCTTTCATGTACTAGCTGTCTTCCCTGTCCCTCTCCTGTTAGGCTTTCCTTTCTGGTTCTTTCATGCTTTTTTTACATTATATATTTTTTTTCTTTTTGGAGGGGGGGAAAGTCCTGCACTTTTCCCCTTCATTTAACATAAATCTGAAATACTATTCTAATTTGAGGAGAAAGTCACCTTTAACAGAAGAAAATCTCCAGGGATTCAATACACAAAACAAACGGGGAGGGGGGGGAATATCAAACAAAATCAGATTAGCACTAATTACCACTAGATTTGCAAATACAGGCATTGGGGGGCAGGGGAAAACTCTTCAGAAGTCCTAAGCTTCTATAATTAAACCAAGCATGTGACTAAAACCTGTATGAACCTTCAGGAACCAGAGAGCTCCTGGCCATCACCTCCCTCTGCTGCCTGAGGAGCTGAAATCCCAGATGAAACCTCTTTCACCTGACCTCTTATAAAGAGAAGTGTAATTAGCAGGTTACCTTCATCATCAGAAGCTGAGGCTGAGCCACGAAGCTCCCTCCTGTCACCAAGTCATCCTGCAAGCTGGAGTCTGTGCTGGTGTCCAGGTGATATTAGCAGGGGCCTCTGTGAGGTCATGGTGGGGCTGCCCCAGGCTGGACACA
>JANVCC010000049.1:6969351-7112907 GCA_025345505.1 Todiramphus chloris collaris | reverse complement strand
CAGGGGCCTCTGTGAGGTCATGGTGGGGCTGCCCCAGGCTGGACACAGCTGTTTCCCCACAGCCCCCACCATGTCACCAGGGACCTCTGTGAGGTCATGGTGGGGCTGCCCCAGGCTGGACACAGCTGGTTCCCCACAGACCCCACCATGTCACCAGGGACCTCTGTGAGGCAATGGTGGGGCTGCCCCAGGCTGGACACAGCCATTTCCAGCCATTTCCAGCCAGTTCCCCAACAGCCCCACCACAGGGCACAGCTGAGCCTAGCAGCAACTGGGGGCACCCCTGGGAAAACATGGTGGGGACAGGGAGGAACACTGCCCAGCGGGAAGGGGTGAGGGGAAAGGTGTGAGAAACAGCCCAGTGAGAGCCAGAGCCAGGCAGGGAGAAAGAGCTCCAGACCCTGGAGCAGGGACTCCCTGCAGCCCCTGGAGCAGGTGGAGGACCCCAGGCCTGAGGGACTGTGGCCCATGGAGAGACCAGAGCAGAGCAGGGTTCTCCTGAAGGACTGCAGCCCATGGGTAGGGCCCAGAGTGGGACAGGGGACAACACGTGTGAGGAGGAAGGAGAGGCAGAGGGGATCTCCTACGGACCGACCACAACGCCCATTCCCCACCCCTACTAATGCATTGCTGGGGCAGGGGAAGGAGGTACAGGAGTTGAGAATGAGCAGCGAAGTTGAGCCTGGGGAAAAGGAAGAGGAGTGGGAAAAGTGCTTTAATCTTTATTTCTCACCATCCAAATCAATCAACAATAAATTAGTTTTTTCCCCAAGTCAAAGCTGGTTTGCCCATGATGGCAATTAGTAACTGATCTCCTTGTCTTCATAACCTGGAGCTTTCCCATCTCATTTTCTCTTCCTGTCCTGTTCAGGCAGGTGAGGGAGAGAGATGCTGGGTGGGTGTCTGGCAGCTGGCCAAGGTCAACCAACCACAGGAATTTTTTTCCCCTCTTGGCACAGCATGTTTTAAGGGGATGGAGGAGGAGTAAGCTTAGAAAAATAGTCACATGGGTGCTACCACTACTGCTGATGAAATCCCACATCTGCGTTGCCAGTCTCAGTTACAGCTCACACAAACAGGGAGACAGAAATCCGCCCTGAGCACTACAGAGATGCTATTGGATTCTCTGGGCTGGCCTCTAAGAGTGATGAGCAGAGATGAAGCCGTCACTTTAGAAAAGTCAGCAAATGCCCGTGGACCGTTCAGGTCAGATGAGGATTACACGATGCGTAAATTTGATCTGATCCCAGTAAGACAACAAAAATTTGTCCTAAATGGGGTAGTAGCTAAAAACACATGCATCAAAATACCAAGCACTGGTTAAACAGCTTCTTCTTAAAGCAAGCAACAGAGCTTTATATCAATTATATCAAGCCTCAGATGAAAAGCATCTAGAGATTACTTGGGCCATAGAACAGAGTAGTCTCTATAAATACACCTTTCATTTCAGCTACATCACAGCCACAGAGTCAAAGGTAATGAACCACCACTAGTTCGGGTTTAGTCGATCTTGAATGGTGTACACGTGATGCTACCCAGACCAATGGCAGTTCAATTGCTATTTCAGGAATATCTCTTCCCACTTCATTGCAGCCCCTCTGTACCTTCCCACCTCAGAGTGATGCTCTAATTATTCAAACAACGTAAGCGGCGTCAATCCATGCCAGCCCTTTCTTCCTTTAGCACTGACCTTGCCTTATACATCACTCTCACAAAGCTAATTAAGTGGAGAACATTCTCACTTTACACTCTCTTCAAGAAAAGGACTGAATTGTTACCTGCCTGAGGGTGCAATTCAAATTATTTTTGCCTTCATTTCTCTCAGCAAAACAATACAAATATTGAGCAAGAAACCAGACCAGACAATTCCAGGAAACCCTTTATCCAAATAGCACACAAAAAATAAAAGGATTATTGTAAAGAACATAGTCCTTTAGTTATTTCATTTTGGTTTTTAACGTATGTCTTTTCATGTAATCTTGACAAAGACATATTTTGGGAAAAGTGGGTAAATTTTTTAGGCCAAGAGACATAGTCGAGGAAAGAAAAAATATCTGGGGCACACATCCTAGAGCCAGGCTCAAATAAGAGAGATCCAAGTGTCTAAGAAAGCTTCAGTCCTACAAAATAGATTTGAAACTGATGAATCTGTAAATAAACAGAACAAATCGTCTTCAATATACATTAACTGACAAACACTAGGTTGAAAATACTTAGCTATAGGTCATCTAGGACAGGAAGTTTATTCTCCCAGATTTACAAGTGTTTTGTTTGTACACAGGATTGACCACACATCCAGATTCACAGAGGATTGTGTAAAAGCATGGATTCACTGCTTGCAGGGTGGAGACTGAGGAGGAGAATTTACCACATCTTTCATTCCTGAGGAAGTGGTTCATATAACTCTGGAGCCACCTCTTCCTAACACTATAGCAATAACACACAATGAGGAAGAGAGGAAGAAAATTAACATTCATTTGACCCAAGACTACCCACCAGCAGCACAACATTCCCAAAGCGTAGGGGTAAGACCAGTGCCTTGCAGGAAATCACAGTAAGTGGCACAAATACATTTAATGACAAGTCTCCAGCATGTTGTGGGTGGCCACAGACCTGAGAAGCCAGAAGCCTGAGCCACACGATTTCTTATGCATCTGCTGTGAATGCTGGTACTCACCCCTTTGCAGCCCCCTGCAATGCTCTGTGGGGCTACTCATCCCCCAGGCTTCATCTGCCTGGGAGTTTTTCCTTTGAGGATAAGATTTGGCATCTGCCAAAAAGCAGCAATTGTTAAGTTTTCTGCTAAAAGCAAAAAAAGATGACTAGCTTTTACCACCTTCCGTACAACAAGAGTTCTTTGCCAGGGACAGCAGCCGTACGAGAACTGACAGAATCACAAACCCCAGAATTTGGACCTTGTCCTCAAAATACTCTCTTCTTCCTGTGGATTTCTTCAGCTAGCACTGAAAACCATTAGAGAGCATCGGCACGGATGTGCTAGCATCTTCATCTCAAAGGCCACTTCCATTTTTTTAATTGCTAGTGTTACCTACAGTGTCAGGGACCACCCCCTTGGGATTTAGAGGGAAGGATGTTTCTTTTGTAAACGTATCTTTTAGAAAGAGTT
Source organism: Todiramphus chloris collaris (assembly GCA_025345505.1). NCBI lineage: Eukaryota > Metazoa > Chordata > Aves > Coraciiformes > Alcedinidae > Todiramphus > Todiramphus chloris. Next base: position 7,109,780 of record JANVCC010000049.1, on the reverse strand, counting down.
ACTGTAGTTTGTGGAACCCAAACCAATCATAGATAATGAGTCATAGCAGGAGGTAGTTACTGTAAATATTCCAAGCATGGGCACATTAACAACCACCCACTAATCAGAGGCAATGCCACAGGCAGACACAGAGAACTCCTACTGGTGTCAATGAGAATTTTGAATGGATCAGGACCTCAGCCAAGAGCTGAGTATCTATTGTAACCTGCAGCATTAATAACCAGGATAGGGTGGGTCGTGCCTCAGATTTTGGCTGTCACTTTCCAGTGGGCGATGCAGGCATCTATTCAAAGGGGATCTGCAATCTCAAATTTCAGACAGGAGGCACAGAGGCTTCTGGTGTGAAGCGAACAAAATAAAAGCACCGAGTTTAACTACTCATTCTGTACTGTCATTGAATGTTTGTGATACAAACACAAGTTCTGATGCACAAGTCAATAGCACCAGCTGACCCCAGTAAGACCCATCTACTGCTGGCAAACATCTGCCTGAACAGAGACTCAAGTTCACATGTCAAACTGCAGCTGCTGGTGAAGTTTGGTGCAGCTTTTTTACCCAGGATGCAAAAGAATTGGCACCCAAACTTGTGATAAAAAGACCAAGAACTGTCCTGCCTCCCACCAGAGCTGGCCAAGCAGCAGATAAGGGCACTAGCACCGTGATCCCTTCCCCCTTCTCACACAGCTCTGCTCTTGCTGCTAATTTTGATTCAGTGGACTCAGACCAAGACATGGTCAGCTTACATGTTGCCTCTGCACCGCTCTTCTTCAGTCCCTGAAGTAAGTTACTTTCTCATGATTCAGTACTATAGAAATATCTGTTGAGATCAGCTTCTTTATTTTTGTCAGCTTTTCTACAGACCTTTCAATCATAAGCTGCATTATACTATATTCCCATAAAGCCAGGAAAAGCAGTAATAGATACCTCAAAATTCTGACTTCTATTTTTCCTGCCAAGTGCTTTCTTTAAGTGCTTTGTTTTCTGCTGTCACTAAATTAGAACAGTACCTACACTTCGAAAGACTTCACCCTTACTGTCACTATTTTAATACACTCTTCTCACAAGCTATCAGCTTCAAAAATACTCCTCCTATTTTGCTTTCTGGAGAAGAAAAATATACTCTGCAATTTCTCTTTGCTTACAGCTGAGATTACCAGACTTCTGGACAAAGCTGTCAAAGTTTATTGAGTGAAAGCACAGTGACAGGAAGAGACCCACCCTCCCCCCCCATGTCTGCCTCAGTGAGGAAGGCAACAGCACATAATCCAATTGGTAAAAACAAAAATAAATGCAGATTAATCCATTCCTCGGATTTAGTTTCAGATTCTCTGCTCCCGTCTCTTGACTTGCCTTGGAGGAGTGACACAAACTGCAAAGCAGCCTCCGGTAAGAGTCTGGCAGTAATACCAGACAGCATGAGCTCTTTAAGGCCCAGATCCAAAGTACAAGGATCTCAGCAGGTCCCAGCTCACTTTCTAATGCCCTATATTCTCCTACTGCCCCATGCCTCTCCCCTAGATAAAAGGTTAACAAATACTTCATTCAAAATGGTTTGCATTGATACAGCCCCAAGGCTCACTGAGGAAAGTGCATACACTGTTCTCAAGGGCAAAGCAACAGCTTTTTGAGGGAGAACTGGGGAAAGTCACCTGTCCTGCCACAAACACGGCTCTCTGCACACCAATTGTGTGGCAGGAAATGAACCTGACCGGTGGGAACAGCGCTGCTGCCAGTGGGAATGGTTTCCTGAGCACATAACCCAACTTCCATTGAAGAAGAGCTGTTACCACCCATCAGACTACCACTGCAGGATGCTGAGATGTTGTTACCCAGATCCTGCAAACCCCAGAGAGAGTGCAAAGTGAGAAGAGACATGGGAACCTGCCCCATGCTTGAAACCACCCACACAGCCAGGAAAAAGCTGCTCTCTGAAACAAGCTGCTTTCTACCACAAACAGCCCCCACTCTGGAGCAACAGCACTGCCAATCTACCTTTCTGAGACAGCTTGGAGGCTACTTGGGCTTACGGTATCCTCCAGCTCTCCGACACTCACACAGTTAAGCAACAACAACGACAAAAAAAGCCAATGCCATAATCTTATACATATACATTCACAGTTAATGCAGTGTTTCGCAGAGAGTAAAGGTGCATATCCCTGACTTCATTATGTTAATCCATAAGCTTTATTTAGATTGGGATAGTTAATTCTCAAACATCCACAGCCAGTTTTGAAAGCAGATGAATTTTAAGCAAGTCAGTCATCACTGGATTTTTCTAGACAATACTTATAAGCAGGGCCAATGAACTCTGAAGCAAGCAATTACGTTCCTCTTTGGCTTAAGAAAAGGCATGAAAATTAAAAAAATAACCAAAAAACTTTTAAAATAGATGCTGGTACTTCTGTCACACTGTGCAACTCCACTGACACCACAACAGGCTTTACCAGAGAGGATAATTTAAAAGAAAACACCTATTGCAAGACAGTAACTACTTGCACTGAACTGTGCTCACACCCACCAAAATCCATGGCCTTGCAAGGTTCTGTATAAACCAGCATTTGCTATGAAGACCCGCTCCAAAACCTGGTTGTAGAAAGTGCAATTCAACAACTTACACGATGCAGTTCTTTACATTAAGGCTGATTATGGCCCATCCCAAGTTCTGTAGAGAACTACAGCAAAGTCTCTATCTCATGAATGACCCTGTAATGCATAAGAAAGTTTCAGGAGTAAGAAAGGCTGATGCTATTCTCACTAACAAAGTATTCCACATTTATTATGCAGTTACAGCCCTAGGACATCTGCATTTACAGCAGATATTAAAACTACATCATATATCTTACAGAATGTGAGGTACATGAACATATTGCCACAATAAGCTACTTTCATTTGAAACCTGATTACATTGTTCTTCGAAAGAGTGAAGAACTAACTTAGAAACACAGAAGCTTCTGTCAGGACTGAAGTATAGACAGTGCCACAGTCTAGCTACAGAAATGTGTAGGAAATGGTATCCCATCCTTTCCAGATAAATTACTGTTTCATTGTATTAAATAAATAAATCAGCCTGTTGTTAGCATGCCAGATCCAATTTAAATGTTCCAATTAAGAACAATACTACTTGCAATCACCAGAAGAAAATCCAGGTGGTTCAGAGGAAAAAACATTCCCTATTTTAGTTTATGAGACAAGAGGCTAAAGAAGGCTGTACAGTGAATACTACCTCCTTACCACTGTACCTGGACCCTTTCTGAAAGCATATTGCACAGCCTGTAACCATCACTCGCTTTTCTACAGCAGTACCAAACAACCTCATACGTGCACCAGCTCCTCCTGCTGTATCTAAAACCTCCTCTTTATTTTGTGGTAACAGAGAAAGTTTTTTAGATCAGCTCAAAGATTGTATCAGCAGCTCCTGAAAGCAGAGTATCAGCATCAACTGTTTTTTCTTGGGATTCTCAGAACACAGACCTTCTGGTACACTGTCACCACAGGAATCAAAGCTTTGCATGCCTAAGTCGTTATTGACTCATTAACAATAGATACCATGCTTTTGTTCCAGTGTTTTGAAATACATGTATGGCCCCCCAAGCCTATGCACAAGCAATGTCAAATATGAAGTTAGTAAGTCACCACAACTAGTAATCATAGTTTGATTTTAGAAACAAGCTTTTGAGAAAGTATAGCCCAAGTATTGAAATTTTTTTCTTTGTAGGATTATGACACAGTCCTAAAAATCACACAAAGCAATTCCTAAGAAAGGCAGGAAGCTTTTGTTCTGCAATGCTTAATAAATTATTAAAAGAGCACTTCAGTCAATAAGGCCACCATAAAAAATACTCAACATCAAAGAAAATAATGGAAAGGGAAAAAAATAATCATTTAGAAAAGGTAAGGTTTTGCGGTGCTTCTGAACAGTGAACTTTATTGTGAAAAGTAAAATAAATAAACTGAGTAAAACACTAAGGTTTTCAACATAGGAAATAACACGGAACTGGAGAGTTGGGGGTGGGGGGTGTGGAAAGAACATTAAAAACCCCGCAAAAGAAAAAAGGTGTCAAAAATCTAGTGTTAAACACAAACTTTCAAAATGAAGTAAACAAAAAGTTTTTTTAAAAAAAGAATAGAAAAGATTAATTGCTTTGTTTTGGCCTCTCAGGATGGTAAAAAAGTAAACGCCAGGAAAGCGTCTGTTGACGTTTTATAGAACTAGTAAATAAGGAGCACTTTTTTTCCTCTTTCAGGGAGGCCGAGAGCATCCCCTTCTCCTGGGTATCCGACCAGTGCCAGCCGACCACCCAGGTGTACGTTTGCAAAGATTATCGGATACAGATTTATCTACAAATACACAGACCAACTCCTGCCTGGAGAGATAGCCAAGCGCACACACACCAGCTACTTATCGCGTGTACTCCTACAGCCCTGAGAGTAGGGAACACCACCGCAGAGCGAGCTGCGCGGGGGGATGCGGAGCCCGAAGGAGAGGGGGGCAGAGGCACCTGTGCATGCACCTTCCCCCCCGGCATCATGCAACCCCCGGGAGGGGAGGGACACCCTGCATGCACTGCAGCCCCCCCCCGGGCATGCACGCTGCCCCCTGCATGCGCCCAGCTGCCCCGCCGGTCCTGGGGGGAGCCGGGTTGGGGCAGTCCCCGGTCTCCAGCTCCCGCTGGGGAGGGGGGGGGGGGGTCCACATGCAACCCCCCCCATCCTTCGCACCGGCGGTGCCCCGGCTCCGCGTCTCCATGGCGATGGTTCCCCGCTCCGCCGCCCCGGCACGCCGGGGCCAGGGCCAGGGCCGCCAGCAGCACCGAGCCCCCGCCCGGCCCGCGGCAGGGGAGCCGGCTCTTCCCGGCGGGGCGGGAGGGGGCACTTACTTTCGCCGGTGCCGCATTGAGCCGGCCGCCCCCACCCTCCGTGCCGGGGTGCCGGTGCAGCGCCCCGCACGCCGGGCACAGCCGGTTCTCCCCCCCGTGCCCGGGGTCCCCGAGCTACGGACTCTCACCGAAGCGGTGCAAACCACCACATTCCTCCCCCCCCAGCCACCCCCCGCCAGCCCGGTAAGGTCGGGCTGTCCGCGGTCGGGCCGGGGAACATGCTGGTTACCGGAGCGGCTGCGCCTGCCTTACCCTTGGAAGCATCTTTCTCTTCTTTTGGCTTGATCACCTTCCCGCTCATAGACCCCAGCTTGGGTGGGAAAATCCCCGGGAGCGTCGCGGGTTCCGGCTGGACCCAAAGAAACCTCGGGCGGGGGGCAGCGTGCGTGCGTGTGTGGGGATCCTCTACGCCGAAAAGGCAGAAATAACACCAACAGAAGGGGAGGGGAAAAATAATATTGAAGAGCCGGCGAGCTGCCCGCTTCCCGGCACGGAGCCTCGGAGCCTGCGGGAGCAGAGCGGGGCGGTGAGCGGGGGGCTCCGGCAGCCGCAGCACCGAGCCCCTGCGCCGCTCGCCGTGCCGGAGACAAAAGCGATTTTCCCTGTGTCTGCCTGGCCCCGGCCCCCTCCTTTCCCCCGCCTCCCCGGCTCTGCCTCCCCTCCCCAGGGCCAGGGAAGCGCAGCCGGTCCTGGAAGTCCCACCGACCGCGGGGAGGGTGTACCGTGAGTCGAAGAGGGGGGGCTTTAGTTGTTTGCTTGGGTGTGTTGGGTTTCGGTTTTTTTCCTTTTCGCATCCTCCCCTAATAATAATGGGATGGAGCAGCAGAGCTGCAGCCGCGGATAGGAGGAGGAGGACGCGAGTCCCCGGCACTGCAGAAGAGGCGGCAGGTTTACGCTCGCCGGCAGCGGGAAGAGCAGGAGCTGCTCCTTCCAGCCCCTCGGGTCCGCGCATCCCCTTCCTCCTCACCCAGCCCGGACCCCCATGAAACGGTACCGAGGGGGGCAACACGCATCCCTGCTGCCCTCCAGCCCCGGGACGCTGCCCCAGCGTTAGGCTGGGGGTGGCACGGACCGTGGGGACCCGCTCCCAAGCCCCCCATCCCATAAAGAGGAGGTTCCCGTCCCAGGGCTTGTCCCTGTCCCGATACCGACAGCCTGTTGCTGCCGCCGCGGGAGTACGAAGAGCCGGCGTACACCCGGAGGAGGTGGGGGGGGGGACCTGAAAAGAACAGGGGGACACATCTGGCTGCCTTTAACCTGGGGGACACTCAGAGCCTCCACCGTCTCGCTCCAACCCGCCCCACCTTGCTTCTTCCCCCCATTCCCTGTCGAGGAGGAGGAGGAAGGGACCCCCCCAAGAGCAGCCAAAGCTCCTCTCACCTGTGCAACAAAACCGCTTCTCCCCCCCCAGCCCTCTCCCCGTCCTCTTGGGCAGAGACAAAACTTCCTACGAGCAGGGCCGCTGCCGGGGCAGGGAGCGCAGGCAGCCGGTACCCATCGCTTGACCCCGCGGGCCGCGCAGGGAAGCCGGGCGGGGGAAACCCGACGCAGCCGGTGCCCCACGGAGCCTCGCCCTGCTCGGCAGCGCCGAAAATAAAGCGTTGGGAAGGGTGAGCCGCGAAGCGCCTGGGGAGCCCCTCGGTGCAGTAGATAGACTTCCCAAGCTGCCCCCAAAGTGGCCTGTTTGGAAGGGGGGCACGGCAGACTTCTCCAAGAGCAGCAGGGAACAAAGCAGGATTGGGTACCCGCTAGGGGAAAGCGATATGCTCAGGGCACAGCCATCTCCGGGCCTGCGGGGCACTCCTCCGTTTATCCTGCCCCCAGGGCAGGAGAGACAACGCCCCCGCCAGTGCAAGCCCCGCACCGGGGGTCTCCGGGGCAGGCAGCAGCCGCCGGGGCCGCACCGCCGTTATTTTTAGCGAAGCCGAATTCCTCCCCCTTCACCCGCCCCTTGCACCGAAGACAGCTGAAGGCAGATCGGCTTACCGAGCCCAGCGGGGTCCCAGCCTTGCTCCTGCCCCGCCGGAAGGGTGGCTGGGCTGCCAGGAGCCAGAACATCACCCGGGTAAACGAGATAACAGCCCACAGCTGGCCCACGGCGTGGGGTAAAGCCCCATCCCTACCTCACACAGGTGTGATTAGGAAAATCAAGGTGTTTAAAAATGAAGAGCCAGGATCAAAGCTGCCCCTTAGAAGACCTTTGAGCTCACACTTATTAAACGATTTTCCCCTAAGAAACGCATAAAGTGCAAAACTGAACCCCAAGGCTTCAACTAGAGCTTTTCCAGACCTCCATGCATCTGTCTTCAGCATGAACAACCTCTCCTTTGTTTCTGGAACCAAGGAATTGTCCGGGCAGTGTCAGCTTTGTTTCATGGCTTAGGCTTTTGTTTCATCTTTCAGGCTGCTCGGGGAAGTGGTGGAGTTACCATCCCTGCAGGGATGTAGAAGATGTGTAGATGTGGCATTCAGGGATGTGTTTTAGCAGTAGACTTGGCAGTACTGGGTTAACAGTTGGGCTTGATGATCTTAAAGGTCTTTTCCAACCTAAGTGGTTCTATGATTCAGTAAACTCTCTGGTGATAGTGGATTTAGAGTGCTCTTAATATAAGGCTCTTCCACTTCAGCCTTTTCTGTGTTTTGTTGTGTTTTTCTTTTTTTTTTTTTTTAACTTAACCCTTCAGACACCTGCCAGGAGGATCAAAAAGTTGGGCTTTCTCTTGGCTATTTCTCTTCAGCTGAACCTGGACCACTGAAACCAGAAAGTCAGAACTGGGGAAGGAGGGATTCTGTGGTTCATCTGAGCCAGTGAGTCCCAGCTGTCAGATTTCAGCTGTCAACATTTAACAACTTAGACCCTGATTTTTCAAAGGTGCTTGCAATGACTTTGATGAGAGTTACAGACAATTCACACTTCTGGTCTTTTCAACACCAGAGGCCACTGATAAATGCTGTGCTTAGTGCTGACAGTGAACTTGCCTTACATTAGCTATTCTCACCTTTGCCAGGAGATCTGTTAAGGTTTACAGGAGCAGTTATTATGTTGACCAGATGAGGCCTATACACTCAAACTAAACATAGCAAGGAGGAGGCAGCAGCTCAGCAGGTTGCAGATGACCTGCACCTACTGGTGGGCAGAGAGAGCTTACCCTGCTGTTCTGAAATGAGTTTGTTTTTCCTCTTACTAGTTTGCAAGGCTTAGAAGTGTCAGTTAAAATAGTAATGACATCTAGTATTATACATGCAAAATATGAAGGGATTTGCACTATGGCTTATTGCAGTCTGGGTGCAGTTTGCACAGCTTTTACTTTTAAAGCTACCTTGGTGGCTCAAGTATCCTAGTGGAGAGGGAATTTGGAGTTGGGACACTGATACATGTTTTGATTCCCTCATCAGTTCCTTGCTTCGATGTGAACATCTCTGGATCATGGTAGATCACGTATGGTTTGGCTTTGCAACAAAATTTTAACTAACAAATAGTTAAACATGAATCTGCTCTTTAGTATCTCTGTAGATCACTTTCCCAACTATAGTAGGGAAAAGTGTCACTTCACTGCTTTACAGCTATAATACTGGAAGCTGGAGAAGCACACAGATGCTGTGGTGATGGAACAGATACACAACAAGCTACGTATCACAGCCAGGCTTATGCAGAAGCGTACCTACATGTGGCTGTGATGCAGAGTTTGTATCTCTCACTGACAGCATTCTCTGAGTTTCTGAATTAGAAATAACTTCTGCACCTCCAGATAAATCAGGTACCCAGTGGAAGAAAATTTAGTGGTGTTTAATACAAAGAAATGTGACGTGTCCTGTGTAAAGGCTGCTTAGGCGTTCTTTATCCACCTGAGTGGCTTGGGAGGGTTTTAATTCAACTCTCTTTGGTGGAGGGAGAACGAGTTTAAGCCAAATATAATAAATAGCTTTAATTACACACCTTTCATGCTCCTCCCAAGACTGGGATGGAGTCATCTAAACAGAGTGCCAGCAAGGCAGCACAAACAGTTGAAGCATCATCTCTACCCTTTTATGGTTCCTGAACTTGCCTGCCCAGAGGGAGAGACCTGATTGCCCCAAGCACAACAAGGTCTCACAAGCTGTAAGTGTGAAGTGAAACATGAGGCTTTTGCAGCAGAGAGACACACGCAGCAGATCATATTTGGGCTCCCTGCATACTTGCAACGCAGGGTCGCCCTCTGGAAACAGGCTCAACAGAGCCGATGTGCTGCACGGAGCTGTGCCTCTGCAGAGGGTATTTATTCCCCCCAGGCAACGTCTCCCAGAAGGTTCTGACTTGGCACAGGCTTGGATAAGTCAAGTATCATTTACAATCTGAAATTGTAAACTCTAAGTGCCTTTATACAACACAACTATTGCTGCTTGATGTCCAATAGCTGTATGGTTTGTCCATAAAACACAGACTCAAAGTCATGAACATGCCTTTCCTACCCGCATAAAATACCTAGAGAGACATATAACCCCTGAGGACTTCTGGAACTCACAGAGGCACCGTAGTGGCATTGCTCCTCAGTGTACTTTTTCCTTGGTTCTTTGGCTTGCTCTCAAATTGAGATTTTCTCCTTTTTTTTTTTCTGCAGGCAGTGGTTTGTAAAAGGTCCAGATTCCACTCTTTTATATAGAAGGAATTTTACGTCACGCCTTTAAAGCAGTCCAGCGAGTTTAAATTAGCTTTGTCATGATGGTTCCTGGTATGTTCCCAGTTAAACCTGAAGTAAAACTCTCCCTGCATTCAGATGGAACAGGATTAGGCCTTAAATTTAAGATTCCAGACATGATAAAATCCCACTAATGTAAGTACTTACTCCTCATTTCAAATTATATTTTTATATTCATACTGGCATCTAGAGGTATCTCTTGCATTATGATAAAACAAGTAAATGATTAAGTGGCCATGTCTAAAGTGTTGTTGCCACTGTTTTGTAATGATGCATATAAAATTGGTCCAAATAAATCCTTCACACATCTTATTGCCTGGCCTGCCACTGTTTTAACTGGAATGCTACAATGAATTTCTTTACTACCACTTGGGTGTTGTAACAAACACCAGGAAATTTTACAGATGAGATCCATACTAAATACAGGACCAAGTACAGCCTATTCTCTAGCAGGCACGTCCTTGTTCAAATGGATGTTTAATTTGGTCCCCATCTTATTTTTACCATTCCTATTCCTACGCAGTCTTAAGCACGACACAGAGGATCTTTTTTTGGCAGACAGCTTGCTGTGCAGGATATTCCTCTTTTTTGATTGCCAAAACCCAACCGCTATATGCAAATAGAGTTCCAGCTAATGGATAGTGTGGAAATTGCAGTTTAATTTCTCTAAATAATTCAGTCTGATAAACAGAGAAACCCTAAGCATACGCTAGTGGTAAGGGATAATGATCATACTCACATGGTGAATCTCTCACCTATTTACTATGAATCGCATCAATTAAAATTAATGGACATCAAGCATTCTGTGCTGTGACCCCAGCACTTTGGATTGCTTCTCTGGGCTGGGGAATGTGCCCAGCACCTGGGAAGTGGAGCATCTCACATTGCTATGCAATGATCCCTCTGGCTGATCAAGCTTTGTGAACTGTAAAGCAAATCCTAATCAAGGCTGGTGGATCGAGCACCACACTGATGTGAGGCCTTTAGCACTGGAGATCAAAGTCTTCCAGATTATTGAAAGTCTAAAATAGACCAGTCTTGAAGGTCTTCTCTCTCTGCATTTCAGTACATTTGCACAGTTTAAAAAGGCATGCATTTCTGTAACAGAGTATATTTTGGTCTCTAAGTAAAAATGAATAAATAAATTCTTCTTACAGACCTAGAAAAGCCTACAAAGTCATGATGTAATGTACAAAGACCGTGTCTCACATACAATCTCAGAGCTTTACTCCCAGCTAACAAATCTTTTAAAGGCTCACAGCAGACCATAGTTTTAAGTCCTGGATTTACTGAAACTAAAAAATTCTGAAATATAAGTGAATTTTGGCAAAATGTGTTTAGGGGATGCCAGCGGTGACACAAATGCCACATGGCAAATGCAATATATTTATGGGACACACCAACACTATTTCACACAGTCTATGAATTATCACTTGAAATCCTCACTTAGCAGAAATGTTTACACAGAAAGTCTGAGTAGACCTACAAAATAAGTTTTCTGTCTCAAAACTGTACATAGATTAGCTCTGGTAGATGATTGGTTAGCAGTCTGCTTCTTTTTTTTTGTGGTTGCCCCTCTCAAGTTTGGTGAAATGCAACTAAGAAACCGTATCTCCTTTGCACCAGGGTCCTGACACCAGAGACTCTATACATCCAATAACCATTTACCATCAGCACACTAAAACTAACATTGGCAACCTGAAGAGCACGGGTTTGCAGGTATATGAGGTGGCAATGTCACAATGGCAGAATGCAATAAAAGGCCCCTGAGTGCTTTCTAGCACTTTTATGTAAAGCCAGCACTGACAGCAGAGCCTGAAGAGTGTTTTAAGGCAGTGTGGTTTAAGGCATATCTAGAAGCATTACCTGTGCCTCAAGAAACAGAGAAACAAATTCAGCTTTGTGACCCTGAACCGATTCCTTATTTCTAGTTTGTGCTTTCACAGATAAGTTAAAAGATGCGAGGTTTTGTGTGAAGTCTTTTCATATTACTGCTGCTGGACAGAAGCCAGAGAGAACAGCTGTAAACCAAAGATGCCGGCCGAGCTGTTAGAGCTGCAGCTGCACTTCTTTACCTTCACCTCATAGAGCCCTTCTTGAATTTGCACGAGTGTATACGCACGCACAAAGCACGTGAAGTTAGGACCTTGCAGAAATGACAGGCTGTTCGTTTCCTCTCCATGGGAGGCAATGGGGAACACACTCAATTTAAAGGAAATTGTTACTCTATAGCTTTTGTTAGACACCTGCAGATTTGCAGGTGGAGTGGGAAAAAAGGGGTAAGCATTTGGTATCCCAACTGAAATCAGTGCCTTGATGTCAAAACAGATTTTTGCCCAAGGCCCTTTCTCCAAGGCTGGTGAGAGGTTTGTTATAGAGACCATAAAGATGAACAACCCGGGAGCAGTTCATTTGCTACTCATAGCATAAGTCAAAGGGAGAAGGTGCTTCTACACCCCTCATGAACATAATAACAAGAAGCACAAATCAAATGGTGGCTATCGCTCACCACTTTTTACTGTGTAAAGTAAGAGGAAAATGCATTCCTTCATGGAGCACATCATCCTGCTCATTACAGCTTTCCCTTTACAACTCCTCCTGCTACTTGGTCAAGTCAAAACTTGAAAGGTTTCGAAGTTGAGCTGTAACAGGAGCTTTGATGTTTGACTCCTCCAAGCTGCAGACTGGCAGTGGCGGCTGATCTCACTCCAGCCTTTGTGGAGCTGAGAGAAAACAGTATTTGAAGAACAGGCTGGGGAGGCAAAACGTACATGAGACCAAATCTGTGTCTGAAACCCAGAGGCAAGCTCAGATGGACATGAAGTCCCAGTGCAATGGGAAACTTGACATGAGAAAACTTGGGCCGCCTGTATAATAAGCAGGCAAGGACTGTGATGAGCTTTACGTGATTGATCTGAGCCTTCCCTGGAGTTACACCAGAGTTTCAGACACAGAAAGCTGATAGAGCAACAGCAGGGAAAAGAACAGACATCAATATTTGGAAGGAAACTTGCCAGGTAGACCCTCTAGAGTTACTGCAGGCTTGCATATGCAATATCATAGGATAAAGTTTTTTCATACCTGACTTTTTCCTTAAGCATGGTAAAAGTTTATCAGTGTTTGATTTTCACAAGCCAGAGAGATAGAAAGAAGAATGCAATGATTAGTTTTCAGACCTATTTTTGGGCTCAAAGAAATCTAAATAAGCAGTTATGCCTAAAGTTCAGAGTGGATCCTTAAAGGAAAAAGGGAAAGACGTTAAATTAGTTCAAGACTCTCATCTTAAAAGACAGTTCTAAGTGTTGCAAGAAGCCTACAGTGCATGAAGCAAAATATTTTCTGTTAATTTGAACATGTGCTTGTGCAGCAAGCAGTGCTAAAATTGTATAGACACAAAATAAGTTTCTTTCCTCTGTCATGAACCTATTACCCATCTACTACTTTCTGTTTCTTTCCTGCATGAAATTGTCTTTCCCTTTAGAGCTCTGTGCAATTTGTCCCAGATGCTTCAGTTCTCTTTAACTTGCAGCAATTTTAAGCTGCATCTGGTGGAAATTTTCTAGCATTTCCTTCACTAAGACAGGAGCTAGGTGCAGTGCTCACCCAGGATCAGAAGATGAAGCTCACTTATATTACACCAAGCACTTAAGCACTGTTTCTCCTCTTTCTGCTGGTCATGGCACTTTGGCCATGCCAGGCTGTTCCAAGTCTCCCCCTTCATTTCCAACTGAGCTGAACTTGTAGCCATCTCATAAACCTCTCACACGTCTTAGTCAGGTGGCAGGTTGTATTTCTCCTGTGTCCACAAGTTTTGATGTGAATGACGTGCACAGAGCAATGGGCAAGCAGAAGCGAAGAGAAAGAATTTTCCCTTTTGATGTTTAGAGATTTGCTTGAGTCCTCATGACCCATTAAATTTCCATTGCATGAGGTGGCTGGCTTTGACAGGGGTCTAGTAGCTAACTTGATCTTTGAGAATCAGCAAAGCTGTGTCTCTGAAAGTCAAGTATTGCATGACCTGGAGACTTTTTTTCACAAAGCAGACTTAGGTAAGTTGGGGGATTTGGATTTGTTCAAGGCAGAGCATATAGTTACAGCCTTTCTCCTTCAAACTGGCATCAAGTGCAGGTCCTTGCCTTGCCAACCCAGGAGGATTCTGCCTGCTCATTCTTTGTAGAAAACCACAAACGCTTTAGGAGATGTTCCCTGTTCAAAGAACTGTATTTGGAGGTCATGGCTCTGAATGGGAAAGAATTCTAAACTGGTTTGTGTGTATTTAAAATCGCTTTCTAAAGTCCCGTATGAACTGTGTTGACTTAACAGATTTTTTTTTGACATTTTGCTCCTGCCCGTTTCAAAGCTGTGGCTGAATGGTGCATTCAGATCAGGAATGCTGTATGCAGTAACCAGTATGCACCAACACTTGGCATTTTGGTTGAGGCAGGACTGCACCCGGGCTGGGTGCAGTGGCAGCTGTCAAATGTAGCTACAACTCAATTATTTCTTGTCATGCCATTCTGCTTAGGCCTCTTCCTGACCCACCGCTAGATACCACCTTGAAGCACCACTAAGAAGTGTTGCTTCAGGCTCAGCTCCCTGTTCCCCATGTCTCTCCTCCAAAATTATTTCTAGGTGTATATCCTTCCTACTTTCTGGAGAAGCTGTGATATCTGCAGATACATTATTTATAGCCAGAAGATTTGGCTTTCTCTGCCTCCAATCTGAATACTCCCTAAGCATCTTTTAATAGCTATAGATATTTTGTATCCCTTTTTGTTTTTTTCTCTAGGGAGTATGCCAGCAGGGATGGGGCTGAAATCCTTCTGGATCAGGAGCAGTGACAAATGCTGCTCTGTTTGTAAACACTCCAAGGCTAAAATTAGCAGGAGTCAGAAGAATCGTTTATAAACTTCAGGCTCTCCAAGCCATCTTGAGGAAAGTCACAGACACATCTGCTGCCGATTTATATAGCAACCAACATTACCTTCCCTGCGAGTGCCCCGTGGGGAGCGATGCCTCCAGCACCCGCCCCACCAGCTGACTTCTCCACGTACCACAGCCCCTCTCCTCTGCCTAACGACAGCACCACAAATGATCAAGCACATTTTCAGGTGGAGGAACTATCCAGATACTCCTTAACACCTTGCAGAAACTCAAAGAAAAGCCATGATCAGCGGGGATATCAACCTACAAAAAAGTGGAGGGTTTCAGGGCCTGATTAAACACTTGAAGACCAGGAAGACTCTCACAGCATTAATAGTTTTTAAGCAGCCATGTGCTGTGCAGTTTCAAGCTTGAGGGAAAACTAAGCCACATTGGGTACAGCAGACATCATGAACTAGGATGGGTAACCCCTACATATGTCTCTCCTTTCAGCAGTTCCAGGCAGAGACATATACAAATGACCTTGGCGTGTCTGAAGGAAAACACAACAATAGAGAAGCAGTGATATGCTCAAAGAGTGTCTTCAATAAAGTCAATGCTTCTCAGAACAGTCTGCCAACCAAATGCCAACCGGTCTGAATACATCATGTCAACGGTTAAACTCAAGTCTTTGCAAACCTTAAAGTAGTAACTTGTGCTTTGCAAAACAAGACTAGCCATGAGTACATACAGCTACACATCTAAAGCTTTTTAAAAGAAACAGCGAAACTGTGGCATCTTCTTTTTTGTCATCTGTCTGTTGGCTTCATAAGGCTGAAGGAGATTAAAATATATAGAAAAGAAGTAGGTGGTATATTCTAAGAAGAAAGAAAGAAAGAAACAAAACAGTATTACAGCCAAATAAAACAAATGTCTTTTAGAAAATGCCACGGGCCAGAACAAGACTACAGAGTTTTATTCAGTGTTGGAGAATATGGTCACTTTTCTTGAAAGTGAAAATTCATGCCCATAACCCTGAGGTTATAGAAGGAATTTACAGAAAGAGCTGATTTTATGTAAGAGAGAAAAACAACGGAACTGAGAAGTTGAAAAGTGTAACTCCTCTCTGCTTTGTATTACTGGCTCCACATGGGAAAAACTAACACCTTTAACTCCACCAAAGAAATGGAGAGAAGTATTTGGTGAGAAGGTATGGTACCCAGTTCCTAGACTATGAGATCTTATTGAGCCTATTCTGTACAACCTATACAATTGGTATCACTGCTGGGTTTTATTTTGAGAAAAAAAAAACCAAAAATGTTAAACTAGATGTTTGTAATGAGCAATCAGGATATTCTAGACACACAGCTTTATTAAATACATCTGGTTACCACCCCTCTGCCCTACTGCCTGCTCAGTGCTTTGCTCTGCAAGTCATCCCCTGAGTGCAGGGTAGCTGCTCTGAGGGAAAGAGCTTTGCAAGGTCCTGTCTATAAGGGTTTGCGTAGAAAGCATTGACTCTGATGCTTCTGACTGCTGTGCACCCGTTTTCTAGCAGCAGACCTTTCCTTTCCTTTCCTTTCCTTTCCTTTCCTTTCCTTTCCTTTCCTTTCCTTTCCTTTCCTTTCCTTTCCTTTCCTTTCCTTTCCTTTCCCTGCATCAGACTCCTGTAATGCCACTCCACGTGGTGACAGGGCCTCTGGCACCATTATCATCAGGCATTCTCCCCGCAAGACACACCGATCGATCACTGCTGCTCGGAGTGCTGTGGTCACTGGCCATAGCTGCCCTGCACAGCCTCATGCTTGTCAGGTGCTCTGACACTTGACACCATTTTTAAATGAAAAATGATTTTTTTCCCCTCTTTCTTGTCTAATCCTGGATGTTAAGGGCTCGTTCCAGTGTAACCGATTGTAATCATGGGACATCCCCTTCACTGATGTGAAGCATGACAGACTGGGGCGTGCTCTGCTTCAGCTCCCTTCTGCAGGAAGCATGGTAGGAAACAACATCACCATGGTGTGAGAGAGGCTGCACGGGCAGGCAGCCGATGACAGGAGCCATCTCTCTCGTAAAGCCACCACCACCAGCAGAGATGTCATGGGGCTGAACTGCCTCAGGTACAGTCTTTGATGGACACAATGCCCTGACTCTGTTGACCCTCTTAGTAATGGATATGGGGACCCCTGAGTTGGGGAGAAAACACGCTGCCATCTCTCAGACAGGCAGTGGGACAGAGGGAGGCTGACGCACTCAGTACTGCCCCAGGCTACCACGGCAATGGCTCAGCAACCCCCAGCCCACCAAGAGCTACAGATCCTATCAGACTTACACACCAACCCAGAGCTGCTATATTTGGAAAGCAACGGCAGCTCCTGAAAATAAGCAATAAGAGTCAAAGTACGTGACTTGAGGCACTTTTGAAAGGGCTGCATCCTTTCCATTTAAAGCGTGCTGCTTGTCGACATTTCCATTTCTCTGCCCTTGGCAGAACACACACACATACACTATGTCATGTCCACAAAATACTTGGCTGCGATTTATATCCCCAAAATCCTTCCCATATGTAAAATATCCCATCCATTTAAATAGGAGGATTATAGGAGTAGGAGGAAGCTTAGCACAAACAATAGCTGTGATCAAACCCAGCGTGCACAAGTGATTTGTGGGAAGTGTAAGACATGTCAAAGATGGCAGGTGCTGCTCTTGCTTTCGTGCTATTTATACTCTTGGAGTCACTCTATAAGCACTTCTTACTTTAGTACACTCGTAGGATTCTTTTTCAAAGGGAGAGGAGAGGTGTGGAGTATGACTGCACAGGCCAAGTCTGTCATTTTAAAGATAACCAAATTAAGTATTGCGTAAAAATCCCACTATAATGTACAAAGAGGAGTAGCCTGATAAAACTAGCTTCAAAGTAGGGAATCACGACAAAGCAGGAGATAGGTAACAGGAGGGAAAAGAGACACAAAAGGAGTGGAGGGGAAGCAAATAAAACATTTTCATCTTAGAGTGCACTCATCTAAGAGATCTGGGTTCTGAAGGGATTTGTCTTTTTTTAACAAAGGAATCACAGTGTCACACAAGAGGTAAATATATTTGGTGAATGGGACTGGTCTGCTTACTTCTGAGGTTTGAGAGGGTGAAGAACATCACTTCTCACTCAAGAGATGCATTTGAGGGGGTTTGGCCCTCAGGAGGGGTCTCCTGGGCTTCAGCAGGCACAGGGCTGAGTTGCTGGGAGCACTCCTCGGGGAACACGCCTGCCATGGGGCTGTGCCGACACCCATCCCCCATGGGAAGCTGCTCTTGCACCTTCCCCCCAGACCACTGCAGGATCCAGTCACAGGATGAAGGCTTTTGAATTCAGCTGGAAATAAAAGCTGAACATGACAGGGCATGGAGCATGCAGGGACATCGTCAGAATCTGTCACAGCATTTCTCAGTTGGTGAGAGATGTTGTAAAGCCCAGGATTAATCCATTCTCCTTGGGCTTGGGGAGGAGCAGAGATGTCACCAGGATCTAAACCTTGCATCCATACTCCAGCATCCACGCTGTGAAAACACAGGGAGCTGCGATTCAGATGCCCTTTCGGTGATAACACCCCCAGCACTGTCAGGCTCACTTGTGTGTGTGTGGAAATAATTGTTTGAGAAGCTGCTATTTCTGACTCACAGTTCCGGTTGTGAGCGTGTGCCCGATGAAAAGGTTAGTGCCTATGTTATTTACATGTCAGCACAGTTCAGAGACGCTAACAAAGGTTAAAGACAGCAAAGTCAAGATGAATGTGACCTATTCTTTGTAGTCCTGACCTTAAGCCTTTTATCCTGGCAGACCTCCATTAAAACGAAACAGAGATTCTATGCTAAAGCTGGAAGAGTCACCCAAAATCTTTCTCCTTGTGTTTTGTCATTACAGCCATGTAGCTTGCAATTGCTCCTCATACACAGCTCTTGTAGGCACGAATTGCATCATTACCAATTATTTTTCTTGAAGTACCAAGTATTGCTGTCATTGTGTCATAACTAAGGCAATAATATAAGTCTCAGAAGTGACTTGGGGAAAAAAAATATCCCCAAACCAACAAGCCTGATTAGCAAGCATCTTCTTTAAAGCAAACTACCACAAGTCGTTAATCATAAAAGTTTCTGATTTCAGAAATGAGTTAACTGAACTTTAATGAGACAAACAGCTTTTAAAAGCTGCCACCACAAGACTGCACGCGTTGAACTGGAGAGCGTTGCAAAGTGACTGATTTCATTACCAGTTCCCGGAAGTGCTCCACCAGAAGGAGCTTGAGGAAGCTAGGAAATTTCCAAATTCCTTTCAAGAATTCTACTTACTTATGGTACTTAGTATTCCAGGACATCTGCGGCACATTTGCACATAGAGCTGAGGTCACCACCTTATACAACAGCGAATACTTTCATAATTAGTGAAGCAGATTCCATGCCATGTCCCACATGGCTTTGGCTGATGGGAGCTGTCACCCTCAGCAAAGAGTGCAGTGATGCAGTGACCTCCCTCAGCAAGAAGGCTGTTGGAGGCAGAGGATGCTCCTGAGCCCCCTTCTCATGCACAGTGCTGGTGTATCTCCACCTGTCCTTTCCTCCAGCTTCTCAACCCATCCATAAAAAGTTGGGAGGGAGAGGAGGGGACCTGGGGAGGGCACAGAGGGATTGGCAATGGCCATGGCATATCCCCCAATGCCTGGGCTTCCAATTCTCTTCCAGACAAATGTTTCTGTGATTAACAACCTCAGGACATCAACATGGAGGCATACATTTAAATCCAGTATAAAAGGGAGAGAAACAGGTAATTTCTGCTGGGGAACTGCCTCTTCTTGAGTGTAACTCTAAAGCAGAGTCCCTGCACTCTTGGTGCAGGAAAACACGACACTGATAACTGAAGACACTCAGTAAGTCAAATACTAGCATTAAGAATGTGTTACTCACTGTGGGAGACAGTCAGAGAAGAAGCTTGCTGTCGTTGCCACATTTGGCCTAAGCAGAAAGTCATTCTGAATGGGATGAAAGGTTTTCTGAGTAGTCAGCTATAACATTACTGAAACAATCCTCATTTCAAAACTATACCCTGCTGACCTTCATGCAAACAGATGTTCATAGGCAAGCAACTTGTTGTTGTCTTCTCACGGCAAAAGCTAAACAGATTGTTGTGTGAGGCACTGACTGGATGCTACTATTAGCAAATGACAGCATCATCCTGTCAAGGCAGGAGCAGCAGCAACAAGAGCACTGCCAAAACAGTGCTTCCTTACAGCAATACATGCTTTGGAGGCATCCAACTCCCTCATCTACAGCACAGAGAAGATGCTGCCTGAGGTGCTTGGACCACCTCCTTCTCCTGAGAAGTATTTTCAGCCTGATTCCCCAAAACAATGAGTTTATGCAGGGATGTGCTGCTAGCCTGTCATCAGCTTTAGCAAAGTTTCCTACAGAGCCACAGGTCAGAGCATCGCCTTTACAGGGAAAAGGTGGGGACCACAAGGCCTGAACTAGTTGTGAAGGAAGCTTGGCTTGTCCCTGAGAAACCCCTTGCTTTTGGGCAAGGGGGTGAGGATGTGCCACATACCATCTTACCCGGCAGCAGATTTTGTGCCCCTTTGTTTTCCTGATGGACCTTGGATAGAGCCAGAGGCACAATGCACAGCTTCACGCAGCCAGCCACGAACCACCTACCTCCTTCTACAGCAGAGACCTCAGCTCATCCCCACTGTCGGCTCCTCTGAGAAGAGCCCTGTCCCCCAGAGGCGAGGGAGGAGGGGGGATGCGGATGCTCTGAGCAGGCTCCCCGGGAGTGGGGAGCAGCTCTGCAGGCTGCTATGTGCCTGCAGGTCGCATTGCCACCTAGTGACCAGCACCATAAGCCATCAGCCTGCCAGCTTGGAGCAATAGATTTGCTCCCGTCAGAAGACAAATCTCCCCCAGCATGGTCAGAGACAGGCGCTGGCTCTCCGCTCGCCTGAAGCCAGCGGTCACTCTGCCACCTACCCTCCCATCACCCCAGCACAAAGCCACGGGGTTTTAAATGAAATCCTTGAGCGGTTAATGGGCCAATTACTAATCCCAGCGGTTACTGTTAAAGCAAAGAGCCAAACACATCAGTAAGGTGCAGGGGAGGGACAGATGCTTTATTCTGCCTCACCGAATGCTGCGCTTGCACAATGGGTTGAAATCAACAATGGAAGTGACTTCATTCCCCTAAATTTAAACAAATTTGACTATAAGCAGTTTAAGAATCTTTTTACTGTGTTAATCAGGACAACATATTGTCATATTTGTTTTTCCATTAGAAGATAATTAAAGCAAACAGCTGCAGCCAGTAACTTGGGAAAAAAAAAAAAAAAGGGAATTGAATCAACTAAAAATTCCCTTCCTTGAGCAAAAAGTTAGATACACCTGCATTTACTGACGTCTACTGTGGCAAGATAACGCTACTCGAGAAACAATTTGGCTTCTATTCCTGACATTGAAGCAATGTTGTAAGAACAATTTCCACTAAGCATACTTAGAAGAGATACTTCTTCCTGAAGAGGGGATGAACTGAGAGCTCTTCACTAATGACTTCTAATTCATTTCCTCAACACCTCCGTCAATGAAGTACTACTGCATTCACTTCCAGGGGTGAAACATCTATTCCTCCATCTTCTGAGCTGTGCCCAGCACACACTTTTGGGGTTTGCCCTTTCCCGACTTAGCTAGAACTTAAAAATGCCATTATACTACCTGTGTAACTTTGGTCCTGAGGAAAAACAGGTTATTTGTAGCAGAAATATTTACTCTTCAAACTTGTTGTTTTAACCCTGCTGCTAGAAATTCAGGAAGGTCAGTAAGGACATCAAGCCAGCACCAACCAGCAAGAAACTAAGGTTGGAAATTGCCAAAAAATCAGGTGGGCAAATACAAGAAAGCATTGTGCAAACCGGTCTTCTTTCCTGGATCCATCCAGGAAACAACAGAAAGCATTGCTGTACAGAGAAAACATTTAATAGCTTTTCTGCAGTTCTTTGTTACCCCACAGTGCTGAAGTAGCTTTCTGTGGTCAATCGTGTTCTCAGCTGCGTGAAGGACAGTTCCCACTTAAACTACTGGTGTCTTTCCCACACTCCAGAGAGGGCCAAAACTCATTTCATGAAGCTTGTGAAGCATCATGCAGCACAGCCCCAAGAACTGAGAGCCTTGCCTGTGGTGTCAGTTACCCATAGAGGAGAGTCTGGTGCCTATTCCTTCCCCCCCAAAACTATCTTTATTTCCAGAAGCTGTCAGTACATTTCTCCTTGGTTGTATGGTCATGAAAAATCATGTCAATTCTTCTGCTTCACTAGATGTAGTGAAGCCAGTATGTGGCCTTTGCTCAAGCTCAGATGCATTCATAATTAATGTGCAATGCTTTAAATGCATACTTTTTAGACTCCATTTTCCATACCTGACCTTACAGCCTTATTTTATATGGTATGGCTATTTAGCTTGGACTCACCTTAAGCAGCAACAGAGAAAAAGGCTTCCCAACATTATAGAAAAAGAAGATATGTTTTTATACCGTGTGAAGTATGCCCTAGAAAATGACTTTACAGTATTCACAATTGCAGGACACTAATATCACTGCTTATTAGCTGAATATAACCTGGTGACGACACTTCAGAACATTACTTACAGCTAATTGCAAGGTCACTGTTTCTACCAGATGGCAGAGCTCAGCCCTTGGCACCAGCTGAGGAGTGACCAGGCAGGTGACCAAGCAGATGATCATCCATCCATCCATCCATCCATCCATCCACTTTTGAACATGGCCTAATGAAAGGAGTCGATATTTGTTCCTTGAAGGATCGCTGTACTTGGTGGTAGATAAACTCTGAATCCTCACAGACCTAATGACAAGCACTGAGGCTGTTGACAAGCGATGTGCTGTACTTCAGAAATGAAGCCCTTACCTTGTGAAATTAGTATTTCATGACTTACTGCCAAATGCTGCCATATCCCAAAGGGCTGCAACCTCATAGCACAGAGAAACTGCTTCCTCCACCACAACTTGGTTGAAGGGAAAGACCTGGGATGAAGCCCTCTTGCCCGCTAAGCCTCCATGGCCACGCCAAATTAGTGAATGTAATTCTTCCTATTCTATCACTTGGTTCAATCAATATTTTGCTGGCTGCCCAACTTCCATGGGAGCATTTCTGGGCAAGTTCATCCCTGCATTGTGATTTCTGGAAAGAGGTGCAGCTACGTTTGAAATATAAATGTCTGTTTCTCTGCTTAGGACTGCAAGATTCAGGCTTGCTCTGTGTCTAGTAAAGCAGAGGCCATAAATGCCCTCACCGTGCTGAGGTTCATTTTAATTACACGATGGCCTCTGTTGCTGAACGTTGGCTTCTGGAGAGCCGTTATCGTTGTATCTCGTTTGTCATGCAGGATCAAACCCCTGCAGTATTTGTACAGCTGTTCCTATTGCTCACATACCTGTGTGTGAAGCAGCCTCGCTGGTTCTTCTCCACCAATTACAAGTCCAGTTCTCCCGATTCAGAGGATGGGAGGGCAACATTACAGTGGTTAACTCTACTTATTGACTGCTTTCACAGCCTTTCACTCAGACTATGTGTCTTCATTCTAGACTACAGCCCTCCTATGTGCTGTTTGTATAAACACAAGGAAAACAAGTTTCCATCCAAAAATGATGGGATTTTATAGATTCCCTGTTTGGCTCTTTTCTCCCTTCTGTCTTCTTTCTCCTACACTGTCAACTAGATGCTAGATAAAGCATTGCTGAACCTGTGCTAGTTCTGAATCATATTAGGCTTTCAATTTAAAAAAAAAGTCATGTCACCTAATGCCACGCAAGGAAATGCTCTAGGAGCACAATGCCAGTGCTCATGTGACACTGAACAGATCAGAGGAGCACCGTGTTCCCAGATGTCACAAGCTCTCAGGCCTGAGGTCTGGTCCATCTCAACATCCTCCCCACGTTCTATTAATGATGCCTTTGTCACTGTAGATTAAATAGCAACGGATCAACTCTCATAAAAGCCTCTTGTTCTATTCCCTTTGCCCCTTCCCACCTTTCACCAGTAGTACATTAGCCAGTTGCAAATGCCGACTCGTGTTTGCTGGGCAGCAGAGCCGGGGCTCTGAGGATGCTGTCTGGAGACAGGGAGAGGCTCATGTCAGTAGAGCACAGAATTCCCTGGGCAGCGTTTGGCAGCTGCGTGGTGCTGAGTGCTCTTTGTTAGCTGCTTTTCAAGGGTTGCATTTTATGAAATATTAATTACGCTTCTCCAAGTTCCCAAACGTCCTTTCAACCACAAATCAAGCTGAAGATATAAGATCTCTTGCAGAATGACACAGCAAAGCCGTCATTCAATAACAAAAAGGAACAAAGGTCTCATTCTGTCCCATGCATGGCTGTGTTTCCTTTGATTAGCCCCATTTTGTTGGGCTGCAGAGAGACAAACCCATCTTTTGTACAGATTTGGTTTGTCGGTGTTTGTGACGGGGACCACATCCCTCTCAGCACACAGTCTGTGCTCGTGCTGGCTCCATGCAACACCAAGGGTGTGAATGCCTCTCTAGTTTGAGATTCTCCTAACATTACACTCCCTGATCCCTGCTGTCAGCAGGAAAATCCCAATTACACCCATGAGGGGAAGAACATCCCTACAGAGAGGAAAAGGTGGTGAGGTGGGTGCTCCTGTGCTAGCTGGGGAGAGGGGGAAAGGAGTCACCTGTGCTCTCTCCTCCATCTAACACGCTGGAGCTCAGCAGCCACAATTAGCACTAGATGGAGGTTGTTAATGGGCTGGCTACGTGTCACACACGCTGGACCTGACTTTCAGGTACTCTAATCGTAGAGATGAAAGAGTTTTTTTGTCCATCTGTGTTCTGAGGGAGTTTTGCATCCATTAGCAATTATGATAATGGATCTATTTCCAGAGAATTAATTGCTCCTTTGCCCAAGTCCTAGACAAGTTTGCTGTAAAAATTAATTACTTGGCATATACAATACACTTAACAGTCAAGTAATAAGCTAATTTTAAGAGAATCCACCAAGGGCCCCCAGTCTCCCAACTTCTCAGAGGAGCTTCCAAATACTCACTGAAAAGACAGTTGTCTTCTTGCAATTCCTTTTCCATGGTATTTGACAGCCCCCAAACACCTGACCTGGCACTTTGCAGCTCAGGACCCAGCAAACAGGCCCGGAAAACACAAGGGTATTTAAAAGAAACCACGTCTGCAAAATGGCCCAACCAAGCAATGGCCTCCTCCCCAGATGCCTGATGTTTTCCCGAGTGGAAGCATGCACTGTGTCTGAAAATGGATTCGGATAATGCCAAGAAGCAGTGGAGAATCTGAATGGACAAACCACAGTGCCCTGCTGTTTCAATTTACATCTTCCTCTTGGGAGGGCTTCACCATTTACACCAGTGGGATGTACCAACAGGGAAGAAAAAGCAAGCGCTTTGTTGTCAGATCATCCAGCACTAAAAAATCTTCAGCTTTAGGTCCCTTTCCAGTTTAGTGATTTGATGTTACATCTCCCCACATCCCCACTGAGTACCCCACATCAGAGGTGGCTGATCCAAGATGACAGGCATGGATGTGAAAAGTTTCTTTAATGAGGGATATGGATATACTGGAAAGTGTCCAGAGAAGGGCCATGAGGATGATCAGAGGGCAGGAGCACCTCTCCTACAAGGACAGACTGGGAGAGTTGGGGTTGTTCAGTCTGGAAAAGAGAAGGCTCCAGGGAGACCTTATTGTGGCCTTCCAGTATCTGAAGGGGGCTACAAGAAAGCTGGGGAGGGACTTTTTAGGCTGTGGGGCAGTGATAGGACTGGAGGGAATGGATTAAAACTAGAGATAGGTCGATTCAGGTTGGACATTAGGAAGAATTTCTTCCCCATGAGGGTGGTGAGACACTGGAACAGGTTGCCCAGAGAGGTGGGGGAAGCCCCATCCTTCGTAGTTTTTAAGCCCAGGCTGGATGGGGCTGTGAGCAACCTGCTCTAGTGGGAGGTGTCCCTGCCCATGGCAGGGGGGTTGGAACTGGATGAGCTTTGAGGTCCCTTCCAACAGTGACAATTCTATGATTCTATGATGTCTCTGTGCTTTGCTGTCCTAGACGACTTGAGTTCCTATTGCTGTCTCTTCTGCAGGAATCTCTGCTTTCTGCCTAGCTATCAGTTTTGTGAAACCTAGAGGAAGCCAGTATTTTGCAGCCTCTGCTCTTTTCTCCAGTTTTGTTGGAGCTGACCGAAGATTTCAACAGAGAAGGACAGCAGGATCACAACAAGACTTTTTTTCTTAGGAAAGCAAACTGAAAATTTGCATAATGTGTTTGCAGGCAACCTAATTACCTCTCCTGAACAAGCTACCACCCATCAGGTAGCCCACAATAATTGATACCATGTGCTCCTCTTGCCTGCCCCAAAAAGCAGAGTGAAACAGTTTTGCTCATATTAGCACAAAGAATTTGCTTTTGGCCAAGATCTGATTCCTTTTGCCAAATGCCCACAATAAACAAAGCTAAGTGCATTCTGTGCATGCACGAACACATGATAAGTAATGTGCTTAGGTTCATAAAATGATCACCCTCACACTTTAGAAGAACGGAGATGCTTGACCATTTTTCTTGGAGTTTATTGCAGCTATTTGCAATCCTTGTTTCTTTCAGTAACTTAAATATTAGTTGATTTTTTTTATAGCTCTCATGAACTTACATAGCACTTTGCACAAAAAAAACCCCATATAAACAGATGCAAAAGGATTGTACTTAAATAACAGATGACCCAATATGTAGACGTAAATGAAAGGAGACAAGCTTGCAAAGGGCAGAGAGGTTGGGTGCTAAAGCAAGAGAGCATGGTTAGCAAAGACAGCAGCCTCCTGGGGCAGCTGGCCTCAGCAGACCTTCTCAGAGCTAGCACAGGGCTTTGGATGTTTTGTTCCTATTCTGTTAATGAGAACTGAGCATCCAAATACCAACATCAGAAATCTCAGTCTAGTTATTACACTGATACAGAGGCTGCTTTCAAAAGCCCTGCCCAAAGTATGGAAATTCCTCCAGTTCAGGAAGAAGTCTATGGTCTGTTCCCACTGGTATCAACAGGAATAGCTTTAAGCTAAAGTTGAGTTTTTGGAGGAAAAAAAAACCACAGAGCCAAAAAGAACCCCCACCAAACCAGAAAACCAGCACCCCCTTGTCAGCAGAGACTATGATTTTCAACAAAAAACTCCTTTTTGCTAGTGTGTGTCATGACTCCTTTGCCTGATACAGGTGTTTTTAGCAGTAAGACCATCCTCAACAAATCAGCAACCAATCTAAATGTTAATATAACTTCTCTTCAGGAAATTAATTTGTTTTAAAAGCACAAAACAGTTCTGGTTCAGTTATTTTCTTAACCTTCTCTGTGCCCTTGAGCATACACAGTTCATACAAGGAAACAGCATTTTAATTTCTCATGGACATATGTTATACAACCTCACAGAAGAATGCTGGAAATGATCATCTATGAAGAGCATGGGGCTTCCATCTGGCACCGTTTTGATTTGAGACTGACAAAAATACCTAGCAGAACTGCACGGAAAATGCTGAGATCGCTAATGGCCCAAATGGGATCTTCTAGGAGGGAAGATGGGGGGGCAGAAAGGGGATAAAGATAATAAAAATCAACCCATCTGCAAGGAGACATCTCAAGTAGAGAAAGGGAGATTTGTGGTGTTTTTCTGTGGTGCTATAAATGTACTGATTCCTGCTGCAGGGAGCCACACAAATCTTTTCTTCAAGTTTTATTCATGGGAGGTGGGGAAATCGCAACTGCCAAAGGAAGACAGGGCAGGATTAAAACCAAGAAATATGTTGTTTTGGTCCCAGGAAAATCAGCAGCACAGAACCTCCTCAGAAACCTTCCTTTCTGCCTCAGCTTGTGCTAAATGCAAACTGAAATTCGCACCCATTTGATACCAAACCATAAACGGTGTCAGTTTAATGGCGAATAATAATGTTTCAAAAAAGTAGGAAAGGAGAGATCGCATGGGAAGTTACCACATGGTCCTTGTAGCCAGAGATAACTGCTTTGAACTGGATCTTGAGTCTGGAACACTTGAAAGCAAACAAATATGGGAAGGTACCTTTTGCACCTCCCAGGTGGAGGTTTCACACCTCTGTGAAGCAAGAGAGAGATGATATTTTGGAAGTTTCCCCAGTGCTCTGCCTCTCACTCCCATCCAGACAGCAGCACTTTTATCTGCTGGGAAATTGATGTAATGGGCTACATTTCTCACATAGGGAGGGAAAAAAAATAGGCAAGGAATAACTTCTCACAGTGCAAATCAGTGTGCAATCTGCACCATCATTTACAGACTTCCAAACATCAGCCAGACTGGTGAGACCTTTCACTGTAACCCAGGATTTTTATTTCTGGGGAAACTCTCAGGTTTATTTCATTGCAGGGCTTTAAAAGGAGAAATTATCTGCTTTCCTGGGACTCCGGAAAGCTTATTATGGCTTATTACATCCATTCTGCATCTGACTGGAGTGATGAGAAGTTTTTGTATCATTTAAAGGAGTTTTATTAAGTTGAGACCACGGATAGGATTTGGAGCTACTGCACAAGTTATGACTAAGAGTGAAGTATGAGAGAAGACTACTCCAGACAGAAAACACAAGGCAAAGCTAGTCTATAGAATGACCTGGTGATAGTAAGGACTGTACCTCTCCTCAGTTGCTCCTCCTCTGCTGGTAAGGTGAGGAGCGTGCCATCCTCTCATCCCTCTGACATGTCTGTCAGGCAGCCTCCACCACACAGTGCAGGGAAAGGAAGATCTTCACTTTCTCTTGCTCTTTGCTGCTGAAACGCTGTATGGTCCCAGGAGCAGGGACCTCTAATTCAGAGGTGGCTGTTGCACACCAATGCAAGCATCCTCCTCCCCTCCTTTTGCCATAGTCGTGTATTTTGGCTGCAGCATCTGTCCTGCTCACCTCCTAGAAGAATCCTGTCCCCTTGTTTGCACACCACATGTGCCCCACTTCCTATGCAGGGGCTCAGCAGCAGGCACTTCAGTGCCCTCCTACCAGCTGCACTCAAGCTGAAAATACAGCAGGTTGGCACTAAACGGGGAGAGATGCTGTCCTGTGCCATCCTGACCTGTCCAGGGGACATTAGCTGGCAGCTGCCACTCTCCTACAGGGCAGCAGGGCTGGACCACACTTACCAGCATCTGGCTCTATCCCTGCTCCTGCACAACTGCCCAGGCTTTGCCCACAAACCACCACAGAGTCTGCACCCTGCAGGTGGTTGAGTCTCTTTGCCCCCTGCTCTCCATAAAGCAAAAGCAATTTTGGGGGAAAATACTAAAAAAAAAAAAAAATCAACCAGCTCTTTTGAGTTTGTGTTTCCCTACCAACCTACCCATCATAGCCAAGTCCTCTCCATATCCCCAGACCTGCCTGCACTCTTGACACACACATATTTCTGTGTTTGATGATCACAAAACATACTTTGCAAGCCCAATTCCTGCCAGAACAAATCCCTTTAGCATTCTTTCCTTCAGCTGTATTTCTAGGAATGGCACAGAAAAGTATTTAGG
Source organism: Todiramphus chloris collaris (assembly GCA_025345505.1). Classification (NCBI taxonomy): domain Eukaryota; kingdom Metazoa; phylum Chordata; class Aves; order Coraciiformes; family Alcedinidae; genus Todiramphus; species Todiramphus chloris. Next base: position 7,080,763 of record JANVCC010000049.1, on the reverse strand, counting down.
GGGCTCTTTATTGATGTTGTTTTCATCACAAACCATCCCAGGGCCTTTGGCCATGTTGCTATCTTATCATAGCTCAAAGTGGGTCAGAATCTCACCATCACAGAGGGTGAAACACACCGAGAGTGTTGAACAGAAACCAGCTTTATGACTTCCCAGAACCATTCTTAGAGACTTAGCTGCTCTGCCTTGGACAAGATATTTCCCAGCCTGCAGGTTTTCCTTCCAGAGAAATGTAGACTAGTTTTAAACAATGTTTAAAGGAAATACTCAGCTGTTAAATGCCTTGGCTGTCCACGTCTGCAGAGAAGGATGCAAAGTCTGAGTAAAAAAAAAAAATTCTGCCTAGTTGTGTTACTGCTGAGTTCTAAGAAACACTTTTTCACTGAACCATGATAAACTCCATCCAGGGGAAAATTTTCTGTCAAAATAAACTAACTTGAATTTTAGTTTGACAAATAGGCCTTGCTCCCCTAACTTTCATCCAGCTGGAAGCTCTTGTTTGTAGACATGTTCATGTTACAGAAATAGGGTAAAACTTCTGTAAATCCAGCATGGCATTCAAGGTGATGGAGCCTTGCTTGCCCTAACACCAGAAAAAAATTCTCTGTCCCAGCAGAACAACACTGAAGGGTTGTTGGAGTTAACTACCACTTAGTGCTGGGGAAGGGGAAAAGTGAGGAATGCAAGACACAAAGTTGTTTTTATTGGCACCGAAGCACCCACAGCTTCCCTCCCTGGCACAATCTCTGGCAGTCTGTGCTGCCTCCCTTTTGCTGAACAGTCATGGCAATAAAGGCAAGCACTTTTTATTTCAGGGTGTGCAGCTCCTGATTTTATAGAGCTATACGTTAGATTTAGATAGACTAAATGCTGATAGATCCAATATATCTCCCGACTGCTCCTCGAGGGGAACAAATGCCTTTGAGGCTTCTGAATAAACATGCTTTAGGACCAAGGCTGTGAGGCTGCAGAGTGCATGCTGCCTGCACGTAGCACGTTACCGAGGTAAGATCTTAAAGGAAAAAAAAAAGAAAATCCTCCAAACCGTGTGAAAACAAACTGCTTAATTGGTGAAAACCACAGTTGGGAAACATCCCAGGCAGCTGTTCTTCAGCTCTCTGGAGACCTGCCAAGTCTTATATATCGCAGCTTTGAGCTGAGAACAAGTGTGATAAATTCCCGCCAAGAAGGTAATGTTTTTGAGTTATAAGCACCTAAAAATAGGTATATGTAATGAAATTGCCTCCTGAGCCATAACCAGAGTGTCACTGGTATAACAGTGTAATGCACCACATCTGCCCAAAAGCTGATGGGGTCCTGCAGCGCACTGAGCCAGGGAAAGAAAGGCTCCTGTTGCTTTTGGTAGGCACAGGGCATCATCAGTCTAGGTTCACCTGCCATCCGCCACTCCCCAGACTGTCACACGGGCTGAAAGTTGTCACCAGGAACAGGTCCTCCCACTGCCCATGCCCGCTTCATGGGCAGAAGGACCCGCTCCAGCCCCAGCCAGGGCGACAGTGTTTGCAGCACCATTATTCATGTTTCCACTGGGATAATGCAGGATGATCATTTCTAAACATTACCCTTTCAGCGCACACAAAAAGCTCAGTGTTAATCTCATAACATTTGCAAGGGGATCTTTTTAATCAGTAATGAAAGCCAAACATTATCTAGCCTTTATTGACCTGCAAGAACAGAACACCACTGCTACGTTTCCCCTGTGCCTCCCGCACAGGTTCATTTGACTCGATCTGCGGCTGCTGTTTATTCTTAGCTCACAAAGCTCAAAGAGTTTATATTATTGATTTGCTGTATTTCAGGTCCAATCCCTTAGTGCCCCTCAGCTTGAATGAATTAAGTCAGAAAGAGTTAACACCTTTACTTCCAAGACGCAGACGTGATGGTGGTTTATATAATCCACACATCAATTTTCACTCTGCCCGTGTTCAGCACGTTTGCTGGAGAGTGCCAAACACTGCAGCAATATTGATATTTGCAGCTGCAAAGATATTTGCAAACAAGAGCCTGCTCCCAGCAGAGGAAAAAGTGATGTATTCAGCAAAGGAGAGTGAAGAGGCCCTGCAAAGTAACCCCCATAGCGTGGGAACCATCCTTCCCTCACCAGTGGTTACTCTGGTGGTTTGTTACCCTGTGTGCAGAAGTTCTCTCTGCAGCACTATGCTGAGGCCATGGTTTCCAAAGCCTTTTTCCCACCATTTATATATTTCAGGTACCTCTCATAGCTGGTCTACAAATCAGATGGTAACAAGACATCATGGAGGAAAGGAGCTATCACTTTGTCTGATGGTTACGTGACACTTGCTCGCTGTCTCTCGGTGCAAGAACCAAGAAGCATCAAACAAAACTAGTAGTTACATAGTTCAAAACCAAGAAAAAGCGAGACCATCGACAGCAGCAAGTAATGGACCTGTGAAACAGCCTGCCCTGCACGTTTGTGAATGCTCATAGCTTACAGGGATTTAAGAAGTGCTTGGACAAATCCATGGGGGGAAAACTCCAGTAGGACCATTAAAAACAAAAGCCTCTACCTCAGGAAATCCTTGAGCGACCCATAAGCTCAAGGAAAGGAGCAAGGTACATACCAATACACCTCCATCTTGCACCCTTCCCCCCCGCTGTCCTTGAAGACAGGACACAGAGCTGATGTGTCTCTGCTCTGATACAGGACAACTGTTCTTCAGTCACATTAAAACCTGTGGCACCAGAGAAAACCTGAAAGTTTGTCTCTGGCAGAAACCAGGTATTTATTTCTTCCCTCATTTATACCAACGGAACCAAAGAGTTCTTCATTAAATGGAACAAAAACCACCCAGGGCAGCAGACTGGGTGGCTGGAGTCCAGGTGGTAAAGCATGCAAAGAATTTGGAATTCCTTCAAAAAGCTGCCAGTGGAATTTCATCAGTTTATGTCCCCAAGAAACCATCCACCAGAGCACATCAGTCTTCTAACATAGTTTTTTGCTTACTTTTAACCATAGTTCAATTTCTTTACCTTTGGGACAGCCATTGTTCAAAACACACTTCTCCACCTGGTTTGTCCTCTCCCTAGAAAAGGAGATCTGAGTTTTCCAGCAGAAGAAAGCTCCCTCCCAAATATTTCTGCGTGGAAAGGAGCCATGACATTCTCAGTGACACAGGATGCTCTCATCTGGCATCTAAATATGCAGCTCCTCTCATATTGGTTCTCATGGTACATTTGGGCTCTGCTTAGGGCAGGCCCAACGGTTGGCGTGCTATCAACACACTAATTCCTTCTGCTCCTTAGGGCTTCTCTAACCTCAAAACGAACAACATAACTTTCTGCACAAAGTCAAGAACCTGCCTCCTGTACGATGGAGGGGTCTTCAAGGCTGGGAGCACGCTCCATCAGTGCCTCTATGTGCTGGTTTGGCAACACTAAACACATGGCATGGCATGCCATCGCTTTCCTAAGAGCTTCACGGTACACAGCCTGGTCCCTTGGGCTTTCTGCAATGGGTGAGCTTGTTCAGGATCACCTCCCTCCTTTTCAGAAGTATCTTACCCAGTGTTTCTTCTCAGCTTAGAGGAACCAAAAGCCACAGTAAATGTTATACAATTTCCGTATTATTTTTCTCTCAATAAGTTGCATCCCTGAAGACATGGCAAGACAAGCTTCAGAAGATTAAATAAGTAGCACAGAGAGGGTAAGAACAGACTCCTGGACCATTTCCTGCTCAGTCATAGCTATGGAAAAAATTTCCCAGGTATGTCAGCTACACGAAAGTGTTATTTCTCTTGCCAGAGCACCAAGTGCCAACTTGGGGCAGCACTGTTTGGGTGCAATCACAGAAGCAGACCATGCCCAGAGCCACCTGAAAACTGCACTGATTGTGGCAAAAGTGGGAGAGCGGTACAGAGATGCCACAACTGCTTTTATTTTCTCTTCCCTAGGAACTTTCTCAATGAATTGGAGCTAAACACTTGCTTTCCTGAACTTGGCTACACCAGTAACATGGGAGCAGTAACAGCCAGGGCTATGCACCTTAAGTGGCAATAAGCTTCCTACCTCCTGTTCCCAGTGCCATGGCTGTATGCTGAAGCCACCTGTGTAACCAGACAAGTTGCAGAACAGGAAATATTTCAAGCCTTGGCATGGGGCATTCTCATGCAAGAATACACCTTCAGGAAATACAACTGAAAAAGCAACTCTTGCACTGAAACACGGAGCCCAGGAATAAAAGGCTCTCTGGCCAGAGCACAGACAGGAGAGCCTGCAATACTTCAATCACCGTGGCTTTAGTAGCAGGAATCTTGAAACTCAGCTTGTACTCATTGAACACGTACAATGTACATCGTACATGCACAATGAGTACAGCTCATGTACCATTAATGTGTTGACCATTAACCCCTTTTCCCAAGCAAAAAGATGAAGCAGAGTGCTCCAGTGCCTGCTAGGTCCATAATCACCATCTCACCCACCGCCTGGTGCCATGTGGAATTTCACAGGTTCAGCTTAGCCCTTTTCCATTCATTGCAGAACGGGTCAAGAGATGGTGCGTGCAAACATGAATAACTGTCCTCTGCATTAATGCAGTTGCCTAAGTAACTGTTTTTCAAATAGATTTGTGCTGGGGCTGCATGCCCAGCCACAGCAAATTTATAGTGACCACAGGGTGACAGAGTACTAAAATATTAAAGTCTTTGTATGGTGATTGTACTTGGGAATTGCTCAGTTGGCTCTGAAAAGTAGCTATGACTCTATAAATAGTAAGTACTTTATAATTTCTTGCCTACTTTAAACGCACGGCTATATTTCAATCATGATTCAGACTAAATCAAATTCAATGTGAGGTATGGTAGGACTGTTGTGTGCACCAGAGGTGCACCCTAAGCTCATATAAATCATCACAGCTCCGTTGATGCTTGAGGAAAGGATGCCAATTTATGCCAGTTGAAGATCTGCAGGGTAGCTTTAGTATCATTCTATTAAGACTGAGACACAAGGAAGTCAACAACGAACATAAAATTATTCACTATAGTCCTCGCTGTCCTCCTGAGATCTACTGAAAAAAGGCACTGCAGAAGTGCTTATCCCCTCCAATGTCGTTCACTCTTAGAAAAATATTAGAGGTGTTGCTTAGAACAAGTTATATAGGTGGCTATAAATCTCAGTGCTATGTAACAGTACATTCTATTTAGGAATATTACCTGGAAATTAGAAACCTAGTGAGCCATTGATTTTTTAAATGCCACGGATCCAAAATTTCTTAACATCAGGACACAAATAAAATAAATTAGTGTTTACCAGAGGGGAAAAGGGAACAGGATCTATATCTCAGCTAACATTACAAAACAAAAGATTAATGAAACTTTCAGCTGAAAACTCTAATGGCCAAGGAACTAAAAAATGTACCTGTAAAAGGTAATATTAATTGAAGAGCTACAGGGAAATACGCAGCTGTTATAGCACAAATATATTTTCTTCCTCTCTGCAGCTTGCTGTGCACACCATGTTCTTCTTCTGAACTGAGATTATAACTGTCTTTTTAATGCATAGTTGCACAGTGTCTTAGGGCAGAGGGAATCATTTAATCATCCAGCCTGACTTTCCATTTCCACATAACACAGATCTCTGCATTTCACCCATTTACCTCGACACTGAACCAAGCAATTTGATGTAGGCAATATTTTTTTTTTTGTCTTGGCCCCAGACAAAAGTTCTTGGGCTCAGACAGAGCACTGCTACCTCTTCTCCAAGGATAACTTCACTTAGTGTCTCAGAACAAGTGGAAACAATCCTGTGTAGCTGCTTTCAAAGGATGGTGAGGTACCAAAAAGGCAGAAGGAGAGACTCATGTTATCCCACCTTCCTGAGCCCTGGATTTCAAATATACTCTGCTGGTGGCATCAAAGCATCAAAGTCCTCTTCTGCTCCCACAGGATAGTGCAACAGGCAATGCCACCACACAGGTTCACCAGACAGCACTTCAACACGTCTACAAGAGAGTTAAAGCAGCACCACATAAAAGCAGGCAGCAGTGCTAAAAATAGACAATAGTTAAAAAAAAAAAAAAAAAAAAGAAAGAAAAGAAAAAAAAACCCAGGAAAAAACCCCCTCTTCAACACATCTTAAATAAATCCATTTATTCCAGGGTTTCATAGAAACCATATAGCTGAAATTGCTACAGGATAATTCCTTATAAGCCTTATAAGAAATGTTGCTGTCCCAGAGCCCCAGTACAAATCCTGGCAAGAATATTGGAGATAACAGATTGGATGCCATGGAAACCGAGACAGACCTAATTTGAGCAGTAACCATTGCTGTTATTTATTTAATTCCGATAAGCCATCTAAATGTAGAATGACTAAAGGTTCCTCTGCGCTAAAAATAGCAGGCTTGTAATATTTTAAATCGCAAATCGCTTGTGTTTAACAATATTTTGGGCATCTGACGTTAACATTTTGCACGCACTTTTGAAACCTCAACAATAGCCCTGATTGGTTTTCTACTGTAAGAAGGAGAAGAGTGTCCCTTCCATCTTATATTAACATTACATGTCAAGGATGTCTTCCCTCAACCCAGGCTTCTCATGGGAGAGTGGGAGCTTGGGTGTCCCTGCTGCCCTCTCATCCTCCCCCAAGCTTAAAGCAGATGTTCAAAAGAAAGGCAGAACTGGGCCATAGGAACCAAATTCCTCTTCTCCAATTGATATCAAGGATCTTCTGTGGTTGTTTGATCTGAACGTCTCCATAAATAATTACCTCCTAAGGCATCTCACTTTTGAGCTGGCTGACAGCTCCCGTCTGTTTTTGCACCCCTGACTCCCTTTCCTGAGCCGGAGAAGGAAAAATCTACAGGTGTAAATTTGCAGTTTCTGGGGCTTTGGGATTTTGCAATACTGCCAAAATGCCTGGGAGCAGGGGAGAAGTGAGGAAGCTGTTGGGATGTCAGTACTACCTGAAGGACCAAATTGAATCTCCTCATTTCTGCAATGCTTTTTTTCCCCCCTTGTAATCTTCACTGTTTCCACAGCAGGAATAACACCACGATTTCTCAACTGTTTTGGATTTTAACCTTAAAGTGTAAACGCAGCTGTATTCCCTGGGTGGTTGTACACACCATGTACAACAAATAATAATAAAAAAAAAAATCCTAGATGCATTTTGTCTCTTAGAAATTCTCTACTTCTTGCTCTCCTACCTCCTAACAACTCATCGTCAGCCCCACGCCTGTCCTTGCACACCCAGTTCCTCCCAGCAGTGTTAGCACTTGCTCTTCTGGGGGGAAGATGGATTCGCTGGAGCATCAGGCACCCCCTGTCCCTCAGCACACCTTCCCCTTGGAAACTTCCCCCTCCTCCAGCTCCTGCCTCAGTTTTTCCATTTTTGCCATCTTTTGAGCTGGGAATTCGTGGTGTGCCATCCACAGCAGCCCAACGCCTCGGCTGGGCTAATGAAGCCACAAGGCTGGATCCTCTTCCCATTTAACACCAAATAGCACTGATGCCATTGGTGTGGCAGTGCCAGTCTACATCAGATAAGGATCTGGCACTTAACAGCAGTCTGAATTTTGTATGGAAAGGAGGAAAATGCCCAATATTCTTTTTCACTCTGCCATTAGCTGAGCTCTGTAACATTCCCCAAGCCTTCCTTGTCTGCAGCGCAGGGCTGAGGGCCGAGCTGTCAGTGTTGTTTTCTTCAACGATTCAGAAGTAGGACTGCAAGAAAGATATTCTGGGCAAGAATCAAAATGAATAAGAATCGCTTTCAGGATCTGCCACAATAGAGTCAGCATATATTTAGCTTCCATTGCTCTCGTTTACAAACCGGGAGCAGCACTGGGATATTTATAGCCTTCAAAGACCTTGTTCAATGGATTGCAGCTCCAAGGGTCCGTGCTCGGATGGATGAGCAGTGATACCCTATATTAATATACCATAGTATACCATTCAATCTATATATGGCACAATAAGACTGGAATTATTCTCAGAAAGTGCAGGTTGTGATTACAGCTTTTTACCATTTCACTGACTGTGGGCTCCAGGACTGTTGCCAGTTTAAGGCTTTAATGGTTAGCAATTACATTCAGAAGCGAAGGGTTCATTCATCAGCTAGGGTTTAATCTCAAGCATGATATGACTGCACAGTGAATATTCCACAACACGCTGCTAATGTTATCTGAGTAAATGAAATCCTGTCGGGCAGGCTCAAGATGAAGGTACAAGGCTTCTAACAACCAGATTTTAGCTGTTACAGAAAGAGAAACAGTTTCTAGTGCAACTTGCCAAACAGAAAACGTTGTAGGGGGTAGAGGGCATGTGAGATCCCACATCCTGGTTAGCTCTCTTTTCTCATTAGGGCTTGCAAAGATCTTCCTCTTCTGAAGAGCATCTGATGGCTGCTTTTCATAAAGAAAATCTCTCCTGAGTTGTCCAACTAACATCAAAGAAGTACTTTCTGTAAGGGTTTTTTGTTCAGATGGTTTCACAGTACGATAAAACACTGATTATTCAAATATAATAGGAAGATGTTGAATAATTTCAAATGGCAATTTCACGTAGCAGATATCAGACTGTCTATATTTAACCATCAAGGTCTATACTTAGACTCCTATGTAAAAGTGTCCAAATGGAAATTGGCCATTGGAAGTTGGTTATTACAGGTCAATTTATTGGTAAGAGTTTGTTGGTACCATTTCATCTTTCCTTTTTCTAATCCTCCTCTCTGCTACTAAGCTTCTTCCCCCACTATCTTTCTCTGTCTTTTAATAGAATCAGAGAACCATCTAGGTTGGAAAAGACCTTTAAGATCATCAAGGCCAACCAATAACCCTACTCTGCCAAGTCCACCACCAAGCCATATCCCCAAGCACCACATCTAGATGTCTTTTAAACACACCCAGGAATGGTGACTGAACCACCTCCCTGGGCAGCCCATTCCAGTGTCTGCCAGACCCTTCAGTTAAACAAATTTTCCTAATGTCCAGTTTGAACCTCTCTTGGTGCAGCTCGAGGCCATTCTTTCTTATTCTATCTCTTGTTACTTGTGAGAAGGGAGCAGTGTCTACCTCTCCACAGCATCCTTTCAGGACACATGAAAACTACATTTGAAAATTTGGACAAAGACTTTGAACAGTACCCAGAAGCTTCAGTGACCCTAAAGAGATGATGTGATGCAAACACTGTATGTCCAGATCCTCTCATCTTATTTGGAGACAGCATCCACCACCCACCCATCTGTACTGATACCCCAAGCCACCACAGAAGAACACAGGTGATTTATTAACTGATTCCTTGAATTACAGTAAATTTAGGACACGATATTACAACAGACAAACCTGTGAGTCTGTAGACACCAGGGGACTGGTATCCATACACACCAGAGTGCACAAGATGAGAATCTGGCTGCCCTCTGTATAGCACACTGCTGTTCAACACCAAAACCTTTTGCCACCCCTTCACCGATTCAAAGCTGAAGCAGTTCCATTGCAGCAGAGGACACGAGGAGAAATTGTTAATTCCATTTAATTCTTGAGCTGCCCTTGACATTCAGCAGAAAGACATGAGTGTACTGAAACAAGTGTAAATAAGGTTAACATATCAAGAGAATTGCTCCTAAAATTGAAAAATGTAGTCATCTGCTGACAACAATCTATTCTCTCCTCACCGAGTCATAGCAGGGCCACTGTGACTACAGCTACGGTTGAGTCAGCATTTCCATTATCAACTGCCAGTTTCAAGGATTTATATCTTGGCCATTATAAAGAAAAAAAAAGGAGTTTTTTGGCTGAAATGTCCATACAAGCTCCTTGGGCCTGATCACGCCTCTGCTCTCCACCTGGTACTATCAGCTGTTCCTGCACAGCGTGACTATGAAACACTCTGGCACTGAATTACTGCCGACTGAATCACTCTGCACAACCAGGAGCGACAGCTGAAGGGGCAAGAGATCAGTGAATCCACCCCTGCAAAAACAGGGGATGTGTTCAGCTACCTTTGCTGAACACAAATATCAGAAGCCTGCCAGAGCTGATCTGAGTTAGGTCTGGCAAAGGACTCCCTTACTGCAGCGGGTGTCACCATCACAGAATCAGGGATATTATAACCTGACATCACAACGGTTGGGTTTGCAGACAAAGTTTTCCCCTTACAGACAGCTCTTAGGGGGTTCACTGTATGTTTGTCTCCTGCTCGCAGTAGATAGGCAGGCTGACAGCTCCGTTGCGGTGCAGCACTCACAAAGCTATTGCCAGGGTTTAGAAACTGTTTGTAACAAATTATCCAGCTACACAGGATAGATCTTCCACAATGAAGAGACTATTCAGCGACTATCAGTTTAGCCACAGGAAGAGGCAGCTTTTATAAAAAGAGGGAGCAAAAGAGAGGTTGTACGCACATCAGCTGACTCTACCACCCTGCAGAAGCACAGGGAGGCTTAGCTCAAGATTTATGTTGTGGTTCTCCATCTGGCACTAAGTCAGACCACAGACTCACTGAATTACATTGGCTGGGTGAACTGTGAGAGCCTCCCAATAACACACTGCAAGTTACACCAAGGGTTCGTATTAATCATGGCTTTGCACTACCAGCTAGGCTGTGAGAGGCAACTTCTAGTCATAGAGATGCTCACAGAGACCATAAATTAATCAAGCAAATTAATTTAAAACTACAAATTCATATTGTGCAAGCTGGTTGTGTGTAGTAACAGCATGTAATAAATACAACGTAGAGTAGCTTAAATGAAACTGCCTTCACCAGGGCCAGTTCACTGTGAACAGGTTATTTTGGTCCTTCCCCACGTCAGAAGAGTGTTACAAGATAACCTACTTGTGACCAAGCCCTACACAGAGGTAGAAGCTAAGCTGGGACAGAGAGAGGATTTTTCCATAGCTGTTTCCCCCGTCCCTCCCTGCAGACATGAGCTGACCTGGGGCAGGGGGCTGCAGGAGCCTTCCCAAGCAGCGATGCCACCTGCCCTACCTGCTCTCTTGGGTATCCCCATGCTGCAGGGCTTTTGAGGCTTCCTACCTACGGGCTCTACTGGCACAGCTGAAGTTCCAGCACTGTTTTGTTTGGCATTGCTTACACAAGCCCTTAATAAACTTTGTGCTTTCCCCCTGATTTCTTTGAGCTATTTTTTTTCCCCAAAGGAGAAGGTTTTTATCCTATCAGTTCTCATGCAGCATCCCTGAATTACTATGTTTTGTTCACCTCTTTCTTATATTCTTTCCTGCCTTATGAAGCCTTCAGAACCACATCCATTCCTCCGTGCCGAGTGTTTCTTTTCCTCCTGCGATCCCTCGCGGCTGTCACTTACCTTCTAATGACATTCAAATGGAAGTGCCATGCTGTCAGGCTAATCAATGCTAATAATATAATTTAAATGATCGAGTAGCCTTCAGAGACTGTGTTTAGTTGTTTTATACGTTGAGGAAATTGAAGGGAAACAAAGCTAAGAGCTGTAGACCTCAGAATGTGTTTAGGTAAATCGGGCATATGTAATTTCAACTAGAAAACACCTCACAGCAACTATTTATGTAAATATTGAAAAGGGTAATTCATCTTTTCTCTGACTTTTCCTAGCTAGAACTAAATATTGCCATTGGGATATTTTTAACTTACATGGAAGAATGAATTTAAGTCTCAATGGGAGGCTTCAACCTGGTGAAATACTTAAGCCCTTGTATAACTTTAAAAGGACACAAATAGTCCCACCGAAGTCAATGGGATTTAATACACATACTTCAGAGCCAAGTTGAATCACAGCCTGAACAAATGTTGGTTTCATCTTACAGAATTGTGTGACCCGATACCCTACTTCCACCCATAGCCCAGCTCTGCTGCCTGCTCTCCATCTCACACAGCCCGAACACTAAACCCAAATCCTGTCTCACTTGCAGCTTAATAGGACTCAATTTTTTAAGACTCATTCCCCAGACATCTTGTTACCTCCTCTATTAGAAGTAACACTAGATGTGGCTATGAGATTTCAGGGAAAACTATTTGCCAGCCTATTTCCCTTACATGCTTGTCAATCATGAATGTATCACCACTGCCATTATATGGTGGGTCCTACTGTCTGTGGATGACAGTGCTCTCCTACAGGGGTTTTCTGTCACCAGCATGGCCCTACACAGCAGCAGGAGGCACAGCAAAGAATTAGCACACAAACATATGGCTGTAAGGACATGAAACTCGCAAAAGCTCTTTGAGTAGAAGTTTCAGCCACGGGGATTTACTTCTCTGGGAGTGGACATGGTCCTCATCCAACTGAGAGAGTTGTCACTGGTCAGTCTGGGAGCCTGTACACCATCCTGGATGGTGCTAAGGAGGGGAAGAGTAAGGGCAGGGCACCATGACCCCTGCATGGCAGTCAGGCTCCCAGCTACTGTGACCCCTGTTGTCAGACCTCCCTCCAGCTCAGTGGCCCTCCACCTATCTCATCCCAGGTGGACACTGGGCAGGGACAGATACTGGGGTCAGGAGAGAGGCTGCATCACACTCACCTCTGTCACACGACCCTCTCTACCTTCAGCATCCTTCCTTTGCCCATGTGGATGCGGAGGAGGAGCATGGCCCAGGGCACTTCCTCTATACAATCCAGGCAGAAGGGTCAAGCTGAGTCCAAACACTAGTCATCCAAATCACATTTTAGCCCTGCATTCTAGCAGGTTTGGGTCTGAGGGCTATAAACACCTTTAAAAATGGGGAGAAGGAGCTGAACTCTCTCCCAGGCAGAGGAGAAAAGAGGTGATTTAAATATTAAACTCTCCCTTTCTTTGAAAAGGTCAGATGTGCCCATGATAGGATTTTTTTTCTGTAGGCAAAGTTTCTCTGTACCCTTCAAGGCAGCAGCATCAGAGAGAGGTTTAACTGCGGACAACAGAATCCTGCAGCTGTGTCCAACAAGAAGCTTCATCCTTACCCTATATAGAAGGTTTTCCAAGCCTCCGTTACCAAAAAGGGAACAGGCAAGCTGAGCAAACCTGTTTGCTTGCCAATTTAAGGATTACAATTCAACTGAATGCTATGGCTCTGTACACCAAAGCAACTAAAATATTGACAAGGCTACTTCCAGGAGTGATAGCGTTGCTAAAAAAGAATCGCAGTAAATAGGGCAATTGACTGGAAGCTAAAATGGTGTACGCTTTCTGGGCTAAAAATTCCTTCAAAGATATTTATTAATTCATTATTCAATGATGATGTGCATAGTGCTGCGCACACTTAAACACGAGGCACTGCTGGAACTGCTTCTTGAAATTCTGATTTGCTTAAAATATTTAGTCCATTTTCATGCTAATTAGGGAGCAGGCAAGAAGGGAAGCCATAAATCTGTGAGAGGAAAACCAGACCTTCTCAAAATGAGACTTGCTTCTTTCACCCTTCCCTGCAGCCAGAATCTTACATGTGCTTATAAACATATTATGTATTTTAGCCATTTGAAGCAATCCCAGCTACAAGGCAGATCACAGCCAGCGCAGGTCAAGAGGTGAGGTATGTCAGCCATGGCCAAGAGGTAGAGTTAAGGTACAGAATGCAATGCAACAGCTGTCAAACGCAAATCAAACTACTTGGAGCCTGCTGCGTTCCCAAGCTAGGCTCTTTTGCTACTTCAGTAGCAATAATTGTACATCTGGCAACAAGGATTTGAGCACAGACACAGCTCTCCAGTCATTTCTCAATTGCAATTGTCACTGGAGGATGCCAGAGCTGGCTGACCAGCTGGGAAACAGCAGGTTTTGCCAACAGGATCAAAAGACTAATCTTTCTGAACACTGTGATATCACTCTTGAGTTCCAGGTTTTGGGGGCCCATGATTTTCAGGTCTCCGTTGCATTTCTCCATCTGCCATCCCACCCAGCCCCTTCCTCAGGCAACAAATAAAATCATCCACAAAGAGCCAGTTGGGGGAAAATGAGGGGCTGGCAGCTGCAACCCAAATCCCAAATTTTGTGATTACAATTGGTTTTGGACGTACTCCAATAATTAAAGTAGCATTTGCTTAGTGCATTTCTTAGGGTTCCCAAGACAAATGTCCCTCCTTGGCTGACAGAAGGAGATTGACCATAGCATTGCAGCAGATCTTGCTGGAGGTTGCCAATCATGGTACAACATGGGAACTGCAATCTAAAGGACCATGGTAGAAAGCAGGCAGAGTTCCCATTTCATTTTATCTATCAGGCTTAAAGCAATTTCCAAAATGTTGTCCAGAAAATGTTGCCTAGAGAAACCAGTAAAACAGGCACGACAAAACAGAATAATGTCTGGGGCAAGCTGCTGCTGCATTAAAGAGAACATTACCCTAAGAAACTCTCTTTGCAAATGCATATTCCAGCATTTCACAGTTCAAGAACTACCCCAAGAGATTTTGCTGCAGTGAAGTAGTACAAAGAGACTCCAGAGAAGAGACAGAAGTTTCATCTTCCTAGATGACTGGATTCCTAGAGCAATCTGCAAGGAATACGAGCAAAATCATTACTTCTTCCTGCATCCCTATTCTGCTTTTGTTCAGGAGCACCAGCAACACTTTGGTGATACCTAGTCCTCCACACACACAAAAGAGGCAGAAAGGAGTTCTCCTTCTAGAACAAGCCCTGACTCATCCTGGTGAGTCAGGCTATCATCCATTTAAGTTTGTCTGATAACTTTGAATCTTCAACTCTGGATGGGTGCACAGATCTTTTTACTGGCAAGTGCCAGAAGTTAACCCTCTACCCACTCATTATAAACATGATGACCTCCTAAAACCAGTGTGAACCAGGAACTCACACCACCTTTAGGAGCTACCACTGATTCTTGTCTTTGCTGTGGTCTGGAGAACCCTTGGAGCTGTGAAAGGGAGTGTGTTTGCAAAAGAACTCAAAAAGTACTTAATATCTACAACTTTCACTCTGATTCTTCTCTCAGCTCTCCAAATACATATCAGATGATCCACCAAAAAGCTGCCTGACTGCCACCCACCAAAACAGACCCCACTCTGAGTCTGATGGATTTCACTGCACTGTCATTTTCCTGGTACTGTTCTGCCAACTGAAATTTCTAGCTGCAAATTACATTTGAGAAGATGTGCAAATATTTTAGGTGCACAATCAATACGCTGTAGATGACAAATGACAAAGTAGGAAAGGAATAGCTGGCTGTAAAGCCTGGCTTCAATGCTGAATTAAGAAGTCTAATAAAGTGACAGCTACCATCGTGCAACATAAGACATCTGGTTCACTCTGCCAGCGACTGCATTGTTTCAAAGAAACATTTATATGGTATTTAGCTTAGCCTAGTCATCAGCTCCCATCAAATCAAGAGTGTCCCTACACTACAGATTCTCTATCCTTAAAGCTGTGAAAACTGAAAGGCAAAAGAGATGGAAGTTACATTAGAGATAATGCAAAAATGTATGCTAATTATCTATGTATGGAGAACTTCCACTGCAGTTTTGAAAGCAGTGGGCTGCATATACCAAGCAGCAAATGACACATGGTATGATGCAGTAGGCATGTGGGGAAAGCACTTTGCAATGTTTCAATAAATATTTTCCTATTAAAGTATGCTCCTGATTTTTTTCAAACAATCTGACTAGTGCAATCAATTGGATGCTAGAGGAAATGTCTGTGCTTGCCCTCCTGGTGTTCCCAGGACATCCCGATGCTGCTGTGCCTCTGGGCTGAAGCAGGCATGCTGGTGCTTACTGTTGGCAGCGTGGCTACCCCACCATCCCATGCCCTCAAAGGGAATTATGCTTTTGACTTGTACTCACCAAGAAGTTGAGCTTTTGCAAAACACCCAGCATGATGCTGCCCTTTTTCCAGAGCAGGCATTTTGTCCGTGCTGTAACAAGTTTGTTGAACTGCAAATCAAGCTGATTAACTAGAATGTTAAGGAATTAATAGTACTCCTCTATAAAGCCTGGCCTATGAGTCCAAGTCTTGTCTCATAGTAAATCAAAGCTCACACAGACATCATCAGCAGGTCTTCTGCCTATTTCTATAACAGCCCTTGGGAGGTAGCCCGGGCTTAGCTTTATACAGAATTACAAATAAAATTTGTAAAGGACTCACCTTTCCCAAGGTATCAAAAATTCACACCTCCAAGTCTTTACCAACATCCTCAAGCCCTTGCCCAGCCAGGTGTATGCTAGTCCATAGCTCTAAGAGCTGATGCTTCCCTTTCTCTGGAATAGGGAAAGGAGGAGGGAGAAAACAGCTCAAGGAATCCCAGATTCACACAGGCACCTCTCTGAGCCTGTCAGAAGATCCTAAAAGTGGTTTAGGAGACTAACTAGCAGCAGTCCCTTTTCACACACACACACACCAGTGGCAGCAGCAAAGAAGTCTCAGGTTAGGACATCTGGAGAGCTGTGGAGAGAACAAAGCCACCCAGCAGAAGGCTCCAGCCACTTGCATCACCCTCAGTTACAGCCCCTTGGGAAGTCTTCCCCTTGCAGCTTAATATTTTCACCACTCTGGGAAGAAATGTAAGCAAGATGGGAGATTTTTGCCTACAGATTTTTTTTTTTCCTGAAATCAGTCTATCTGTAGTAGCTGACATCTTAATTTATTATCCTCCTCTTCAGCTTTGGTTTTCAGTAAGGACCAGCCCAACCAAGTCTGCTGTCTTTGGGGACTTCCCATGCATTTTTATGACAGACATTGCATTTCTTTCTCCTATCAGTGGTGGCTGTTGGAGGCAAGAGCTTAGTTTGTGGCCAGCACTACATGATTTTTACATCTAGAAGTATTAAGGTGAGCAACTAGATTCAGAGGTGTTGAAATGAGATGCAGAGAGGCATTTGCCTTAAGAATTTGATGGAGCAAGGCGTTATTCCCTTTCAAGTATGAGAAAAGCAGATAGGTTTTGAAGTCTGCTCCTCTAATGGAGGAAAAGGTACTGGAGTCTGGCTGCTTTGAATCTGAGAGAATAAAACAGACAGTAAAAATGAATGTGAGTGAATGATTGGCCTGTCTCTCTCCTACATAAAAATACCATTAGCTCATTTCATGTGCCACATGTTATTTACTGACTAGGTCACTGAGAAGCCTGTGTTCTCCACCCTGAATGCTGCTGCTGAATGCACAAATGCTTTTTTCCAGAGGGTAGATTGAGGCAGCAGCTAACACTGTTATTGGGGTCAGATAGCTACCTAAATCTGCAGTGGCAGCAGACAAACAGCTTATACCAGTACCTGAAACTCTTCCTAAAACAGCCTTAGACCAAAACACAGCAGAGGTGCACAGAGCTCCAAGCTAAACCCTTCTTCTGTTCATATAGGAGTGGTTGTCCCACCATCCCTATGAAGTTTTATCAGTCTAAGTACAAACAGAAGCAAACCTGCAAATCTCTCTATTTTGCCCTTGACAGACCCCACATTGCCATCAGGAGTCAAGAAAACAGGGAGCCTGGTAGTCATGCCAGGGACAAGATTGCTTCTGGAGGTCTAAGTGCAAGACCAAGAGCTGCCATGTTCACCTGAGTTGTTCCCAGCAGGTGAGCTGTGCTGTGACCAAAACCACTCCCCCCACCCCTAAGATGAGCTCTCTGGTTCCTCAGAGAGGAATCCTGCTCAGGTCCTCTGCCTGAGCCTGCTTCAGGTTTTAAAAGGACAATTTTGAGACTAGAGATATAGAAAAGCAGCCCAATTAGTAACTGAACTCCCCAAGAAACCTAAGCTTTCTATGATATGACGAGTATTGCCAAAGGTAGAGAAAAAAGATCATGTCGTGAATGTCCCAGTACCCCTGAGTCTCATCAGAACTAGACATCTGTCCAGTACTCTGGTAAATGTCATGTCAACCTTCTGTGGCTTTTCCTATCAACCAAACAGGGATCATGCTCTTCTCTACCAAGGGATGGCAAAGACCAGCCCTTACCAGGGGTACACGTAACAGTTGCCATTTGGTTAGATGTGACAGTGCCAGAAGCCCTGAGCTGCACCTTTCAGAGCTGAAGGGGGTCTCCCATAGTGAGAGGGATGGACCTTTTCTATCCTAGGACAAGGGGAGATGACACACCTCCTTAGTATGTGGGGACAAGACTAAGATGCCAGACAGATTGGAGTGGAGTCCAAAGCCCTTCCTTCTGCATTACAGACCAAAAAAAAAAAAGGATCCATCTGAAACATATTATTCAGCAAATAAGTAGGCATCTGGGATTCAGTGTGAATTTCAAGACTGACCAAGGCTGGCTGAGAAGTGATGTATTTAATTAATGAGAAATCAAGACAAGGCTGATTCTACTGCAGTCCAGCCTGGCTGTCTCCCTCCAGCTGAGTCTAGGTTGCAGAAGGGGCTGAGAGCAGAGGCTTGGCTCTAGATCCCACCAGAGCCCCGAACCCGTTGGACACGGACCCTCCTCGATATCTAATCTTACAATGCAGTATCAGAGGCATCTTCCCACAGAAGAAAATCTGTTTCCTCCACAACCACCCAGGAGGTGTGGAGAGATACAGAAAGTAAAGCAAATCCCATTGTGCATGGGAATTTGTGATGCGGAAACAATATCAAGCCCAACTCTGATATTTACCCACATTAAGGCAGAATAGAGGTCAACCAGCAATCCAGCTTCAACCCAAGTAAGAACCCTTGAAAACCAGGCTCCTGACTCCAGCAGTACAGACATATTTATTTATAGAAATAGAAAGTTTAAGGCTTTTCAAAATATTTTTCAGTAAACAGGGCCTTGGGTTCCACAGCATGATAAGGGAGCACAAGGAATAAAAATAGGTAGAGAGCCCTCGGGGAAAGAAAGAATAGCGAACATTAAATCTGTTTGTGAAAATTCTCTTCCTGTAAAATAATCTCTTTCGAGCACATTGGCAGCAGTTTGTTCAGCAAAAACCAGCAGTCTCAGGAATGGGCAATTTTTGGAAAGATAATTAAACAAGAGGTCAAAACACGGCGAGGAGAGCAGGCATGGCAATTACTTATCCTCACTGCTTAACAGTAGCTGAGAGACACATTTATACAGCACCCTTCTGGGCAGTTTAAACTTCCATTTTCCTAATTCAGTGGTTTAACTGCCTCTAAACTTGCTAATATCTAACCTACAATGAAAGAGCTTTCTCTCCTTGTACATAGACTAAAAAGACAACCCAAAAGGCTTCCCAAACTGCAGGACACTCCAAAACCTGCCTAGGTCTTTGACCTCCCCCCATTTTCACCCAAGCTGTCTTTAGGTCATATTACTTAGCCTGAGAAACCAGACACAGCCACCCTGATGCCTATCAGAGTTCCATCTGTACGAGGGAAGCCAGCCATGCTTGGGTAGTTTAACAGAGGGGAGAGAGACTAGGGTGGAGAAAAGTGACACATAACAAATGCAGAGATGCCCCAAGGGCACAGGAAACCACACTGGTCCTGGCCTCCATCAGCAGACTCCAGCTACTTCTAGACATCACTCATTTGCAAACTCAGTGCTGACCTTGCTTTGAGCAACAGGTTGGTCTAGATGACTTCCTTAATTCCCTTTCCACAAGGTCTCTTTCCCCAAAGATCCTACATAGAATCACAGAATGGCAGGGGTTGGAAGGGACCTCTGGAGATCATCAAGTCCAACCCCCCTGCCAGCACAGGAACACCCAGGGCAGGCCACACAGGAACAGATCCAGGCAGGTCTTGAAAGTCTCTAGAGAAGGAGACTCCACAACCTTTCCGGGCAGCCTGTTCCAGGCTCTGTCACTCTGACAGGGAAGAACTTTTTCCTCATGGTGAGGTGGAATTTCCTGTGTTTCAGCTTGCTGGTGTTACCTCTTGCCCTATCACAGGGCACAAAGCATCACATACAACACATAACATTGCAAAAGTGCCCAAAGAGGAGGAAAACCACCAGCAGGAGGGTACTCAACAGCTATTTGGTTTTTGCTACCTGGAAAGTGGGAGATGGCTCAGGACCCCTAAGTCAGGTCCTTCCTGAATGAACTTGTAGGGAGATGAATCCTCCAGTCCCATGGGAAGGAGCTGGCTGCTCCTCCCATGCTGCCTGTTGATGGCAGAGCACCAGCACTGAAGAATGCATGAGGGGAGCTCCTGCCCATTCCTCTTGATGCTAAGGATGAAGAGTTGAAGCTGGTTGAAGAGCAAAGACGAAAACAGCAACTGGGAAATAGAAACTAGCACAAGGGAATAAATCTACGGTAACGTTGCCTTCATCACTCATTAATTAGTCCTGCTACCCTGAGATATCTGAATCACTGACATTAACAGTGGGTCCATTTGGGGCCCCATTTGGAGGCCTTAGGGAGGTTTTTCTGTGTCTCTTCATGGAGGTGTAATAACACAACACCTTTTTGCATTACATAGAGAAATCAGGTTTGAATGACTACAAGCTCTCAGGCCAGAGCTGAGCCTTCGCATTTGCCTTATTCCCAAGAAACATTCAACATCCCTCCCCGCAACAGTTACACACATCACAGCTTTGATCTCAAAGGGAGTGAGTACAAGACAGATGCTTTCCCTGATGGTTAGTAATGAAGGCTTAGGTGGGAGGGCTGGGCATCAGGTAGCTCTAGATGCTAAATGGGCTGCCTGCTGGAGAGGCAGTAGACCAAAATACTTGACATCGTCTTCCTGAAGGCACCTGCCATTAGTCCCAGATGCACGGCTTGCTTTTCATTGCCAGTCAAGAAGATAAACCTGTGAACACCAGCCTCTGCAGAGCAGCAGAGTGAAGTGGTGTTATGCCAAGAAAGGCAGGCAGGATGATTCAGAGTTGCTTTTAAATTACAGGATTCCTTCAAAGTGGCAGCCATCTGCAGTCACACAAGCTGCAAGACAAGTGCCTAGGGGAGACAACTCAGTTTCTTTACTAAATGAAGTGGAATAGGCACCTTACTCACTCTCACCCGCTCTAATTGCTACTGTTTCCATCAATTTTTAGGCTTGAATGTTGAATAAGCAATAGAGTTACTATTTTAAAACCATCCTTGGTTCCTCACTCTGTGGAAAGTCAATGGGAAAAGAGTGCAACATAAAGCTTTGATCCTGCAGTTTCCTGGAGATGCTCATCGCCTTTCACAGAGACCCATGCGGTGGAATGAGTTTGTGTCTCCATGCTGATGATGAACCCACACAATTTTCCTCACACAGTTAGATTTTAGGTGTTCAGAAAGAAGAGGGACAGCCTCTGGGATGGAACTCAGAGGGCTCTTGGGACTCCTCCCCTGGTATGTGGTGAAAAACTGCTTTGAGCCTCCAGCCTACAGTGCATAGCTGGCGCCACAGGTCTTCCCAATACATCAGTTCTTAATTCCACATCAGTGCTAAATGCACATTAACTTCTCCAGCAATGGTACTGGACCATGACCTCTGTTGCTATTCTAATCATCATTCACTTGCGTTTCTTGTGTGAAGATGCCTCTCTTCAACCTCCAGGATCTTGTTAGAGCTTTATCTGCTCAATTGAAAAAGTTCCCCCTACAACCTTTTGTTCCCGATGTGGAAAGTTAAGACTTTCCCTGGTTAGCACAAAACTGTTACTCTAATAGGTAAGCAAATTGCTCAGGTTTCTCACAATAAGGGAAGTTAATCAAGCCTCATATTACTTTGATAAATCTCTTAGAGGGGACCCTGAATAATTCCAACCGTTTTTAACTGCTGACCCAGACAGACTCTTCATAACAGCAATTACATTAACACAGAGGCAATGTCCCTTTCCCACTCTGTATGTGCTCAAGAACCACACTAACACTTCTGCTGAAGGTGAACTCATATGCAGCATATTTTTCCATGTGCCAACCTTTGCCATCTCTCCCCATGACACCATCCTGACTTGGGAGCTGGCATCTCATTGCCAGTGCCATTTCCAGTCAGCTGGTAAGTAGCATGGAATGGAGAAAAACACGAGTCCTGGAGTACACCCACAATGCTGACAGTGATCATATGGAGGACCATTAGTTAGGCAGCTTTAAAATCCATTTAATACATACAATATTCATTTTTGTGCTCCCTGGTTCCTTAATATAAAGGACTCTGCAGTACCAAATTGTGTCTTCCAGAAGTCTATGTATATTCTCTTGTATCAACCCAAGTGTTTTCATCAACCAAACTTGTAATCTTACCCCAAAAAACACTACAGCAAGCTCCTTCAACAATATTATATTTCCCTTAACTCACAGTGGTAGCAACAAAGGCATTTTTTCCTTCTATAATTCATTATTCAGTACAAATCTTTGAGGTTCCTTTCAGATAACATCAACAGTCCATAAAACTTGTGATTCTCTGCATACATTCAGAATCCAGTAGTTTAGTCACTGGTTTATTTGCATTTGCTTGAAGCATAAACACCAAAGTCTTAAAAGCATCCCTATTCGGAGCAGGTAAGGGGGAAAAAAAAAACCCAGAAAAAGAAAACAGCAACAAAAAAAATAACTCCTTCCTTCTGCATTTAGATGGAAGTCTAAATTAATTTTTATTTCAAAGCACTGACTGTTTTCTGCTATTAAATGTACTACAGAGGATACAGGATAGAAGACTACAGAGATCTGCAATAACACCGATCTGTGTAATGTAAAAGGAAGAAACATCTGAGGCTCCTGACAGATTATTCACGTATTTAAGCATCAGCAGAATGAGGATGCATCAAATTTGCAGGATGCCAAAAACAATGGAGAGAAATGATGCTTACTTGTGGCTCTGCACAGGCTGTTTTCAGAAGGCTTGTTTTAGCCTGAAGTTTTCCCCCTTATTGGAAAGAATTCACCAACAAGAAGAGATACTTAATGTTAATCATGGATGTCAGATTCTGCAGAACATCCGTGTGAAAACACCACAGGAAGACCCTCACTGGAAGAAGCCTTTGATCGGGCTGTAATGCTCTTTCTACTCAGAGGTGAATTGGCAACCAGCTCAGCTCACTGCATTTTTATTGCTACAGCTGAGGACCAAAGGCCTCCAAGATATGCAATCAGCTCCACTACAAGATCAGAAGGACTGAGGGGCTCTGGGGCTAGCTGCAAAATCAAAGAGATGTGTTCCAATTTTTCTCGGTTAATTTTGCAGATCACCTTCAGGGACTTGGACCACTTCTAGAACTGGCAGTGGGTCTTTCCACCCAAGAAATTCTGCCTTTAATGAGCATAGGGCAGAAGCCTCGACAAACCTTCCACTTTGCCGTCCTAGTTATAGTTGTGTCCCTTCCCAGTCCCAGGTTGCCTACTGTCCCATCCAGTTGCTTTCAACAGCTTTTAAGCTTTTTTTTTAACCACTTTTTCCCCACCTGCCCCCCATGCCCACTGCTACCGGGCAGTTCCCAAACTCCTTACTCTGAGGCAAAGAACTTGTCCCTAAATTCTAGCTCAGACTTATTTATGACTACTTTATATTCCTCTGTTCTTACATCACTGTTCCTTTTCTCCTGCAGGACACAAAATTTAGATTAGAAAAAGCCAAGCAACAATAACAACAAAACCCAACAAGATCTTGTCTCAATCTTGTCGAGTATTTCGAGCCTGCGAGCTATGTGCACGCTGGCAAGATGTAGATCTGCTCTTTTCTGCAGGTATGCATTTTGTAGTTTTAAAAAGGAAACCAGAGGGAAAAAGTGATATGGCCAAGAAAACTAAACGTCTGCACCAAGCTCAGCTTCCTTTCAGCCTCTGCTGGGTAAAAGGTGTTACTCAGATTTAACTCTGAATAAATTACTTTCTGGAAGGCTTAAATTCTTTCTCCAGCTAAGGGGAGAGTTTCATCCTTCCCCAGGCTGGACCACTGCTCAGTGGAGTTAGCTTTGCAGGAAGCTGCCTGCAGAAGGAATCCACCACCAGACCTCTCCATGCCTGAGCACCCAGTGAGAGGTCTCCTGAGACCTACTAGGAGCATGGAAACTGTGTCTGCAGGAGTCCTCACACCATGTAACTGGGAGAGAGGAGAAACCCCAGTTCTACCTGGGTAATTGATATTAAAGCTCCTGGAGGTGGGATGTGATGCATGAACTTCAGGGCTACAGCAGCTTTCCCTACAATGTACTTCTTGCCTGAATTACTTATTTCCCTTCTTGTATGTTTTTGCTTTAGTTGCACACATTGCAGTTGGTTTGCCTCTGATGAGCTTGTCACTGTTCAGAGCAACAATGAAGACACATATGGCATTTAGAACTTTCACTAGACAGATTAGAGGCATTAATTAAAAACTCATTTGATTTCAGGCACCATAATTTGTTTTCCTTCATTCTGTCATCAACAGTTCTGATGCTACCTTATCTTTGGCAATGGTGCCCAACTGCAGCAGCCCTATTAGCTGAGGACTCAGTTACCAAAACCCTATGGCACCAGAGAGAGGGCAGCTGGTCCGGTTAGAAGACAAGACAGAGAGGATGGCTTCATAGGCTGAACTAGCAGAATTAAGAGGGAGGGGGGAAGGTACAATGTGTAAAACAAGTTAGGTGGCTCAGATGAAAACAAGGTGCATTACCTACCTTTATATTTGCCTATCTATGAAATCACTTACTTGTGAGAGAGTTGTTTAATGGATAGTATTCCCATGTATCAAGGTTTTTATTGCTCCATCTCCCAGATAATTTCACTGACAATTCAGTTATATAGGGTAGCTTTAATGCATGTCAGGAACACACCATGCCCTGTACAGACCCACCAAAACCACTGCTGATTTTACCATAATGGGGTTAGCCTGAAAGGAGAGCTAGGGAGCTAGTTTAGCTCTCGAAAAAGCAGAGCTCTCTCTCCTGCCTCTGGCACTTTTTCATTGTGCTGCCATGGACGGGCTGTTCTACTGCCTCCATCTCCCCTTCCTCTTCTCTCTGGGTTCATGGGGGAGAAGTTTCCTCTCCCTGCACGTTGGTACAGATGACCACCATGAAGCCCTAATTTCCACTGAATCCTACATACGTTGATGGTGTGAACAAAAGTCAGGACTTTCCCAGAAGAATAACTTCTTCAACATTCACTAAGTGATTAAAACAACCAAGTATGGTCCTTCCAGCTATGGTTAACCCAACAACCTTTACAGAAGCTAACTTTGCAGAGATTTACAAATGAAACATTTTTCTACCATGAGATAATTTTCTTTGGGAACTCACATTTTAAATGAAGGTTTTCATCATTCCCCTCTTCCCAGGGGGTACCAGGCACCTCCCCAGGCAAAGCAACACCAGCTCCATGTGCACTCATGATTCAGAGGGTTCTTTTCCAGCAGACAGCATGATGAAGATTAATTCTGAAATCCTATTTAATAACCACATCTTTCTTCACCATCGTTTACTACTGTTTAGAGAATTGTTTCAAAGATTTTAAGGGTTTTTTTGTTGGGTTTTTTTTTTGCTTTTGTTTTTACAGAAAGAAAAAAATACAGGTGGTTCAATCAGTGCACGGGGAGATAAAGCTTCCTCAGATTTCCCAAACCACAAGTTATTTTCCATTGAGATTACAGCAGGCTCTTTCCTATATAAGTAAAGCAAGGGAAAAACAGATCTGAAAATAGAGCAATAAGCACCCAAGGGCCTCATGTGTGCAAATGAAGAACATGAAGCACATGAAGAACTCAATTTAGGGAGCAACTTGGAGTATCTGCCCATAGAAATA
The DNA here is from genome assembly GCA_025345505.1 of Todiramphus chloris collaris. Lineage (NCBI taxonomy): Eukaryota > Metazoa > Chordata > Aves > Coraciiformes > Alcedinidae > Todiramphus > Todiramphus chloris. Next base: position 7,055,258 of record JANVCC010000049.1, on the reverse strand, counting down.
CCATTGGTCCTACAGGACCAAGCCATAGGAACCACAAAATTTGTCGGGCAAAGGAGGTTCAAGGAAACAAAACCAAACCCCATTCCCGGCTGTACTACATAGAAAAAAAAGTGACAATCATTCTTCCAAACATTGTAATCTGACTTGAAGGCCTTCTTAAGAAACAGCATTTGCTCTTCATTTTTAATCAAATGGTTGGTTTTCCTCCTTAGAATGGGGCTGAGCCTTTTAACATTGCTGTAGAGACACTGGCAATAAATATTTAAGGACTCAAAGCTTAAAGTGAAAAGATGGATTTGTTGGATAATATTTCACTTCCCTTAAACTGTTTGTTCACCGTTAAAATTGAAAATTTTAATTTTATGGTGATGGCTTAGAGAGCTGATGTTCAGACACGTCCCTGAGAAACTCAGGAGCCAGGAAGGCAGTCTATAAATAACTGCCTTGGAAATAAACTTCTGTGAATTGGACATAACCCAGATCAGATTTTCAAGTGTGTTGTAAATTACCCACAGCCAGAGCATAGGTCAAAAATATTTACTAGCATTGAGCTTCGTTCCTCAGACTCATATCCTCGGAGTATTTTAAACTGGGGGCAGACAATAAGGAGGTCTGAGGTTCAGTTCTGCTTGCCCTCATCCCCAGGTGGTTATTTATTCCTGGGCTGTCTCCTGGCCTTGCTCTAGTGCAGATGGCCATAACAACCAGAAGCATCATCTAAATTTTTTCTTATATTAATACCAAAAGGATTGCTTGTGACTGAGGACTGCTTACGATTAAGCTGACTTGAAAAGTACTGCAATAGCCTTAGAGAAATCCAGGAGAGCAGAATTACACAGGAGGAGAGAAGGGAGACAGGGAAAGGGAGGGATGGGTTGCATCGTCACTCTCCTGACGATGAGACAGAGGGAGCTGACAGATCTCCTCCTTAAAAGGAGCTGATACGTGGGGTAAGACATGCTATTTTAGATGCCATTTTGTACCACAGTCGTTTAGCTCCAACACAGGCTGTCCCTGGTGATGGAGGGTGACCCAGCAGCCCTGCCATCAGCTCCGGGGAAGGTTGATTCCAGTCATTTGTGCAAGACACAAATAGACTCGTTGGCTTTTATGGATCAGTGCCTGGGCTCCCACTGAAGTCTCTATGCCTACATCTCTCCATTCATTTTTTCCAGGCTGCAAGCAATTAAGGTTGTTGATTTATAAAGTCCTACCTCCCTGATCCCTATCTGCTGTACCCATTGTGGAGCTCTCCTTGGGCACACACAGTCCCTTCTCTTATGCTTGGGAAGTTCTCAGTATGCTTCAGATAGCACAGCAAACCAACCAAAGAAAATATTAGAAGAAAAAAAGAAGTGGAGACCATTCAGAGGTGGTGACCTGGCTAAACTGCCAAGAGGACGATAGGTCCTCACAGATTCACTGCACAAACTACCAGCGGGGCTGTTGTGATGACTGAGAAGCCCTGGCAGACTGGTCTGCTTCCTAGCCTGGTTTTATCCAAGGACTGAGACAGCCAGTGCTATCATGGCACCAGGCTCCCAGTCACTGAGCTTTGCAGCAAGGTGGCCCATTAAGAGATGGACAAACCCACAGCCCCATTCCAGTCAATCAAACTGTACTGGCATGAGGGAGTGGTAAAACTCTTCAAGTTTCCATGAGTTTGACACAGCTTTCAAGATAAAAAGCTGATGTGAAGAAGCACCCATCAAAAGCCCTTGGGAGATGTTTTTTGTGATTTCTAAGATAATCCTCTGCAGCTTCTAGTGATCTAAGCCTGAGCTGTGGAACTCATGCATTTTTTCAAAGAGATGGGTCTAATTTATAAAGAACGTGTCATATATTAGACCTCCCATCTTTTAACTGGTTGTATTTCCATGCATGTGAGATATTTCACTTGATTTAAGAAGTTTACAATATGCTTCAACTCAAACAGTATATTCATAATAAGTCGTAAAACCATAACTGCAAAGAGGGCTAGCCAGGCCAAGCCAGAGAATTTTCCTAAGCTAAAATAAGGATGCTGCTTTCTAAGATTACTTTGGATTAGTTTAAATGCAAAGCTCTCAGGACATCTGCAGTAAAGTTTAAATTAGCAACTTCAACTGAAAAAAATCAACCAGTGCAAATCTGATGAAGCACCATTGTATTCTGTACAGTTACCTTGGGTTCCAGCCCTCCTCTGCCCGTTTGCATTCTATTGTCCATCCATCCTCTTACTGTCAACATCCTTTGACCAAAGCACATGCCTGATACAGCAACTCAACAGGCAACAACGAATATTGACACTGAGGTGTCATTTTCCCATTGCACTTAGGTCATAGGTGCGTCCATTCCCTGTGAAGGCAACACGGGGAGGAAGGCACTTCAAAGCCCAGACATATCCCCAGCATCTGACCTGTTGGGTTTATGAGCCTCTAGAAGTCCCTCTTTCCTGCAACTATAGAGACAGTGATCCCAGACTTGGCAATTCAAGTTATGAGATTAAAATCAGAAAGATGAACCCAAGCAGAGACTGGAAAGCCTACCTGCAAAGAGTCATGGCAGATCTTAACGTTAGCAGGTTCCTTCCTCCATCAAGGAGTTGGCTGTACTGTACACCAGTGAAAGTCACCCTTCTGGAGCAACCCCTGGATACACAAGTACCATCCTCCCTGAATTTTCAAAGTAGTGCCCAAGCAGCGCAGAGGAGCTTGGCTAGCTCTCTTGGTGAATTTGGCTGCAAATTAATCTTCATAACAGCGCACTGTTAGAACTTTTAGGCTGTTAGGCTTTTAGGCACCGTCAGGCTTTGTTAGATCTGGCAAGCCAGAGCACCCAACCATCCATGAGTCAATGCCCTTAGCAAGAAAGGTACGACCAGGGCACTAGGTCAAAGGAACAGAAGAGCAAACCCAAGTAAGTCAGACTCACTAGAAAGGCCAATTCAGTCTCAACTATTCATCACATCATACACCTCTTACAGATTGCAGGAGTAAAACTGCAGTGTCTCCCTCTGGGAACCAGAGTGGTGGTTTCACCCATGTTGCTATGAGCAGATAATGGAGACCATGAGGTCACTTTCTCCGAGTATGTCAACTACTGACTGCCTCTTCCAGTAGGTTCAACTGGTATGGGGAAGGCTCTCAGCTTTTCCAGTTGCCTCCCAAGTCAATCAGCTGGAAGGGGTGTTGTAAGACCACATTTGTTAAGCAGAGGACAAGATATGAGGTGCCACTGCTTCAAGAACCTTCGACTCAAGGAGCCAGTCAGTAGTAACAATTAGGGATACAGAGGTTAGAAATATTCTTATCTCTTGTCTTCATATCCTCCTCTTAGGTTTTAATGTTAATACCACAGACAGTTTGGTTCCTAAAGAGCAAGAAGGCAAATTATAAAGGTAGTAGAAAGGCAGGGAAGTGATGAAGGCAAATAGGTCACAAGGCTGCCCTGATACCAGGAGAAGGTAGAAACTTCAAGTGGGATATGGTTGAAGCAAAGAAAATTAACAAGGACATAGTCACAGGCGTTGGTGTAGAAAATGGGCAAAGGGAGAACACTGAATGTTATTGCGTTCATAGGATCGTAAAACCGTAGAATAGCAGGTTGGAAGGTAGCTCAAGGATGGGGTTCAGCCTTTCTTGGGAAGCTCATTATGGAGTTAAGTGCAAGGGCTTGGACTATAGTGGGTTTGATGCGCCGCTTGAGACTCATTTCATCTCCATTTTAACTATCCAAAAATGAAGTCTGACAAATAGGGTAAGCTGTCAATCAAGGCCCCTTTTCTAGTCAGTAGAAGGGAGAGACTGGAGGGGCACCTCTCTCCTCCAACCACAGGAATCTGAGCAAGGCAAGGTGAATCCTTTGCCATGCACGTAGAAGGAAACAAGCTCCCACTGCTTAGCTGGATGTGCTGGCTGGAGTTAACCTGGCCCAGGAGTACTTCTCTAGGGCTCTTCACTACTGATAGCATCAGCAGATGAGAGCGACGAGTTTGCTGGAGGAGAGACAAACATCTTTCAGAGATCCATTTCAAAGCAACCTCCAGAACTCACATTCACGTCAGCAAGCCAGGGGCAGGACCAGCCTCTATTCCTCATGGTGTCTGGCCTACGACAGGGGTTGTGTCATCTCATGCCAAGACACAGTGGCGAGACAGCTTTTGAGCTTATATTTAATTGTGTTCTTCCTCTCTATAATGATGTTTGAGCTGGGTGATCTACCTGATCCAGCAAAACCTGCAGGAGCTGCTGCCCTCTCTGAGCTTTGTTTCATTGCTTTACCCAGAGTTTGAAGTGGAGATGAAGTCTAAATTTAGAGTAACTTCAGTAGCATGGTGTATCTATCCGTGTATGCTCTCTGCTTTCTGAAAAGATGATGACCAAATCAAATCCAGATTTTCTTTTAATCTAGACTATTTTAAATCAAACTGCAAAGAAAGATATTAAAGCTGCTACTGCAAAACACGCTGCTCCATGAATTAGTAATTGTGTTTTCCTTCTACATTGGGAATTTTTTGCCTGTGTTGCCGTTTCTTACTGCCACTTAACGCGAGGAGCTTTTATTCGAATGAGACTATTTCAAAGCACTTTTACACTCATGTAGAGTCAGGGACTTATTTACTTTCTGACAGTTATTTACTTCCTGTAAATATTTCACAGACACAGGATCTCCCAGATGAAAGCAGAGTTTGCTCTGTGCTCCTGTACAGGAGTCTAATTAAAAACTGAATAAAATGGGAGGGGTGGAGCTTAAGCGCTCCCTGCGATGGATGTGACTGGAGGGAATTCAGCAAGGGGAGCTTGGTTCTTGGCACGAGCATGGAAGCCTCTGTATAAAAGCAGAGGAAAATGCCCAACACAGGAACTGAAAGACCCAAGGTGGACAGAGAGGGAGTAGGGGAGAGGCTTTCAGAGATGGGAGAGCTATGAGCCAACACTGCTCTTGCACCAACTGTATGCTGACACCACTGAAGAGTTGGTCCTGTTTGTTATTTCACATCATCAAAGCCAGCCACCTTCTTTTGCCTGGATACTCATCCCACAGCACAGAATTGAAGTCAGCAGCAGCACCTCCCTCCATCTGCAATCCCACCAGCCCAGAGGCACCAACACAGGGACATCACAATCTGTGATTCTTCATCCCACCTGAGGGCATCTCCTCACCTAGGACAGGTCACTAATGCCACTGACATCCAAATGCAGCTTAATATCTCTAGAGGCTACGGGACTTTTGACAGAATTGGTACTTGCTCCAATATGTTAATCATTACAGCAGAATGATAGGCACTAAAAAGAATTCCATGGCTGTGCTGCCTCTATATTTGGACAACTTCCCACAATCACTGCTCCAGAAAAAGACAGGAACTTCAAAGTAATCAAATAAAGAAGAAAATAATAAAGATCAAGCATTACTTTCCTTGTGGGTTTGGTTTTTTTTTTTCAGAAATAGCTTGTTTGCTGTTGGTTAAGGGAAGATCACTTACCATAGCTGTCTAGAGGGCAAGGGCAAATTGCAATGTGCTTAAGGTTTTGAGTGAGGATTTTTTGCTTAAAAGAGTGCATTTGGAGACAAGGGAGATTATGAACAAGCCTTTAACAAGATTCTCAAGCCATCAGGCTGTTTAACATTATTGATCAGTGCAGCCAGAGCACATTTAAAAAAACCCCAAAATCTATCAGATTAAAATGGAAATAGCTTCCTTGCTCTGACTTCTCATAAGCTTCATTTTGCTTTGCAGCAGAAAGCTTCTCTGAAAGATGGGCAGTCCCCAAGCCCAAAGTGTTGGCCCTGCCAGGAATGTGCTACCCTGAACCCCTGTCAGCTCCTTATGCCTTTGACACAAACACACGCCCAGCAACCATGTGCATGTGACAGTTATATTCCAACAACAACAACAAAAAAGGGATATTTCACCCCCAAAAAAGCCCCAAACCTAACAAGTCAAACCAGAAGAGACATCTCCTAACAGCTAGCTCGTTGCTACAGAAAGCCTTTTTGAGAGGAAGGAACATGACTTGAGTCTGTATTTTAAATAGCCTTCATTTGAGAAGGTAAAACACCAAATCAAAATCTATACAGATCTGACTGATGTCATCCACCTAAACAGCAAAGCTTTCATCTCCAAAGTGCCAATGGTGGGGATTGCAATTCTGGGGAATTTCTTTGAGAAAAAAAACCCAAAACAAAACAAAAAAAACCCCAAACCAAGCCAACCAAACAAAAAAACCCACACACCACACTTTGCTTTCAATTTAATGCCCCACAAGTTGACAGCAATAGTAGTAAATAATAGAAATTATTTGTATTAGTAACCTTGTTTATTCTAATGATGTTGGCATTTTCTGTGAAGATTAATTAGCATTAATGTAGCAAATACTATTACAACTGAAATATGCACCGTAAACCAAAACTAATTTGACTGACCTATGTTCCAAAGTAAAATATTTACAGTAATGAGATTCTAATTATCCTTTGTTATGGTGGGCCATTCTCTACACTTCTCTTTATTGATAGGAGATGTATTGTTTCAGCACTTCAGCTCAATTTATTTTCTCACATTTGCATTTTCTTATGCACAGAAATTGAAAGATGATCATTACCTTCTTCACTTTGCATTCAGTTTACATCAACAGCACATTACCTCACCCTAACACATTTATCTACCACAGAAATTTGATAACAAAAGCTACTGTCAGTGATGAATAAAGATCATTTCAAAAGGAGCAAGAAGAAACAAGATGAATTATAGGTTTCAGGACCTTTTATTTGCTCAAGAAAGGGAAAATAAAGGATTTTTTCCACCTAGGCAACATGAATCTCACAAGGCTGTAACTCATATTTAGCATCTTATATTTACCTGCAGCTGATTGGTCCTTCCTGCACACAAAAGTAACTCCAGGTACCCACACAACCATAAACATCTCTCCCGTTTGCTGCACGAAGGAACATTTTAAAATTTTTCAGACTGAATGCACAGAATTTATGGTTCATAAGCTCAAGCAAACACTTTTAACAACTACCCAAGAGCTATTGTAGCCTCCTAGCAGCTAATAGCTCTCCACAGCACACCCACCACAGCACATACCCCGAGTCCCCCTGGGACTGCGGGTACTCCTGGTGCCAGGAAACATGCCCTGGGATTCCCTTGCATCGACAAGAGCAGAATATCCATCTTGCTTTCCTGGGAACTAGTGAAACCTGCCAGCTGCCCTCTCCTAGTTCTTCTGCTTTGCCAAGTCATCAGACCCTTCTTGCTGCTCTTCTTGAGCGTAGCATCAGAGCTAAGGCAATAGCACCAACACCACACTCAGAAATGGAGTTCTGCTTTCAAATGCCTCTTTCCAAGACCTTTTTGTAGTTGGGCAGAGCTCTGCAAGCCCCAGAGGTGCATGGGTGCAATGATGGATTTCAGTTCTGCCCTGTGCCCTGGGGAGTGGGGAAGCAGGAGAAGCTGGGAAGCAGATTTTGAGGAACAGGTCATAGGCAGAAAGCCCACAAGCCCTCCCCAGAGGGAAATGAATGATTTTGGCCTACTTTCCCTACAGCTCCTGAAGGAAGGATGTGAGGGAGGAAATTTTGGACCTTTCCAGAAGTGAATGTTTCATTTATTTTTTTACTATATTCAGTGTTTTCCCCAAAGCAATTCACCTTGAAAAAGCTCTTCATATTAAGTGAAAGTCAGAAGAAGGGAAGAAACTGGTTTTAGAAGCTGTAAGTAATCCGTCATTAAATATGAATGGTTTCATATGAAAACCCATCCTTTCTTTCCTGTATGAAAACCTGGGCTTTTTTCCTAGTTCATTTCCCCCATCCTTCCCCCCTTTCAGTCTGCTCTTTGGCCAGTGTGGATCAGGAGCAGCCTGTGAACCTGTCCTGGGCAAGGGCTGTCCTGCAGCCAGGAGCCTGCAGACTCTCCCTGCTCCAGAACCAGCATTTTATCTCCAAGCCAACAAGTAGCAGGTTCCTTCCTGTGGCCTCAAGGACAGGGTCCAAGGAAACTCCATGTATTTCCAGGGTTAGCCCCAGCAGATCTGGATAATGGACCGATAGTCTCACCTCACTTCATCCAGGCTTTTAGTTAGATAATCTGCATGAGACCATGCTGGCTGACACAGCTCTGCTGGTGTCTGAGTGGAAACATCATCCCTAGGATCATCTTCAAGAGAATTGTGCTGCCTCTTCCAGATGAAACATGGACTATGCTGAAGCCTTTGCAAATGCTACTGTGGACTTTTAATGGCCAACAGCACCACCTGGATAGCAGTTGGACGTCCAGTGCTTTAAAGAGGTCCACTAAAGCTGGGTTACTTTATTCAGTGCCATGCTCAACACCCAAATATGTCAGTAATATCCCACAGGGCAGAAGATGAGCCCAAGGAGTGCAGCTACTTAGCAGGTGTCTCGTGGGTGGACGTGCCCCCTCCAGCAAGACTCAGGCTGCCATTTCAAGCTTCAGCAATGGCACATCTGGGGACCTTAAATTAAAGGGTTACATGGAGTAAATAAACAAGCACTTGCACTTTGGAACTATTGACTGAGCTCCACGACCCGAACAATTTGTCAGCGAGACGTTTGGGCAGTGGAAAGAAGATGGCAAACATCCCCCTCGTACTCTCCATTTGTCTTGTGGGAGCTTGTCTTGGTGCCTCAAATACAGGTGGGTTCATTCAAAAACCAGCAAGTCCTTCAGTTTTGGGTGCAGGGGTTTCCTGGCAGAGGGGAAGGGACAGTTTGGCACCTGGTGGTGGGACAGCTTCTGCAGTCTGGTAAGAGACGAGAGCTGCATTTCACAGCTCCTCTCCTGAAAGCTCCCCTTCCTTTCTGGGGAATGAAATAATAGTTTTTATGCTGATATTACATGGAATGTATCATATGGATTAGCTTTAAGAATGGGGTTTTTCCTAAAGTTTTGGAGCTTTTGAGCTTTCAGAGCTTGATTCAGCCATTTTAGCATGCACGCACCCACGCAGGGAAGGAAAACACGGGGAGAGTGCTGCTGATGGAATAACATCCACACCTCTGAGCACGCTGCTGCTCTGTCTGGAGTGCAAACAAGTACTCAGGGCCATAAAACAGTCACTGGACTGACAACTGCAAGAACTGTTTAAAGCCAAACCCAATGTGGATTTAACAAAGACTGTAAGATCCAGCCAAACCTGCAGACAAGATAGAGTAGTTGATGGATGTGGGCAATCACACCTAGTAATGCAGGCTGCTGCTTGATTTATCTGCAGCAGCAACAGTTCCAGCACAGGCTGGTTCACATCCAGGGTAAGTATTTGTTTGGTGCAAGGCTGGTCTTCTTTCATTAAAAGATTGCAAGTAACAGGTTAAAAAAAAAAAAGGGGGTGGGTGGGGAGGCATCTTTCCAGTGTTTGCTTATCAATGAAATGTGAGCAGAACCTCATACTGGTAGCACCAGTCACCCAGGGGTACCTCCTCCTAGAAAATACTATACTCAGCTGGCAGGACCAGTCTGCCGCCAGAGCCCCTTGGCCCAGAGACCCCTCTCACCCTCCCAGATACTAGTTCAGAAGTTGGTAAGTCATGTGTGAGTACATTCTTGGTGTGAGGATGGTTTCCAGCCAAGGTACGTACCATGCCAGTGACCCCATGGGGCCTGCAACCTTCAGTTCAAATGACGTTTTGCTTGTAAAGCAGCATGTGAGATCAGCAAACAACTGAGAAAGCCGAGAGGGATCTGAGGGAGGCCAAGCTGCATTCGTTAAAATTGGTTCTCTCCATTAAATGGGTTCATTACAGCAGGTGCCTGGCACATCCCACCGGGAAGACACGAGGGAGTAGATCCAATGCAGATGCCTCATTTGGTGCAGGGCTGTGCCCACATTGGGTTCCCCGGGCACTAAGTACATGGAGAGCCCAATGGTATTACAAAACCAAGGAAGGCTGCTCCATCATTCTCACTTGATCCCTTTCTGCCCACCTTGGGGACAAGCTGGAGGCTGCAGCCCAGGCCATGGAGAGAAGAAGGGGGCAGGTCTTCTCCAGTGAGGCTGTGCCCCTGCAGTGCTTCCACAGTCTCAGCCCCCAGCTTGGCCAGGGAAGCTTGTTTAGGGCTGTACACTGATGTCCCACACATAAAGCACAACCCTGCAGCTGGGAAGGGACTGGCCAGCCCCATGGGGGCTGCAGTGCTTGAAACGAGCCTGGCTTCTTCAGAGCTCAGCGCTTTACCCATCGGCATCTACTGCCAAACAAGTCGATTAAGGCCAGGATTTTAATGCCCTCCTTTTAGTTTTTAACTACAGGAAGGCAGAGGGGCGAGCTTGCTGCAAGCTGATGAGAAGCATTGCAAAAGCAGTTAGTTCAGTTCTCTTGCAGGGATCCTTCGGTGAGAAGGCTGGTTCACGCTGCAGTGGCGCGGTGTAAATCAGAGCAACCCGCCCAGGGCTCATGACTGGTCAACAAAACTGATCCTCTGCCGGTTCCGAGAGGCTGGGATCTGCTCTGGATCTAGAGCAGAAGTCATGAGAAGCAACAAATGGCTCGCCCTTGCCCCTCACTCTCCTCTCTGCCCACCCGGATGAGCTGATACTCTCCTCAACCCTTAGAGGGGCCAGGCTTGAACTCCTTCCAGCACAGAGCTGCCAGATGAGGGTCCATCTCCAGAGTGGCCACCAGCAGCTCCAAGAAGAGCTGCTCTACTGTGCCATCTGCTGACAAAAAGGCACACGGCTGCGAGGACCTAGGGAGAAGAGGCTGAGGAAGCAAAGTAGGAAGCTCCTCTGAGTGAATAATGTCTATTTAAAAACGGTGGGATGGGGGAAAGAGTGCTTAGCATAGGTGAGACCCCCAAGGTGAGACCTCCAAGAGGTGGGTCAGGAGCAAACCCTGCCGGGCAGCTGCTGCTGGCCCTGCTGATGGGTCATGTGGCCCTTCCAGAAGACCATTTGTGGTAGCACCATGACAGGACTGCATATCCTTGTGCCCTTCACCAGGCAGCTGCCATGGGAAGGCTGGAAACCTCCAGAGACATCTCACCTAGACTGGGAGTCTCTGCAGCACCAGTGAGGAGAGCTCACATCCCCCCTCCTGCCAGCAGGAAATGGTGGTACCCAGGTGCTTGGGCAAGGGTGAGGGGCAGGGAGAGAAGCAAATGCCCTGTGACATCCAAGGGCCACAGCTTCTTGCAGAGGCAAACGGCCTTGCACAGCCAGAACAGGCAGAGACAGTTAAAGCAGGAAGATTTCTGTGTCCAAACAAGACCTCATCAAGCAGCATGAAAGAGCCTATTGTTTTCCCTTCTCAAATAGCTCACTCCTCTCTATGCATCTGTGATAGGAGATACTCACACCATCTGCTTTAGGGTATTTTAAGCATCAAACTTCAGCACTCCTAATCACCCTCTCGCCGTCAGTCATTTCTGTCTATCGACTACTTTGACTCTTAGTTCTCCAGATTTGATCCTCCAGATTACACTTAAGTTAGACATCAAAGAAAGCTCAAGTAGATGATAACACCCCTGAATTGTCCCCAGCCCTTGGCAACAGGGGGGTGAATGCATGAAAAGGGCTTGCTTTCTGGGAGAACAGAGCCTTGACAGCCCATACCAGCTGCATCACAGGACAACACGTGCTCCTCTCTAGCCCTTGTTTCTTTTCAAACGTCAGTCTTCATCGAGAACAAAGAGGCAAGCTCAGTTCTGAAGAGGCAAAAGCGACTCAATTCAAACAGACTGGAAGAGGTTATTCCTGGGAACCTCGAGAGGGAATGCATAGAAGAAGTATGCAGCTTTGAAGAAGCCCGAGAAGTGTTTGAAAACACGGAGAAAACTGTGAGTATCGCTGCTGCAAAGTGGCAGCACCTTGTTCCCCCCAGCCCACACCTCTGCAAGGATGAGGAGGCACAGAGGGGGAAAGAGGAGTGAGCAGCCAGCAGGGGCCAAATGCAGCATCTTTTGGGTTTGATTCTTGTGTGTCATGCATCGGTTGGGCTGGAGAACTGCTTTAAGGGTTTGTTGTTTACCACTGGGATTATGGAGGTGGCCTTTTTCCTGCAAGGCTTTTGCTTTAGCCTTAGAGTTGTCCCTTTACTACTTCAGTAGTAGTCAGGCAGTGCCTAGAAATTAGAAATCAAAGGAAACTTTTTTTTTTTTCCCCATTCCTTTGCAGATGGAGTTTTGGACAACGTATATTGGTAAGAGTGGCTTTCTTCATTTTCAAATGCATAATATTCATCTGTCAGTGCATAAGTAGCAGATGTTTATTGAAACAAATGTCTTCCAGCATTCAGAAACTGTGTTATGACAGAGGAGCAGCCTAAATCCTGCAGCCACCCAGCCTGGGCCCGTCCCCTTTGTATATAAGTTGCAAGAAAAAAACCCCAACCAAACAACCAAAACTTAACATGTCTCTGTTCAAGCAGGTTTTTGTGAAGAAACTTCAAAATCCTGAGAGAACAAAACCAGTTCACACAGACCATGGGATCTGTTGAGCCCTGGCCACACTCTGGGCTTCTAGTTTCAGGGTAATAGGGTAAAACACGACAGCAATAGTGAACATCCCTTCAGCAAACACACTCTGTTCTCAAGCAGAGGTCTCCAGCTAAGGCACAGCCTCATGCAAGCACAGTGTGAATCCCTAGAAATGCCATATTAAAGGGAAGCCTCAGCAAGATCACAGCAAACGGCTGTTTGCAATTCACACCGCTGGTCCCAAAGCTTTGCTTCTCCACAGTTCCCTTTCCACCATCTATTTTCTCCCTTTCAGTCTCCATCCCCAACAACTTCTCAGTCCCTTACCAAAAAGATTTCAATCCCCACTAAAACATCTGAAACTAATTTTAAGGACATTTCAATAAATGAACTGCTTTGTCGATTGGCGAAGCGCCCAGAACATCTCAATAAAAAGCCTTAAATAATTCAGATTATTCAGTCCAGGCTATAAAAAAAGTCACATTGGCATTGTAGGACTACCCTCTGAAAAACCATCGATGAAACTCAACGCTGCATTTGGTTCCCTACCACTGTAACCAATTAGCTCTTCAAAAATAACAAATGCCATCTATTCCCCTGTCATCCGAAGCTCCTGGTTTACTGCTCAGTTCCCAAGCTGCTGTTCCCCACATGTGAAGCCCACAGGAGCTCACCCCTCGCACAGCACCCAAGTAGTACCAAGACCCAGCTACTGCTGCTCACCAGGCAGCAAGAACCAGCACAATCTGCAGCTGATGTGCAAACCCCAAATCCCTGCTTTAGACAAGGCCAAACCATTTTGTCCCCATTTACAATGCGACTGTTTCATTCCAGCCCATTTCTGAAACACCATGACCAGTCACACTTAAATGGCAGGTCACAAACCCATCAAGAATTTTTCCTTCCTCCATGTCTTTGCATTACCATTTCAAAACACACTTTCCTGTAAATTGACATCCCTGGCCTCCTCTTCCACAGTGTTAGATCACTGAGTTTGCAATACTGGGCATTTTTATTAAAGCCTCAGCTTCTCAGATGTAGGCAACTGTAAAAACATAAGGCCTGACATGTAAAGAAAAATCTAGACCAATTAATAGTAGTACAAGACTTAGAAAGAAAGAGTGATGACCAAGGCATGCAATCCTAATATACAGAGAGGTCTCCACATGCAAGTGGACAGCCCCAGACCTTCAGAGAACAAAGACAGTAGTGTTAAAACAACTCAGATTAGGAAATCCCAGCCACTCTTGAGGAAGCAAACCCTCTAACTTTGTCTAATTGAGCCAAGACATGAGGTCCTGTTGAGATGTTGCATGAAGGTGACTGAAGATGAGCTCTGCTGAAACGAGCAGAATTAACCCATGTGGAACATGGTACATAGTTAGGGCTCTGGGTAAAGCACTGCTGCTGCTGTTACCCCAGCACTGATGTTGTCTGGTGAGGACTTGGGTGCCAGGATATGACTTATTTTCCATTACAAAAAAAGGAAGGTGTGTAGTCTCTTGCTCATCTTTAAAGGAAGGCTTGCACAGAGCAAGGTTCCAGTGCTTGGTGGGATCATGGATGCTCATGTTTGTTAATTCTCATGTTTGTTAATTCTCCTGTCTTCTCGCAAAGATGGAGATCAGTGTGACCCCAATCCATGCAAAAATGGAGCCGTTTGCAAGGATCAAGTGAGTTCCTATGTGTGCTGGTGCCCAGCTGGCTACGAAGGCAAAAACTGCGAGATAGGTATGTACTGGGAGGCTTGTCCCGTGGTTGTTCAGCCCTACTTGAAATCCCGTGAGATTAAGGTGAGCGTGGAGTTTCATCCTACTAGAAGGCTGTTTCAGACACATTTTTCCTTGCTGTAAGGCACTGCATGAATGTGCAGATTCAGCCTGTTGGCAACGGGATGACAGGGGGACGTGCTTGGGGGGACACAGAAGAGGATGCCTCTGGCCTCTCTTGTCCTTGGTGGCACCCCAGCTCCACCTCTGCTGAGCACCAAGGTTCCTGCTCTTACACTGGGTTCAACAGAGACTCAGGCTCAAGGTTCTTTGTTCAGCACGCTGCAGCTGCCAGCGCAAATGTTGACACAGAGACCTTCCTTTATCTCACCAGCACAAGCCTTTCCGGGGCTGCTCGCCATCCAGGGATGACGTGCTCACCTTCTGAAAGCAACAGTTTTCCACTGACCCTGATGGGGCCCCCAGACTCTCACTCCTCCTCTCCATTTCTCATGCCAGGCTGGGCAGCAGGTGCTGAGCAAGGGCAGGATCATCACAACCTCCTCTCAGTGGCACTCCGCTAAATTCATAATTATAATTATCACCAGCAACCTTGATTCTGCAGGCAAACAAAAGGCAAATATTTTCCTGATGGGTTGAGGAGTTTATGAAAACCAAACAGCTGATAATTTAAGCAAGAGGGATATTCAGCTCTTATATTTATAATATAATCAGGGGCTGTGCGACTCGCATAATGTGCTAGACTCGCTGCACTAATAAAAGATTCTCTTTCTAGTTGTGCTTCTGCTCTGGCAAGAGAGGAGTGTACGTTAAAAAGAGCATTTCAAAGCTGCATCAAATTTAAATAGTCTCGTTGCAGATTTCTCGTGGAAGTGAGACGGGAACAAAAATAGAGCTAGAAGTGAGGCGTGAAAAGGAGCTCTGTAAAAATAGTAAATGATGGCATTAAAATGGCTACAGGAAAGGAGGTGTCCTTGAGGAAGTAGGAGGGGAGTTAATCGGCTGTGAAGTTATTTGAAAACTCACTGAGAATTGAAAGGGTGTCTGTGGATTAGTGGTTTCCCACCTCCAAGAGAAGGTGTTCCCACCACAGGGGAGTGCAAGGTGGGATGGGAGAAGACACAACTCACAGGAGTCTCGCTGTGGCTCAGGTCAGGGGCCCATTTCATTAAACCTCCCAGTGAAATGGGTCTTCCACGTCAGGCTGCGATGATTAGTATGTCAGGGACTACACAGGGCTTTACTTGAGGTTTTACATTTGAAGCCCAGAATTAATCCCAGGACAAAAGTTGAGGGTTTGTTGCCATTTGACACAGAGCCTTCTCCACCAGCATCCTCACCAGGGCTGGATTGCTGTAGACACGAGGGGGGGGAGGAAAGCAGCATGACGGTGGGGAAATCACGTGGCTCGTAACCAAATATTTGCAGGAGTCCTTTACGGTCAGGCTGTCAAACTTCAGGTGGCATGCAGCTGTTGGAGGCAGAGGGCTGTGCCAGGGCTTGGCAGGACCTCTCACAGGGCCATTCCTCAACCTGCCTTCTCAAAGATGTGCCCTGTGCACCTTCATTATGAGCAGGGATGAAATTTGGAAGGAGGACACTCTCCTTGGAAACAAGCATCTGTTTTCCATAGTCTGGAACAACTGGAGTGGGATACAGGCTGAGTCCAAAGGTTCAAGTCCTAACATATCTCTGACCAGTTGTATTTCATAGAATACTGGGTTGTAATGAACCTCAAGGATCATCTAGTCCAACCTTTCTTGGCAAAAGCATGGTCTAGACAAGCTGGCCCAGCACCCTGCCCACCTGAGTCTTAAACATGTCCAGTGTTGGGGAGATTTCAAAAGAGCTTTCACAGTTTTTTTCATTTCTTTCAGACTTCACTTGTGCTATTAAAAATGGAGGCTGCAAACACTTTTGCAGGCATGACCCACCGCAGAAAGTTGTGTGTTCCTGCGCCACCGGCTATCAGCTTCACGAAGATGGAAAGTCCTGTGAACCTGCAGGTTAACTTCTAAAGTGGTTTTAAGAGATTTGGGTGAAAGTTTCCAAGGTCTTGTCCTGGATTTGGATACACGACTCTCATAGAAATGCAATATCCTGTTCGAAACCAGACTTTTTTTTTTGTCTTCTTAGCAAATGTAAAGAGCCTGACCCTGCACTTTCCCAATGGCAGACAGATGCAATTTAAACACTCTTTTTTTAGCCTAGGTGGATGGAGAAGGAGAGTAGTTGTCTGGGAATCTGCTCACAAGGTAGATGCTTATTTCAGATGGCTGCTCACACAGGTCCCTCTCACACTTGCAGCCACTTTTTATTTCTAGATATGGACCAGTAGCTTTATGGAGGTAGAAAAGTAATGTTCAGCTACACCAGCATACCTGCCAGAGCTCACTCCCACAACCTTCCAATAGGACCTACTATTTTAGCTACTGATCCTACATTGAGGATGCTCTGTTTTCAGAACAAAAGACAATCTTCCTCATGGTAAACTCCCCTGAAGGTCTGTTTCATGGCTGGCCATCACATCTTCTAATTACCCGACTTGGGTGGAGGCAAGTGAAGCTTTGTGGTGGTGGTGTCCACACAACAGTGTGTATCTGCACACAAATACCCTCTACAGGAAGTGGACTCTATGGTTTAGATGTGGTATTGAGTAGAAACGCATTGCTTGAGGTTGCAACTTCATAGAGGGGTAAAGAATTGCTGGTTTTTGTTGTATTCCCCAACTTTACCCTGCTCCTAGGCTGTTAGAATATCTCTCACTACACCAACAGTGCAATCCCAACCCACTGCAATACAGCAAGTGAACTGGGTGTGAATATCTCAAAGGTACATCTGTCAGAGGAAAGAGGACACTAAAGAAATATTTTGTCATCCAAGATGAATTTAACATCTGATGCTGTCATATTTCTAACAGATTTGCACACCTAAGGTAGCACATTGGCACCTGCACCAGGAGAGTTGGTTTCTGAAGGCCTGATAGCTACAGCCAGGAACACTCTGAGCTCCTGAAAATGCTGACTTCCAGCAATCAGCGTAGGAAGTATCTGGGGCTGGGAGTCCTTGTGTTAATGGAGATCAAGAGCTCAGGCCTGTGTTGCCCAACATGCTGTATCACTTTCACTGGACCAGAAAGTTTTACTGTTAGCAATAAGATCATCTTTCAGGTTGGGTAATTGCCCTTCCTGCAAAAGCTTAGCTTTTGTTGGCTCTGAAACCTTCACTTTCTAGCCTAAAGTCATGGGTAGCTCTTGCCGTTACTCAACATTTATTTAAGCCCTATTCCTAAAGTGGACTGTTTAAAAAAAATAAAGGAAATCTCAGTAGGCTACACTTCCATCTGATTTTACACTAATGTTTGTTTGCACAGCGCTGTCAAAAGCTTTTCAGATGAAAGACAATGCCTGATGCTATTTACTGTTTTGACTGCCACTATCAGCAGGAATTCAGCACACACTGTGTAGGAGAGAAACGGGAAGAGCTCGGCTGAAATAAGCCTACAGATGAGATCTTCATCAACAGCGAAAACCTACGACTCTAAAAAGAGTTTATTAATGTTTTCCTCACCTTGGTGCCAAGCAGGATTGTCTGTACAATTGGCAGGTATTATTTCCTGCCCTCTCCCAGCTGGACTTTTATTGCACTGGAGTTACTTGCTGTAGAAATGTCAGCCAAGCCCCCAGCTGCTGCCCACAGCAAGCCTCCGAGGCGCGCACCTCGGTACCCTGCGAAACAAAGGCACAGCTGCCCCGTCCCGGCAGACGCACGCTCTCTCTCTCACAAGCCTTCTCTATAAAAAGCTCTTCAGATGGCAGTTCTAAAGCCCAGAAACAATTTCTGCTTTTGCAGCTCTTACATACCACCTGCACTGCAGCTGAAAGGCACGGGCATCTGTTTGCCCACGGCCCCGCGTCGCTGCCAAAACACGGTGTCGAGACAAGGCAGCGTTTGTCTCCTCGCCTGCTCCTTCCATTCCCGGGGCTGTCAGAGCGACGCACGCCGTTGTAACCGTGCTTGTTTCCCTCCCAGTGCCGTATCCCTGCGGGAGGATCACGGCTCCCGAAGTGAAGAGCAAGCTCACCCGCGCCATAAACACCTTCGAGCACTGGAACATCACCCCCGACGACCACGACGATGCTCAGGATGAGGGGCTTGGCAACGCCACGGAAACCAGCACGGCCGCCACCACGAGAATCACCCCGATAATTAAGGAAGGCACGCGGGTTGTCGGCGGAACTGACAGCATGAGAGGCGAGGTGCCTTGGCAGGTACTGGCTATTTCTGCAGCTCTCCTGTAACCCCAGCAATCACTCTGTCTATTCATTCCCTCCTGAACATGGGATCATCTTTTCCACATATCCAAAGCCCGTCTCTGAGGTTAGTTTAGCACAGATCTCAAGTCCAACAGGAACGCAGCTTCTTTCTCTGCACAGTTTTGTGTCACAGCAAAAAAAACTTGCCCGGCTGGGGGTCTACCTTGTCAAAAACAAACCAAAAAGCAAGCTCTAAGTCAGAGCTACAGCAGCATTTATCTGGTGGGGCACAAAGGGTCTGGTTTTGAGCTACAGCAGCAGATTCCACAGTAGTCCATGAATTTACCGAGATAAAGTTGGAGGCTGAGGGAAGGGAGCTTTGCGAGGCACAGCTTTACAAGGAGCAATGCTGCTTATTTTTTGGCTCTACCAGTTTCAAGAGATTCATGACAACTTACACCAACAAAGGATCCGTCCTTATATGACATTTACCAAATCCAGCCACTCTTTATTCAACTTGTGACATTCTAATCATCTCTAGAATGACATAATGACATCACAGACAAGGGGGCCGGGGGGTGGAAGGGACCTTTAAAGGTCATCCAATCCAACCCCTCTGCAGGGAGCAGGGGCATCTGCAACTAGAGCAGGTTGCTCAGAGCCCTGTCCAACCTGAGCTGGAATGTTTCAAGGGATGGGGCTTTTACCATCTCTATGGGAAACCCGATCTAGCATTTCACCATACTAATCATAAAAAAAAAATATTTCTTCCTTATAGCTAGTCTAAGTCTACCCTCTTTTAGTTTAAAATTATTATCCCTTGTCCTCTCGCAACAGGCTCTGCTAAAAATATCATCCCCATCTTTCCTCTTGCAGGCCCTCTTTTAAGTACTGAAAGGCTTCACTACGGTCTCCCCAGAGCCTTCCTCTCTCCAGGCTAAACAACCCCAACTCTCTCAGCTTGTCCTCATAGCAGATGTGTTCCAGCCCTCTGATCATTTCTGTGGCCCTCGTCTGGGCTCACTCCAACAGGTCCATGAGAACCCCTTGTGCCAGCTGGCAAAGGAAGCTGCTCATCCTGCCGAGGCTCGGGCAGCAGCGGGGGCTTGGGGGGAGAACGACACACACCTTCCCCGGGGGGCTCGAGGGTGGCGGTGGGGCTCAGGTCCCAGCGAAGCGCCTCACAAACCATGTCAGGACCTTGGCCCCGGCTGCTCAGCGGGCAGCGGTCACCCACCAGCAGAGAGCCCAGGGACACCCGGGCTGGGGGTGGCTGTGGGAGCTGGGCCCCCTCGGGTCATCGCCGTGGGCGAGCTTTGTCCTCTCGATATGGATACTGAGCTCTTTAAGGTGCACCCGGCTCTGTCTAAGGAGGGATCAAATGAGTAAATACGTGGAAAGCACGAGGCAGAGGGTGACAAGCCCCATGATGCCAGAAGAACAAAACGTATGCATTTTAACAAAATCTGTCTTTTAAACGGAGGCCACCGAGTCAGCTGATCAATTTAATTAGACGTTTTAGCATAAGGGATGTCCTGGCTTATATCTCCTAAGTACTGAGGCAGTGAGATGCCCAAAATAAATGGGTAAATAAGATTTTGTCCCTAGTTAACTAGTGAAGAGCAAAACACTTTCAGGAGGTACCTGCGGAAGCACTTCTATTTTGGACACTCTGAGTTTTATGCTGTCAGCAAAGGGAGGAGAAACATAACAGGGCACTAGCATGTGTGCAGGATGGTGTTGGCCACCCTCTGCAACAAGAGAGGGGACAGGGGGGCAGGGACTCCCCGAGAAGCTGCGTGTCTGGCATCACTGGATCTGCAACCTAAATGGGAGCCCTGCTATAGCCAAAGAAAACCCCTGCCTCCCACTCTTCTTCCCCATCAATTCGCCCTGCTATAGCCAAACAAAACCCCCGCCTCCCACTCTTCTTCCCCATCAATTCTCACAAACCCATGGGTGTGATTTCCTTCCTCTCACACAGGTTCACCTGGTGAACAGCCACGGCGTGGGCTTTTGCGGTGCATCCATCATCAACAAGAAGTGGTTAGTGACGGCGGCACACTGCCTGCAGCCAGGTGACAACGTCACCGCCGTAGCAGGTGAGCATCTTGGGTGGCACTGGACCAGCACAGGCAAAGGACATGGGACAGGGCTTGCACTGGCCAGACACTAGGCATTGCACAGAATGCTGAGACCCACACCATCAGGATGGGCAGCAATGTGGCACGAGTTGCTTTAGGGCACCGAGGCTCCAGATTGCAGTGTTTCAGCACCCTGGTCTCTGCAGGTGCCACTGCTTCTGGGGAGGAGCAGGGAGCTGAGTCTGGCCTTGGTTTCCAAGCCACAGAGCTGCTGGAGCATGTTGGAGATACAGCTCAGACTGACCACAGGCAAGCTCACCTGAGCCAGAGAGGACCCCATACTGCTTAAAAGTCTGGTGGGCTTCAGTTAAGATGCTGCTTCATGAGGTGGTGTGATGGATTTTCATCTCTGCTGGCTGCGTAGGACTTCTCGAGGGATTTCTGCTCTTCTTGGGGGTCCCACTAAGCTTTCGCACAGCTCTCAGAAAATTGATTTCTGTGGTTGTTGCAAGAGGGACACCAGTAACCTGACTAGCTCCTTGCAAGGAGAAGATTACTACTTTTCCTCTAAACTTCTTTAGAAGTAAATGGAATTTATAGATTGAAGTAGAAAAACCTGGTCTGGCATGTGGGAAAGAGGGCTTTTACAGCAGGGTTTCTGGGCAGCTAGGCAGGGGCAGTGTGGCCAGAGTGCACAGGCAAGTAATGCTGCTACTCTACAAAACAAATCTATCTCCACTTGAAAACCAGTGTTTCTCCCTGATGCTGGTACCCAGCTGTGCCAGGCTGCCTGCTGGGCAGCCCGTGATAACTCAGCATGGGGCTTTGGCAAGCATGGTGCCACGTTTCACAGCTATGGTAGAATCAGCTTCCCCAGATTATTTGTTTCTCCTGTGTATGAATATCTAGTATAAGAGGGTTATGCTGATGGGTACAGAGTGGAAACATTGGTTAGTGGTGGCAATTGCTGGTTAGTGATAGATACAAGCAGCACTGTGAGGAGGCATGGAAGAATCACGCTCTCTGTTTAAGCACTAAGAAATATGTGACAAAAATGACATTCTACCCAAGCCTTGAAACACTGAGTTTCTATCTATGTGAACCAGCTCATCGAGAGGGCTCCAGCTGCATCTTCATCTTCCATGCCAACGAGCCCCTGGGTGTGCCTGGCCAGACCCTGGAGACCGAGTGCCATGGGGCTGGGCACCACTGCCAGCTGGTAGCAGGATGAGCCCTGTAGCTTGCACACAGCATTTTTTGATATCTACTTTCAGGCAGTTTTTCTGGAAAGCCCAGTACAAAGCCTTGCACCCACTAAGGTGAGGAAGTACAAAATGCCCGGTGCAAAAGCCCGTCTTCCCCCAGAAGAGCACACTTCCAGGTTTTGTGGGTGCTGCATCTGCATGCAAACCACTTCTCCTTTCAGACCCTCTCCTGCATGTCACACACCCCTCCATTTAGGATACGCTATCAACCAAGTTCCCTCATGCTACCTTCACATCGCTCTGCAACACTGCTAGGTTTCCAGGGCAGGATTTTGGACGAGCAGCAAGTCAAGAGAGCAAATCACAATTTTGCAGGGTTTCAGGGACTATTGGATCTGTGCCTGCACCATGTACCCTGCATGGGCAGCATCTGCTGCCTTCACATCCATTCATCCCGAATGTTCAGCTTTGTATATAGCATCCCAGGGGGCCCAAAAATCCACAGCAGGGGGTGGAAGAAGCATCCCCCTTCCCCCGTCTTTCTTTGCCTCTCCACTTCCATCCCTGAGGCATATTTTCAGGTCCCCAGCAACACCAAGCAGCCATAACATCAGAAAAACCTCCCGAAAAGTCTCCCTCACATCTGTCTTGCGTTCACACTGTAGAAGCACAGCCTGCGAGGGGGCTGACACCCACACTGCTGCAAGAAACCCCTGGCAGAGAGAGCACAGCAGCAGCAGCAGCCACCGGAGCCGACCTTCCTCGGGCACCAGCATGAACGGGAACACGGAAAGCTGCCTCACCTCTTGCGCTGGGCTCCTTGTGCCGCTCCTCGCAGGCAGACGCAGCAGAGACAGGACGCTGCCAGGGCCAGGAGCGCTGCAGATCCTCTTTAGAGGAGCTCGCGTGCTCTGGAGCTCAGAGCGAAGCGGGTGGAAATACCGCAGCAGGGGTTAAACGCACCCTGCGCCTCTTGGGCTGCCAGAAAGCAAGCGGGGAAAGTCATCCTGCTCGGAAGCTTCAGCACAGCCGCTTCGCAGGCGGGAGAGGGGATTTGGCTCCAGGCAGAGCCAGGTGCTGCCCCTTCGCCCACCCGAGACCACGGAGCATTTTCCCTTCCCTCTACCTGTTACACAAGCCGGGAGGGGAGGTAGCAGGCTCCCAGCAAGTCAGGCAGGGGAGGCTGAGGCTGCCGGCAGCAGCCTGCACTCGATTAATCCATCCATCGCCGGCAGCTGAGCCCCGGGAGGCGATTGCAGGGACCCCGGGGCACCTGGGAGCATCGGGGGGAGGGGGTGGCATTTCTTACCCCCCTGCATCCTGTTCTGCCCCGTGTCCGTGTGGCTTTAGAAAAGGGAAGGTCAGGTTTCTTCTCGCTAGTAAAGGGTTTATTTTAAACAAAGATTTTGAATTCTAGAGGCTTTCCCCCCTCAGCTGCTAGGGCGACATCCCCTTACACAGCTGTGAGGTGCAAATCCTGACAACAGCCACGTTGCTTCTAACCTTGGCAAAAGCATCTGGACCTCTGGCACTCGATAGGCCAGGGTGTGCCCACAGCTGGGGTTCCAGGTCCTGCTGGCGCTGGGAACTAAGGAGGTGCTGCTGTGGGGGGAACTGCCAAGCCCTTCGACAAGGAGCAAGCAGCCTTGGCAGCAGCAGGCTCAGAGCAGCCCCAGGGTGTGCAGCGCTCACCCCTTTGCACCCACCTGGCTGGGCTGGTATCGCATGGGGATGGCATCAGCAGGGCACGGTTGCTGCTCTGGCCATGAAGCCCAAGCCACGCTTGTCTCTGCAGGTGAATACAACACCAGCGAGAAAGATCACACGGAGCAGTGGCGTAAGGTCGTGAAAATCCTTCCTCACCCCACGTACAACGCCACGATCAACAAGCACCACAATGACATCGCCCTCCTGGAGCTGGACCAGCCGCTCACCTTCAACAGCTACGTCACCCCCATCTGCATCGGCAGCCGGGAGTTCACCAACGCCCTGCTGAAGCACGGGACGGGCACAGTGAGTGGCTGGGGCAGCACGCTCTTCCGTGGCCGGCCGGCCACCATCCTCCAAGTTCTCAAGGTGCCTTACGTTGACCGGCCAACCTGCCTCAAGAGCACCTCCACCACCATCCTGCAGAACATGTTCTGTGCAGGCTACCCGGCCGGAGGCAGCGACACTTGCGGAGGGGACAGCGGAGGCCCCTACACCACCGAGATCGAGGGCACCTGGTTTCTCACGGGCATCACCAGCTGGGGCGAGGAATGTGCCAAGCCAGGTAAATACGGCATCTACACCAGGGTCTCCAAGTACTTGAAGTGGATAAAGGCAATCACAAGGCTTTCCTAACCCACCGGTGGTTATGCCGTGCTGGAGGATGGACGGGTTGGTTGAAGAGAGACCGTGCCAATCTATGTGTTTTACAGAAAATGTGGCATTTTAATAAGCGTTTCTGAATGAACTAATTTCTGCTCTTGGAAGGTAAAAGTTGAGAGAATGCAGTGGAAATGCATTAATAAAGAAATAAAAAGACCTTTTAATTACCCATGGCTGCATTCCTGAAAGCACTGGCACTGCTGAGCTGGTCTAAGTCCCCAGATGCCAAATGCAGAGGCTGGTGTGGATGAGCTGTGGCACGGCTCAGACATGCCCCAGGCCAGTGTGCCACCAGCAGTGCCCACGGCAGCCACACAGCACCACAGGCAAGGGGACCCCAGCAGGAACTGGCTGCCCGGGGCACTGGTATCCAGCATCATCTCTGTAGCAGGAGCCCACAAGGGAGGTGAACACGCAAAGCCTTGCACTTGTGGCACTCTCAGCCAGAGGTTTCCACTTGAGTCAGGCTGAGATGGGTGATGGGCAGCAGGAAATGCTCCTCCTGTTTTAGGATGGCATAAAACTGTCTGTATAAATGACCTAAAATCTGCATAAAACTCATCTAAAGGTAGTAACAGGCTTTATGCTAATGATATCTGCAGATCCTTGTTTAGGATTATAAAGAGAGCTACTTAGGACTCATTACCTGTCCTGGTCTCCGTATTAATTGTGTTACATTAGAGACTGCTACCATGGGCACTGCTGGTGGTGATGGAGACGGTGCACTGCCCTCCCCAGATGAGGCTGCAGGCTGTCCCCAGAGCACAGACAGCGTGGGACACCCGTGTCTGATCTGAGCGGGTGCCAGATACCTCACTGGGAGCTGCCTGCCCCACGCCCAGGGTGGGCACTGGCACTGAGGCACAGGGAATGGAGGTGGCATCCCAGGAAAGGCTATGCTGGGCAAAGGTCCTGTGCTGGTCTGCCTCCAGCAGGCTTAATTTAGTTCCCACCTTCAAGGGAAAGGAATCATTGTAGAGGAAGTGACATTCACCTCTGATTTGTGCTGGCTCCTCTTGTATCTCCTTCCACAGAGAACCCCAGGGGTGTAAGGGAAACAGTGTGGCCTGTGGGAACTGCACCCCATAATGCCTGACGTGGGCAGCTTCTGTACAGGCTTTACTGCACGGCAGGCACTGCGCACAAGACCTCGGCACTTCCCCACAGGCAGAGCCCCACTGATGGGGGTTTCCTCCCTCCCCCCTGGTGAGATGTGCCCCAAGACCTCCTCTCCCCCCCCCCCCCCAACTGCACAAGGGCAGTTGATGCCCACACAGCCCCTGTGCACCCACCCATGAGCACGGCTCCGTGGCCTCCAGCCCAGAGGTCCCGCCTGGCAGCACTGCCCGGCGCTGGGATGTAGGGGAGGATGGCGATGCAGATGCCCTGAGCCAGGGCAGGATCTCAAGAGCTGCTATTTCAGACATCAGGGTGAGTGCTAAGGTGCCTCTGCCAGTGTCATTGCCACTACATCCAGCCAGAAGCTCATCGGATCATCTGCCGTTGCTTATTTTAAAATCAAAATGCATGTGAGAAGGTTATATTTGTTCCAAAGAAATTATATAAAAACAACACTGTGAGAATTGTATATTTTTTCTCTAGAATTATAGCAGAGGTGTCTTTGGACAGAATTGCATATTCTCATATGAATTTATTTAACAAGTTTTTAATCTTTAAATATAGATTTAACACATTTTTTTACAGGTACATATACAATATAGTTCATTTAAACTTGCAGTCAGAGAAAATTCTCTACTGAAATTTATACATATACATGAAGAGCCTAGTTCAACAGCATACTTAAGGTAACATACCATGTCGTGTGCAAAGTTTCAAATGTTAAAAATCTCTAGACTGTACATTCAAATTTGCAGAACTTATCAACCTCATAAATTAATAAAAGCTTAGATTTAAAACTATGGAAGACCAAAAAAAAAAAAGATTAAAACCATTTAATATGCAATGTGTGCTATGTTTGAGACAAAATATTTACAGTTGTACCTCAAAATGTGTACTGTTACCACAAGAATTGTTACCACTATAAACAGCCCCAAGAGTAACTTAAGAGACTCCTACTTTTCCACCTAGCAAGTGCATTGTGACCAATTTGAAAGTAAATAGAAATAACCTTCAGTGACCTAAAACTTCTCTGCTGTAATTGCCAGTGACTGAACAACAAGGCTGGGCTCTCGCAGCATCGCTCAGTTCAGACTCAGCTGGTCAAGTTTTTGAGGGTGTAAGGGGATTATCTGCAATGCTGGCCACCCAAACTGGAGAAATGTCCACCAGTGTGGTGGGGAACCCCCCAGGCAACCACAGCCATCACGTAGTTCAACAATTGCCCCGTACAAAAATGGTCACCAAATAAAATACCCTAGTGTGTTTTAACTTAACAACTTGGTACTGTGTCTAAGAATCCATGGTTCACAAATCGAAGTCAGATCATAAAGGTCCCCCTTTAGTCCACGGTATAAAACGTTTCGTTTGGACAGGACAGAGCAAATCCACTACCACATGCATATTATTAACCCTGCTCTCAACACGGGCAGATGCTCTTTGCACACATCTGCTTAAAAGTCAACCCACCTGCGCTTAGCTTCTACAAAAGCAAAACTAGGCAAAGAAACACAAAATTCAATTATGAGCATTCAACAACCTTTTTTTTTTTTTTTCTTTCTTTCTTTCTCAGAAATTCAACAGATAAATTATCGTTAAAGATGCTGAAAGGTACAGTCTTATCACAAGAACATCCTTAGTGCAAACATAGACATTTAACTTTGATTTATGGCACGTGTTCCAAAAGTACATACATTTAATGTAAACTTCAACACTTGCTAGATACAGGTTTCAGCCTTAGGACACTTTGGGACCCTAAGTGATTGGCGACAACCCTGAGTTGTCAGTTTGACCTGATCCAAACCTCACTGAAATCAATGGGGCTGACTGCAGTGGGCTGGGCTCAGACCCTAAGTGCAAAAAGAGGATCTTTAGCATTATTGCATCTTCGCACGTGAGTCAGCCAGATGATGCTCTTACAGAACATTACATTCACAGAGCTGAAGTAGATACTTAAGAAAAATCCATTCATAAAATCAGTGAAGCAGGACGTACAGCTTCTTTGTTTGGTTTTGTGGGTTGGTTTTGTTTGTTTGTTTTCTCTTTTGGGTTTTTTTTTTTGGTTTACCAAAACTCTTTTATTTGCAACTTCAACAGTTGTCAGATAATAAGTAGGTAAAGCTTTCAACCTGTAGAGGAAATTTCAAGCATCTAAACAAGGTGTCAGGAAACTGTAGTGTACTTCTTTGATGAAACGTGATGGATGTCATGGAGAAACAGCAGGTAAAAAATAATAAAATACTGTACTTTCCACAGAGGGGAAAAAAAAAAAAAAAAAGAAAGAGCAGAGAATGGCTTCCTTTATGGCTATGAGAAGCTGCTTAGGACCCCAGTCCTGTTCAGTGCAG
The DNA here is from genome assembly GCA_025345505.1 of Todiramphus chloris collaris. Taxonomy (NCBI): domain Eukaryota; kingdom Metazoa; phylum Chordata; class Aves; order Coraciiformes; family Alcedinidae; genus Todiramphus; species Todiramphus chloris. The sequence goes on along the minus strand of JANVCC010000049.1, from coordinate 7,027,734 downwards.
ATGAAGCTGTGGAGGTCTGTGAATGTGATGAATAGTACAGGACAACTCCAACTATTGTGCTATTTCTCTGTAACACTTAGTTGAAAGCTTCCAAAGAGCATCGAAAATAGGATGCTACTAGTTCACCCTTAATTCAAGGGGAACTAAACTTTCTCGTGTTACACAGGGCAGCATCTATAAAGTAATGAAGAATGATGTTAATATTAAAGCATCTTATTCCAAGACATACATTGTTCCCTGTAATCACATAACATTTGTATGACAAAAAAAAAACTAAGTGCACTCCTGCAGTTCTCCCTAAAAGCTGAACTCCCACTAGCTTCAGTGAGAGCCCTGCCTAAGGCAGAACCACAGGGTTCAACTCATTTCTATCATCTATCACTTGATTATCACAGCGTGGCCTGATATCTTCTCTAGGCTCCTTATTTTGTCAGGCTCAGAATGGTTTTCTACAGCATTACAACATAGCTGTCCTGTGAAGCTGGCTGGCATTGCAGGTTGTACAAGCAGGCACTGCTTTACGTTTCAAAGGCCAAAAAGAAATCAGCGTTACCTTTAATGGACCCTGCATAACACAAAAGCCTGGGGCTGCAGTCGTTAAAGTGCATGATTAATAGTGCAAAGAGTTGGGCTGCAGCTGCAGAGCTACCGAGTGGCATTTTAGACAGAACTTCCACAAAACCTTGGCGTTTTGGCGAACATGCTCACGCCAGCCCGCAAGAGCTCAGCCGTGTACGGGGCACATTCAAACCACATGGCCTGGGGAGCCACATAAAGGGTTGCCTCAAGCTCACCATAGCAGAGAGGATGATCTCCACCACCCTGGCCAGCAGAAGAGGACACACAGGGCTGGTCCTTCCCACTGCCAGCAGGGGAAACCTTTACTCGGCTGTATTGCATGAAGAGCATACACAGGGGATTCCCTAAAGGCTTGGAAGAGATCATTTGGCATGTGGGGTGCTAAAACAAACTAGGAGATGGTCTGGCTTGTAGAACAGGAGCCTGTGTCCTCCTTAAGCCAAGTGGGTGCGTGCGCCTGCCCCGGCACAGAGCATCCTCCCACGCCTGCTCTGAATGCTCCTCGCCTTTGGGCTCCAGTCCAATTCTGACACAGAACTTCTCTGTTGTTTAAAAGAACTTGAAAGCTGTAGCAGTGCTTCTTTTACATACAGAATAAGTAAAGGCTTTTATCATTGCTTCCTTTTTTTTTCATTTGAATCCTCTTTTTTGAATTCAGGCTACTCTATTTTACGGTGCCTCTTAAACAAGTCTCACACAGCCTCCACCCAGCGAGTGGAGACTGGACACTCACCCTTCTCTCTGCTCAGCTTTTAAAGATCAGGTGAAAAAAGCTGAAAATGCTTCAGCCCTGTTTTGCTCTGATGTGAAAATTCAAGAGCAAACAGTATGTTTCCTTTTGCTTGCATCTGTTTACTACTGCTGAGAGAAAAGAAGAGCAGGGAGAGAGTTTAACCTTGATGAGAGGGGAGACTGTGGTGCTGCTGGACATGAGCAGTATGTCACCAAAGTGCAAACGAGTAGCACATCTATTCTTGGTTACATCAAGGACCTCACTCCTGCTGTCCCTGCTCTCCCTTTGCCATGAAGTGTGTGTTGCAGCACAGCTGAGAGGTGAGATACCTTTTCCTCCACTGACACAGATGCTGTTAGTGTTGAAAGTCATGATCTTTGGCATGTTAGCGACCAGGAAACTCGCAGAAAAGTTTTGTCTCTTTCCCCACTGGGGAAGAGCAGTTGGGATTGTAGCCTGCAGCCCTCACCTTCCCCTGAGATGCGGGTCTTGCATGAAGGAAACGATGAGATAAACCTTGCATCTCCTTGTTAACTCGTATGAAAACCAAGTCCAGTTGACCAGGCAATGCCTGACTGCTTCAGCAAGGCAGCTTAAACTAGCAACACACGGGTAAATCTCAGGAGTGGCTATTTTCTGAATATTGCTTTTTCTGAGCAGAGCTCTCTGCAGACTTTCCCCATTTTGAAATCTGCGTGTTATCACCTGCAATATGAAACTATTTCTAAGGGATATACAGAAAAAAATCTGTCATGGATTTGCACAGGAGGCAGAATAAATCTATTCAGAGGAAAGCAGTCATCTCAGAAAGTATACCTAGAGGCACACCAGAGGGAAAACTGGTTCTCAGAACAACCTCCAAGCCAGCCCTCTTCCTCCCCAGAAGCCTCCTGGCTTATACCCTGGCCAAGATTTACAAAAAGTTTAATAAGGTGTCTCCCATATGCACCTTTGCAAAAGAAGACCTGGACAGAAATACTTATCAACAGTTACATGGCACTGCCAAAAGCAACCACTCATCCCTAAGGAAAATCACCTATGCAACTATGGGAGAAAGGGAGAAAAATCATCTGAGTGTTTGTTTGGGTGGTGCAGGTTCAGCTTTGCACATCAGCTGGCCCTTGACAGGCTGGTGCAGGAGGATGGTGGATTTGCAAAGCTGGCAATAGTAGGGGAGAGGTGCACTGACCAAATACACAGCTGGTAACTTCAAATGGTCAGCAGAAAGTTTCCTGGAACTCCATTATGCTTTGTACTAGCCCAGCACTGGAAAAATTAGCAGGATGGGAGAGGAACAGCTTGTAAGCTTGCAGGTATCAGCCATCACGTGCGGGGAGGATTTTGTTAGAGCCACATTGTAAAGCTAAGACAAAATGTTAAGGTAAGGGAATCGTTTCACCTATTCAGCCACAGGCTTTGCACTGAAGCAAACCTAACTCCCAGATTTCTGTGAAATTTGGTTATGAAATGCTGTGATAGATTTTCATTTATCGTGGGGACCTGTAGCTGAGCAATAACAGAGGCACTATCTCCCATGCAGGGCCAGGACTAGCTCTCCCCCAGCTCTGAAGGGACTTCAGCATGCTCTAGCTCCTGGGGACCCCACAACATGTTAATCAATTTACCCTGCTCGCATGCAAAGTGGCATTTCAGCACAAGAAGCTAACAACCTGTGAGGGCTGTGGTGCTCCCTCCTGCCCTCACTTTGCTCTGTGAGCTGGGCTGCCTAATTATCCCTCTGCTATACTGGAGCAAGAGCTCCATCTTCTGAAGAAGCAGAAAAGAGATCGATCCAGACTGTGTCCCCAAGCAGTAAAAGTTACCCGCAGTATAAAATGACCAGTCTGTGAAGGAAAGAGAATTGCCAAATGCAAAGGTAGAAAATCAGTTTTTAAGGACATGTTGCTGAAAAGCTCTAGAAATAGCTCCAGGAAATAGCAAGAAAACATCCTACATCATCCTACAATATTGCCTGGAGTGCACGCAAAATTAGAATGATGCCTAGAGACTGCGTATGTGATCAGCAACAGCGAGAGAGAACAGAACTCATCTGGGGGAAAACAGAGCTGTGACTAGACCCTGGCAACACAACCGGGGCAAAGCTCCTGGGCAGGGGCATGAGACTTACAGGAGAAGCTTTCTGTGATTCCACCTTGTGAAATTCTCCTTAGTTTGTACTCAGTTTGTACTTTGTAAACCAGCCTGGAGCCGCAAGTCTCTAGGCTTTGGGGGATACGACCCCTGCAAAGCAAACGGGTGTTCCAATTTTGCCTGCGCCCTAGTTTCAGGATGCACTTATGGCTGAAGAAACCTCCTGTGCAGGCTATGGGCCAGGACCCAGTGAGATGTGACAACCAGACTTTCCGAACAAACGGCCCATGGTGCTCCAAGGTGGGAGCATGCCAAGGAGAGTCCTCTCAGCTGCGCTGCTAGCCCACCACGAGCTACCCCTTATTTCACCTCTGACCTGTGACATTTGACTGCCCTGCAACAAAGGGGATAAAAAAATGACTTTCCTGTCTGGAGAGGATTTAACTGAAATATACTGGAAAACCACCAAGAACTCACTGGAACTTTAATGCCTTTCAGAAAGCTTCCTTCATATTCACCAAAACAACAGATATTGATGTCAAGAAAGTATTTAAAAAGAAACCTACTCAGGAAATTTGTTTCGTATGGCCATAACTGGTGGATCCCTTTTGGGGTTTTGGGTTTTTTTTTTTAATGGACTAAATCTACGTGGGTTTCCTGAGCTGCTCCCATTGCAAACCCTGGTCTCCGTTTCCAGTGGACAGCATGATGAGGAGGCAACACATGAAGGGGTGACGCTGCATGCATGGCAAGGGCTAGAGGCTGCTCTTAAGGCATTTTCTTGTGTCATATGTTACGCTTCCCTATCTATTTCTATGTACATTTACAGCTAGAAAATGAGAAATATTAAGTTCTGAGACTGGGAAGTCTTCTGATGAAACCTGGTAACTTGTTTATAAACTTTATTCTAATGATGGATTAACGAGCAGGCAGCAATGAGGGCAAGAGAGAGGCTGCAGAAATGAAGTATTGCCTGGAGAGTGCTGGGGGTGAGGCCACGGCGTCTGTTGCAGCAGGAGATTTCTGCCTAGGTGCCTCCTGTTCACACAGGGTCTGAGCTACAGCAGCGAGAAGGCAAAACAGTCACGGGAATCCCTGGTCAGACTCCGTCTCTTCTCCCCGATCTTCTACCCAGTGCTCTTGCAAAGAAATCTACGTTTTTAAATGCTTGGTTTTAATTTACTAGTGCCTAAAGTCACAGAAACGTCTTAAGGTGTTAACAAACAAACAAACAAAAAAGCTTAATTCACTACTTTTGCAGGCTTTTTGGAGTAGCTGCTTGCTTTTGTTTCCTGCAGAGGCGTACGCAGCCAGATTTAGTACATCAAGTGTAATGCAAATGGCTTAAAAGACCTGATTTGGTTTCTAAATTATTTCTGCTAGGTGTGCTATATGATACCTGCTACTTTGGCATTCCGAAATCTGCAGTCACCGACTACTATCTGCAGACTGTGGACAGGAACCCAGCCTTCTTTTCTTCTGTTTAGGTTTTTCACCAACCTTCGAACGACAACGGCATTAGTAAAAGAAACAAAGAGACTCAGGAGCAGTTCTGATATGGGCACACTCTATGCAAGCACTTAAATCAGGGAAGGATTTTAACAGGAGCTGGGCATGCATTTAGAATATTCTTCCCACTTAAACTGAGGAACCTGGTGAAAAAGCCCACACTGGGAGCACAGCTGCCTTGGGCCCCTCTCTAGTCAATGGAGAGGAACAGGACACTCCAGAGAACAAGCTACCCTGCCTGAGACCTGCAAAGATGAGAGTTTTCTTCCAGTCACTACCAACGGAGCCAAGGGCAATTACTTTCCTCACTGCTTTGCTATGGAGCTAGACTGGTAGGATGAATTAAGTCAGGGTATGAGAAGTAAACTCAAGCCAAGGTTTAGGCAGCTGGCAATACTCACGCTCATAAATGACATCCCTCTGTCTCACCCATGCAGTGAAATTTGGGCTAACAAAAATGTCAGTTGGGAGAAATCATTGCCAGGCACTGGCCAAAACCACCACCAGAGGTGGTGAGCATTCAGCAAAACTGAGATGCTTTACACCTTGCTTTTGCTGACAGCAAAATGCAGCTGGATTAGAAGATTATTGCAGTTCCCTTCCAATTGAAATATTCTGTTCCATTCCATTCTAATTTCCCTGGGTATGGTGATTCCCCAGGCAATGCTCCCAGCTGTAAGGGGAGAACCAGAAAACACTTGTACAGCTGTTAGAGGGAGGAAAATGTCTTGCAATTACTCAACCCTGCTATCAATAAGCCCAGAGGAACAAAGCCAACAGCTGAGCTGAGGTGGGCAAAGAGATCTCACTTGAAGCAGCATCTGAAGAGCATGGCAAGGGGGGCTGTTGGTAAAACAAAGACTGCCTGGACACCCACAGCAAGGGAAGTCCTGGCACGTATTCTCAGTCCAAGCCAGTGTGTATGGCCTCTAGTTCTGGCAAGAGAATGAATTCTCCAGCTTTCTGCAACAGTTTCAAACTTCATCAAAAGCTGCAACAAGAGTATCACCAGGAGACTGAGGTTGCACAGAGCTGCTCTGCAGGCTCTGAGAGATAAGGCAAAGTAATCCTAAAATACCTACCACTGTCCCTCACCATCTTCATGTAAAAGCTGAATTTCATCCCCATTTTTCACCAGCAGGTCCTCTGATCCTCTCCTCTTGCAGTCTGCAAGGGCTTTGTATTTTCCTGGAGACTGTGGTAGTAAGAAAAAATGATCTTATTTAGCTGCTATTTCCTATCACGCAGCACTTATTTCTGACTGCTGCAGGGAATGTTACAGAGCCCTGTCAGCTACCTCAATTAAAATTATCTCTAGAAACTGGGGCTGAGACATCTCCTCATTCCCCACACTGAGATACGGAAAATCTGAGAGATATGGACAAGATACATCCATTATCCAGTGAAGCAAAACAAAGCAAGATCACCAAGAGCAGCAGCAACCCAAGCTTTGGGCCTATTGCACCTCTGTACTAACCAGCTGGTTCCCATCCTCCTCCTCGGTGTCGGAGCAGTTGGAGAGGTACTGGTTACCTGACCACTCCTCCAGCCCCTCACAGATTTCCAGGGACTGTGACATTCCTGGCCAGCCTGCAAGACAGAGTGCAGCTCAGGTGGGGGTCACCCCAGCACCCGCAAAGCGTTCCCTGATGGAAAGGGAAGGGTCTGTACCTCTGGGGGGCTTGTTCTGGGGGGACACGAGCCCGCTGTCCAGCATCACCGGGCTGGTGCGCTCCGAGTCATTCTCTTCGGAGCTGATGGAGGCTCTCTGCTGCTTGCTGAATGATTAAAGAACAAAAAAGTAGTGATTAAAAAAAAAAAGAAAAATCAACCTTAGTTTTACTTTATGAATGAATGCAAAGTCCAGGAGGTTTTGTAAAACAGGCTCAGAAATAATAATGGTATTTTTTAATGTATATCTCAAGAAAGGTTAAGGACTTCAGTGCCTGGTTTTAACTTTAGGGGAGGGGAAAAAAACTGCTGTAGTATCTCTTGCCCAGAATTTGCCTCCATCTACAGAGGAGCTGGAGCTCAGGCGAGCGCTCAAGGGTGCCCCTGACAGCCCCTGACCCCCAACCACTGCCAGCAGCACAGCCCTCCTGCCCCTCACCCAGAGGTCCCAGAAAGAAATGGAGTTGGGGGAACAGCACAGAGCCAGGATATGGGCAGATGGCACTGGGAGCCCAGTGGAGGGAGGGTGCTGGAGAGAGCCCCCGGTCCAGCTTCTGGAACTCACCCATCACTCAGCTGGGAGGACAGTGGGAGCTGGTCCATGCACGAGCTGGGCTGCTGCTTCTCCACTGTGGGGAGGTCAAACATCAGCTTAAAATCCAGTTTTTTATTAGCAACCATCACACGTGAGGCATTATTTTAGAAGTTAAACCTTTTGTACAACCCTAATGATTTCTGTTTAGAGAAAAACAGACCTTGAAACTCTTATAAAGTACAGACTTTATAATTAAGATGGTACGTTAGCACAAATCCAATAGTGAGCATATCACAGAAGACCCCAATATGCTTAAAACTAGGCATCTGCTATGGATCTTGTTGAATTAGGCCTATGATAAATGTGAAATAATCCCCAAGGTCATAATAATAATAATACTTCTGTAATTCATTTTCACATAAGCACCTGGCCTTTACAGATCTAAGTTACGTTATTTTCCTGTAATATAAGGCCTTACTCCAGTATGTTGCTACCAGGCTGCTTCTGAAAATCAATTCTCCGGTGAGAATTAAGTGTATTTGAAGATTTGCAACATGAAAATAGGAAAGGTTCTGATGTGGACCGAATGCCACAGAGAAATTGGCTAAATGTACCTTTTATAAGCTCCTGCTGCTTGAACAAAATTTTTCTTATTTCATTCAGCCACGCCATCTTCAGATCTACTGTTTGGGCCTGGAAGAAGAGAAAACTCTCTGAACTTTGAATTAAGAACCATCCATTATAACATATAAGTAAAATCTTAAATTTTTCTATGCTGTAATGACCCGAAATCCCCTTGGATCATTTTTGATCTTTTAAAATTGATGACCCCCACTACACTGAGTGTGAGTGTAGTGACCCCCACAAAACAAAGTGGAAACTGTGGAAATCACTGCCAAGCAAGGCGTGCAGGCAAAAGCACACACGTGCATGCATCTGATCCCTTTTACAAAATACCTAGAGGGCTGAACCTGCCTTTTGAATGTATGTGTACCTGGCTAGGCACAGCTGCTTTATGCATTTGAGTTGGCTACTGTGTTGTAACGTGAAGGAAAAAAAAAGCTGGACAGAAGGCTGAAAAAGAACATCAATCACCAATCTTTTCACAATGGTTTTTTTTTCCCTGTTAGGCAAATATTTCACCTCCATAAATTTCTATTGAAAATGCTATGAAGGGGCAGTGGGGGGAAGGAAGAAATCAAGAAATCAGTTCAGTTTGGCTGCTGTTCTGTAGATGAGTCAAAAGACTACTGGAAATAGCACCTCAGAGGCCAAGCCTTTGCTCCAGAAGCAGTTCTGACATCTAATTGTAGAGAAGCACATGTGGCCCCTGTCCATTAAAACCTGAGGCTCATTTCCCAGCTCAAGCATATAATCTATTAGGCAGAGTAAAAACACCAGTCTGTTGATTTTAATTTTTTTTTTGCCATAAAAGGCTCCACTTCCAAGGAGCAATTCTGTCTCCAGTTTAAGATGACTTTTACAGTTGTGGACTGGACACCAAGGACCAGCTGCTGGGACAGCTCTGTGAATGCCGGCATGGGCAAAGAGGAATAAGAAATGCAAGTTAAACACCTGATAATCCTGTACAGATCAATGGGAGTCATTTTCTCAACACAGTTAGGAGGCTGTTCCAGTCTCCCTATTTTTGAAGCTACAAACCTGTACCACATAGACCTCTTCTCGCCCACTATACCAGATTTCAAATTTCCGATGATCTCCTTTCACATTTTCAGTTATTCCAACTGCATTCATCTGCAAATCCAAAAGAACCAAAAAAGTGAAACACACTGCAAATCTTCCCCTCGTCCCTGTGAAGCCAGACATTTTGCAGCATGATAAACAAAGCTGTTTTCACTCAGTTTAACACATTTCATCAATTTTCATTTCAGTAGCAACTGAAAGTCATTATCTGACTTCTGCCCCTTGACTTTCCGACAGCTCGCTGTATTTGTAAAACCTTTCTGTATGAGCTTTAGGGGACTTTTCACTCAGGAATCAGGGGAACTAACTGAGAAGCCATCTCATGACTCTTGCAGTATGAAATTTCTCAGATGAGGCTTAAGAAGCTTTATAAACGCATGGTGTGTTATTCTTCTACATACATTATTCCTGCCATATTATCCTTTATTTACTTGCTGAAATCTGTCTGCGTTTCCTTCTTTCAGCGACCTTTAAAACCTGTTTGTGAAGCTCTCAGATGCTTTAGGAATTCAGTTCAACATCTTTTGGTCCCTGACCATCCCTGCAGTCAAGACATCATCCCAAGGTTTCCAAAAGAAGGGCCAATCTTTGGATATACACTCTGAGCTGCCAGAAGCCTGGTTTTCAGGAAGGATGCAGACTCCAAGCTAGATGCAGCTGGACGCTGCTGTACCTGTTACCACAGAACACTTTTGGTAAGTTGGATGGAAATGCCAAAGGTCCAAATAATTCCAGATCCGCACAACGTGACCCAGCTGAATCAGTAGCTCAAACTACAATTAGAGACCAAGAAACTCTTCAGCAACAGGAGAGTTTGAGCTACCTCTTGAACGTGCCATAAAGCTGAAAAATGCTACCACTTGGTATCACATACATCATCTCACTTAAAGCACAGCTTGCTAGCCATTAATCTCTGGTTAGTACATAGTCAAAAAAATAGCTAAAGTATCCTACTTACATGTTCTGAAACAGACCTAATAATAATGGTATCATCTAGCAGAAATCATTTACACAGACTGCATTAGATAAATCAGTATTAAATACAAATAAGAACATCTGCGTAACACTGCTGTCCTTTGTTAACAGAAGCATCCTCAGAGCTTTTGGTCTGAACAACTCTGAGGGTTTACACATCAGGTCACTTTGGCAAACCTACCGTTCCTAGTCACTTTTTCAAATGTTGGCACCCATTTTCAGTGACTACAAACAGCCTCAGAAAATAGGAAGCAAGGTGTTAATTAGCTTTCCTCATTTCTTCACTGGTATGAACAGCAGAGCTCTTAGGAACTTCTGAGAAAGTGTTTGCCTCCAGATGCAAAAAGGCCCATCACTGAACAGCAGTCAGTATTTCCCAGCTTTCTTATGGTTTTTTTTTTTTTAATTTGAAACTAATTTTTTATTATTATTTTCTCCTGTGCAGTGTAGTGCAATAAAGTCTTAACAAAGGCAGGCCAAGCTCTATTCTTATTTTATGAAAACACAAAAAAGCTCAAAACTTCAAAAAACAATGTATGAAAGATGTTGAAAGGGCAACCTAGAGAGTCCCTGATCCATATTCTGCAATTTCCAGTTCTGTGCATTTCCTCTGGCATGGCATTTTATACAGAAGCTCCTACAAAACTGCCTAGGCATCAAGATATTAGAAATTATCAATGATCTACTAGGAGACTGAGACAGAAAGTGCCAGGAACAGACATATTTAAGGTCTGTTCACTCCTTTGAATGGATTTTAAGATTCTGTTTCCTCCTGCTGCCCAGGATTTACTGTCTCTCAGCTGTTGGTTCCCTGCAATGCAGACCGAGGTGGAGCAGTGTAAAGCTCTGGGATGAAGGTTCATCTGCATCACCTTCCACGGCGGTACCAAGTACAACGATTTACTTGGCGCTGTGGTGAGTTATGAACCTGCCTCCTCTACGTTACTGAATCTCTAGCTGAAGAGGTATTTACCAGTGGATATTTTACATAGTATGTAAAATAGTATCCTGAGGGGTTCTTCCGTTTATTCCGCAGATGCTCGGTTACACGGCCTCTACCCAACAGCTTGCTTTAATTCTGAATCCCCAGAAAACATTCTTGCAAAGAAAAATAATTTCCTGGTACTATCATGAATCAAACAAATGTCAAGCTACAGAAACAGGGTTTTGGCCTCAGGACAGCAATTCTGAGAGCAGATGTGTGCAGATGTAATCCTGCAGCATCCATGGATTCTCTAATCCCAACCTCTCAGTGTGGCAATGCAAAACAACTGGAAAAAGAGTTCTCTCGAGGCAAAGAAAAACCCTGGCCACATTGCCTGGATTCCTGAGCACAGGATTTTCTCCACAGAGCAGGCTTTCCCCACGTCACCTCTTCAGTTCTTTCAAAAGCACCTACAGTAAAACAAGTACTAGAGGGAAAACAAGCTCACCAGAAAGCAAATGATGCTGTTTGGGAAAAACATTCAAGTACCGAAACATATGGCCTGGGATTTGCTTTTAATACACAATTTGTAACTTGCACTGGAGATGAACAGACTTATCTACTCTTACATGGCTTTCTGACTACTCATGGCATGTCCCTCTCCAGACCCTGCTGAGACCAGGGCCCTGCAGCATCTGTGCCCGAAGGCTCTGCCTCCAAGTGCCCATTTTTTTCCATTCTAAGATACATCCATATTGCAGTTTTAGTTATCAAGAAATGAGGCAGAATCCTGCAACAAAACACTGATGGTGGAAGTGCTCATCACACGCAGTTAAGACAGAAGGTTTCTTTTAGGGAAGCAGTTTGGGATTTTTATTGATAATAGCTGGCATGTATAGGCTCGGGACAGTTGTTTACATCCCTCTTATTTTGCCATAGGCTGCTCTCTTCATCTGATAGTTGCACTTTCAGCTGTAGTTGAAACATGCCAAAGGAGAATGGGAATGAGAGAGGGAGAAGATCTCTCTCTGCATCCTCCTGGCTGGGATACGGGGCTCAGGAGCCGCCAGGCAGAACCCAGCCCAAAGGGCATGCATGGGGACCAGGGACATGAGGATGCCCCCCTTTGCTCTCCTGGGTGGGCTGGGGAAGATGCAAAGGGCCTCCCCAGATTCATGCCCTCGCTCCTGCTCCTGGAAAGCAGACTACAGGGGGGGAAAGCACGTTCTCATCCCTGGGACTTGCCTGCAGCTCCATTTCCCTGGCAGATGCCATCACATATGTGAGTTCCAAGTCCAGGGACTCTCCCAGGGGCTGTTTCAGCTGTGGGGGTCCTCACAGCTTATTATAACCACAGCCTTTCATGGGCATGGCACTTCCATCTGAGGCACTACAGCCCTTAACAGCAGAAAACAAGCCACTGTGTTGGAGGAAAAATACTCTCAGGGTCTACAGTTATCAGTTTACAATATAAATATCAAGGGCCCCAACTAAAAAGTCCTTACTTTCAAAAAATGCTTAAAACTGTACGATGAGGTTTTGTCATATCCATCTCCATGCTCCTCTCGCTTCTTGCAGAAGACCAAGGCTTTCTCATACAAGAACAGATGCCTCTGCATTGGCTTGAACCTGGCAAGATCCTTCATTTTTGTTGGACCTTTTCGGTGTCCTGTCCAAACACTGAAAGATCCTTGCATCAGTACTTTCCCCAGTTCGCTCAGGTCACCCTGGTGAGTATGACAAATAAAAAACACAAAAGAAAAAGACATCAATTCAAATGTCAGAGCACTGTCCAAACAATGACAGGTGATGGGGCCAGCTCTGTTCCAAGGCATGTCACTCTAAGAATAGGTCTTCCTGGAAGGATGAGATGATCTTTTGGGAGTGAGGGCATGGTGCCAGGAGGGAAGTGCAGCTCTTGATCACAGGGCTGCAGCTAGTCTACATGAAGGATACAAATCAGTAACTGGAAGAATTAGAAAGATAGGAAAACTCTCCAGCTCCTATAGAAGTTGAGGTCAAAGGTTCTGGCTAATTCAGAGGGAAAGGAAAGATGAGATCTGAGCCTGAACTGTGGTCTCAGAGGATGGACTTCTCAGTGAGGTCAGGACTGGGACCAGAAGCTTAGAAAGTCAGCCCCTCACCCTTCCCTGAAGTCCTAGGAAAGAAAACCACCTCAGTGGGAAAGGATCAAATCAGCCTCCGAGAGTATTTAGTTCAATGCTGAATGAGAAATGCCCTGAAGACACCCCAGGTGAATTACAAAGCAAGCCAGGAGAGAACTATGGATGGTGGTTGCTGGAAAAAATACTCTCAAGAACCACCAGGTGGCAAGTGTGGGCACTGTGACTTCATCTGAGTCCTTTGGATATGGGTAGTGTCCAAAATCCTGCAATCGGATGGGAGATTGTCACCCGCAAGAGCTTCCTGATCCCTTTCACTCTGTAGCTGTCCTAGCAGAGTTTCTAGCTGCTACATTCTGGGACACTTTCCATGCACAACGCAGCAGCTGGCACTGTGGAAGGGCTCTCAGCACCCAAATCTACTCACATCATATCCTGTTATTGATATCTGATGCATAGAGTCATTGACTGACTTCAACAAATCCAGCATTGCAACCAGGGCTTCCTGAAGTTCCTGAACTCCATCACAGCTCGTGCTGTACTTTAGCAGCTCCTGAAAACAGAAATGGAAGAGCACGTGTTTGCGCTTGAACAAAGCAGACTTTTCCATCTCGCTCAAAGTTTCCAATGTCCAAGAGCAACCTACAGCGTCTGAGTTTCTTTTTTCATATGTCACTGGGAAAAAAAACCTCCCTCTAAACCACAGTCAGTATGAGGCGTGGAACAGATCACTGAAGCATGGCCCATTTTTTCTGGCTTTCCTGAAGGACAGTGTCAGCTTATAGAGCAGCATCACACTCCTCCGAGTTCTTTGTGTTGTGTTTTCCTCCTTGGTAAGAAATGGGAAATAAGGCTCAGGATTTTCATCAGCTGCCAATATGTCACTTATGCCTTCAAATGAGATTGCAGCAGATTATGATCTTCAGATTGGCAGACACAAGGAACAGAATTTCTAAAATCTGGAGCCTTCAAGTCAGTAAGTGGAAGACAGATTAGGGAATTATACCACTGATATAGAATTACTTTCATTTCAGATCTCCTCTGCCCACTTACAGCTTCAAGTGTACTCATCTCTCATTCAAGAGGCTAGAAGGTGGGGTTCAGAAGCCACCACCCCAGTGTTATTCCCACTTTACAGAGTGGGAATTACAGCACTGCCCTGCCTCAGACAGGGGAGACAAGAATAAATGCATTAAAGATTACAAACACTATAACAACCTGAGGAGAAGAAGAGATGCATCAAAACAATATATTTCATTCATCGTACTCTTATGATCAACTCTGGTTCAGTTTTCTTAGAAGTGCTTCTGTCATTTTGTTATCTCTGAACAGATTCAGTCTTTCTCCTCTTAAAAAATAGCTTGTTAAAAGCACTTGTTGCTTTCTCAAGTATGGGAATTTTCATCTTCACTGAAAGTCACTACAGAGGGCCAAGATACGCAATATATAAAGTTTGGTGCTGAAAAAAACCAAACAAACTGGAAAACTAATGTATTTCTTGAGGTCCTTTCACAGTAGAACATGAAATACCTTTAGAAGTAACTGGTATTTTGTCAGGCGCTGCACTGGTTTGAGCAAATAGGAATCCAGCCCAAGTTTGTGCTCTAATTTTCTTTGGCATTCCTGGAACAAAGAACGCAGATTAAGTAAGTTCTGCACTGACCATAAGCAGTCGTTCCAACAGCACGACTATATATGTTTTGATGACTTTGAAGATTTCATGTAAAAATGTTATATGGTGCCTATAACTAAAGAAATTTGATGAAAACATGTACAATGATATAATGAATGGATCTTCCTGAAAATCCTTGGGTGTAAGAAATTTTGACTGCTGGTTTTGTGAGGCTTCCATGGAACAGTAAACAGAACAAGCTGCAAATATGTGGGGTGCTGAGGAGGGTGTTTAGGACAAGTGAGTGTCCCAGGATGACATCTGCCTTGGTAGAAACAAACAGCTCACCTGGAAGAAGGTGCTTTCAGAGCACTGCCTCCACAGCGACTCCGACCGGGGCTTGTTCTGGCAGTACTTCTCATACATCTGGAAATCCTCTCGCTGTAAGGGAAGCCAAAAGGCAAGTCACACGCATGCTGGGCAGCCAAATAAGCTGAACACCCAAACTGTACATTTGCTTTCATCTCTGCTGCCAATTTTAATATCTAAAAGTCACAGGGTTTGGGTAAAAAAAGCACTTCTAGGAATCGCAGCAGACCGCAGTGTAGTCACGACTGCTGCTCTCCTCCATCTGCTGCTGGCCACCCACCTGTGCTCCCTGCCTTGCTGTTGGTATTGCCTATCAGAAGCATCTTACTCAACTGACATAACTGAGATGTTGCAGAGAGCGACAAATCAGGAGAAACATTGGCCTTCGAGTCTGCTTTATATGTGAAAATGAGTCACCCACCCTGTCTAGGAAACAAAATCCCACTCTCTCGGGTGCTCCCAGGCAGCTTTCCAAACTGTGCAGGAAAATTCTGCAAGAGATGGGAGAAGAGACAAAATGCAGCAGTAAGCACGGTGCGGTTTGGGTATTTAACCATTGTAGGAAATGAGTCTGGTAAACAGGAGAACAGAGCCAGCATTGTACTTGTTGTGGAAGTCGTATATCTCGGGCATGTTTCCGAAGAGGACGTCCTTCCTGTTCCTCAGCATGGGAGGCATGAGGATGATCATGGCAGGGTTATCCATCTCAGCTCTGTAGCCCTGTGGGATGTAAAAAGGGCTCATCACTCAGTCGGTAAAAGCTTGGCTTGGCATCTCCTCGCAGGCAGATGAAAAGGGGACGTGAACAGACTTTCAATACAATCTGCTCTGTCTCAGAGTGAAACATCCCTTTTATTTCCTTATTCATTTTAGTTTCTAAATCCCTGTGTTTCAGTCCCTGGGCACGTAGGGTTGTGGTTCAGGAGAGGATAGCTTTGGGATGACTGCCATGGGGCTTCCAGCACTGTGGAGATGCTCTCTATTCACCAAAGGCAAATTACAGCCACTTTCTCCTTGCTACAGCCCGACTGCAGAAGAGGTCCCAGAGAAACACTTGTCTGGGTTGAACACATCTGCTGGAATGACTGCGGGGCACAGGAGCAACAACGTGTTTGTATGGGGTGTGCAGTTACACACAACTTCACAAGAACTGGTGCACGAGGTGACCCGTTGCAAAGCAGAGACAGCTTGAGATCAAATACCAAAATCAATGGGCTTTCTGCTCTTGTACAAGACCCACTGAGCCACCAGGGTCTTGCTCTCCTTGATGCCTCAGGATTTCTGTCCTCTCTGGCTCTTCCTGCCTCTTGAAATCACAGCCTCCCAAACTGGGGAGGATCTGGAAGGGATCTGCACCACAAATTGTTGAGCGGAACTAGGAAACAACGCAAAGGTCCTTTGGTAAAATCACATCACTGCACCAACGCAGAATTATTCACCAGATGTGGTAAACAGCCTGACTGCAGGGGAGGGAGAAGGCATGGCCAGAGCTCAGGACCATCGCTGAAAAGAAGACATCAAGAAGTGGAGTAGCCACAGCTCAAGCTGACCATGCTAGTCATCAAGAATTACACAGACCTGAGGTCCTTTTACCATGAGTAGCAAAACTGTTTGCTAAAAAAGCATTCAGTATGTACAGCAGATCTTCTTTGGCTTTCAAAATTAATCTCTCACACTCACTGTGGCTGGAATCAGTATTCTTTATCCTAAGCAAGAATTTTGTAGCTATAGATAAGGATCTGGAAAATTAATCACTTTTATCTAACCACTGGAAGCAGGCTTTCCTCTTTAAAGGAAATACTATTTGCGGAAAACTTAAGTCTATCTGTCCATTTTTCTCTATCTAGACTTGATATGCAGAGTAATAAATCTGTGTATCTACCAACTGCTTTATCATATAGAGTGTGGTTTAACAAAAAAACCAATCAGTGCAGGGCAATTATGTGTAACTACATGCTGTCCAACAGATTTATATCCTGCCTGCTCATGAGTGAGAAAAATGCAAGAGGGGAGAGCAATAGCCAACTTGTTTTGGCCATCAGCAAGAGTTACTTTGGAATAAAGCAGAGGTGTCTAAAACGGCAGTATGAGGAAATGATAATCTGTTTCCTAAAGAAACGTGCTTTACATGTTCAGAGACTTCACAATATTGAGACAGAATCCTCCCAAGGATAAACCACAAGCTTCTTCCTTTTGTCTCCGAAAGGTAAAAGAAATTAGGGAACAGTTAAAAACAACAGCTTTTTGTACATTTTTCCAGGCACTGATAAAACTAATTACCAGTGCTTTTGTGTACAAACAGAAGGCTTCTCCTTCATTCTAGATGAAAAGCTTGTCCTGACACCAACTGTTCCTGCAGATGCCTCCAACAAAGAAAAGCCAGGGAGAAAAGTTGAAAATGTCTGAGTAGCTTCGGATCTGACAGTCTGTTAGATACCTGCCCCATCACATTTTTGCTCCGTTTGACAGAGTGGCAGGTGCCCTTTTGTACAAGTCACTGGGGAACTGTAATGAGCAATCTGAAGAAGTCACTCACCGTCAAAACAGTGAAGAGCTCCTCTACATAGACTCTCTCAGTTTCTATAAGCTCATTTATGACATGGCTAGAAGAAAGGAAAAAAAAAATGAAGAATAAAATAGTAGACTATTTTTATGTCTGTAAAAACCCTACAGGCAATAAGTGCAGTTCAACAAGCCCAAAACATAGGATGATAACCAACATAGGGATGGTAACCAACACAGGGATGGTGAAAGAGGTAAAAGCACAAGGGCCATGACACCAGAATCAGGTTGAAGGAACACAGGATGGGGCAAGGACTGGCCAGCAGTAAACATCATTTGGAGAGACTTAAATAAAAGCTTACCCTTTTAGTATATCTAAGTTGTCATCACTGTCTGAAATAAAATACTGCAAGGAATTCCGTTTTTCCTGATAGTCGTGCATTACCTCGATCTGGAAGAGAAATGGGATGCACTGGGAAGAGCAGCAGGGAGGTCACTGCAGAGGCAGGAAGAGACCAGCCCCTGATGGTGGCATGGGAGCTCCTTGGGGAAGGATGAAATGCGCTTCCTTTTACAAAATCCTTTAAGACACAAAACTTTAAAAGGGCAGTGCGTACAACAGACAGCCAAATATTCCCAGAAATTACTCTGCTGCATAAATCCGGTGACATAATTAATTAGTGAGGAGACCAGAGAGTTGTTTCCACAAGAGAAATACCTGTGGATGGGGAGCTTTCCTAATATACATCACTGTTATGTAAAGAATCAGTTCAGGGAATAAGACAAAGGAAACCAATATCTGTGACTTGGAGAGACAATCCAAGATAAATCTCAGGTGCTGGACTAATCCAACTAAACCACGTGGATATGAAATGTTGGGTTTTGTGGTGGGTTTTTTTTTAAGTAAAAAAAAAAAAGAGCATCTTCAAATCCAAAGTCAAAGAATAATCAATTTTTAGAAGGGTTTCAGTTTTTCAGTGTATAAAACTCATTCAGATTGCATGAATAATTTTTACCTTGCGAGAACTTGGAGTTTTTCTTGATGTTTTCTTCCCAGGGAGAGAGAGATCAAATGAAAATTTCAAACTGGAATTAAAATCCATACCTTGGGTAGGAAAAAAAAAAATTATGTAATGTACACCTGTAGGGAAGGAGATGGTTCAGACAGAAGCTAATAAATCACAAAGAAAAGTAGGATACATTTGAAGAATGATTAATTAGTTAGCTAATAATACAGGCAAACTGTCAAAATAAAGAGAATCTGTCTCAAAGAACAATACTAATGCCAAATACAAGTCACAAGTCACAGAGATGATCGTAAAGGCCATACAGTACAAAATAATCAGAAAAAAAAACCAAAATGTCCATTAGGTGAATGCTGTAATCAAAATCTAACAAAGACTGTGAACCCTGTGCAAGTGAAAGAAAACAATAAAGTCAAATAAACTACCAAAAGGAACATCACATACTGGGATACTGTTTTAAAGTCCTTTTATGAAAGCAGGGCAAGATGCTCAGCTGATATAAACTGTTTCTTGGAAGAATTTACTGATATTGTCAGTAAATAATGACAAGCTGTAATACTTTGGGTTACAGAGGTGTGTTGGTGACTTAGAAACAAATCTTCTCTCCCCAGGGAGTTATATGGCATCTTTCAATTACTTCTTACTCCTGAATAGTCAATATGTCAATTCTTCACCAAAAGGGTCTTTTCCCCCAGCATGAATGGCAACACTGAATTTCTACAGCTTCGAGCCCATTCCAGTCCCAGTGAGAGCTCCACCTGCCAGGCTGAAGCCCCAGCAGCTGCAGCGAATTCTGAGATGGACCAAAACTAAACACGCTTTGATGTGCAACAGTCACCTAATTTATAAATAGAACAAAAAGAGGCTAGCAAAGCAAAAGAAAAAACCCAAACAACAAACCCAAAACAACAAAAAAAAAGGACTAACAAACTCTTTTCATTAGGGTGAAAAAAGATATCACAGCACATAGGAATGCAACAGCAGCTGTGTCTGGGTTGAAGGTTTGAACGGTGCTGACACCAAAGAGCCATCATTTGTGAAGCAGAAGATGTAGGGAGTAAAATGGAGGCAGAGGAATGCAAATCACCACAGAGAGCAAAGGCTCCATCTTCAGATGGGGCTAAAGCTGTCGCACTATCACTCCACCAAGGCCTTAGACCTCCAGGAGTAAACATGCCAAATGAGGAAGGACAGAGATCTGGGTGCTGGAGAGCAGATCAGAGGCAGGCATGGAGTGTGACCCATTGCTGACAGGAAGACTCCAAAGAAGTGAGGGCTTGCTAATGGTCCTACTGGGAGGAAGAGAACATGGACTGGAGGTCAGACCAGCTGCAGCTTGGTGTTCTGTTGCAGGAGTGACTTTACTCCAGCCCCCGGGTTCTGCCGCAGCCTGCGTACCACTTCTGCACATCTCACTATGCTTCATGGATCACGAGGGGTTTACTCTTTTTTATCCCAAAAATGGTGGGTTTTGGAATCAGAACCACATTTATTAGACAGGCTTCAAATCCAGGGCAGTGATGAAAGAGGAAGCGTCTGTCCTCAGACAGAAAAAGGCTGGGGGGCGGGGTGGACGGGACAAAAGAAAGAATGAAAGAAAGAAAAAGAGGACAAAAGTAATGTGCTCAGAGCTGGTTTGGTTTCAATCCACACCACGAAACCCATCCATCTCAAAGCACTCCCAGCAGAGCCCAGCATGTGCCTTTGACACTGCACATCACGCCAGCAGGCCTGCAGCAGTTTGATGTTTTGTATCAAACAGAGGCCTTATTAAAAATCTCTCTTGGCATGATCTTTACAAAGAGGAGCCTTTTGTCTTTCCCCACTTGTCGGCTCTGCTCGTTTCAACACACTTGATCATCTCTTTCAGGAAGAGGATCAATGGAGGATCCCTGTGCTTTGCAGGCATCCGAGTGCCTTCGCTAGAAAAATGTGCATCCCATAAAGGCACAGAATAAATCCAACTGATTGGTGATGGTGTCACAACATCCAAGGAGGTGGCCACCCATCTACCCCTACTCCAAGTCAAAAATTTCTCCTTTCCCTGTCCCTAGAAATCTGGAAAAGTTCCACCAGGTAAAAAGGGCAGTACTCTAGTTCAAAGACTCAGAGCTTTTTCCCCTGATTGAAGAAGGGGTTTCAGAGGGCAGTGTAGACTAGTCAAGGGAAGAGAAAAAATAGGGGATTTATTTGCTTCACTGGCAGGCATCTTGAGTCACTCCTGGAACTGGAGCCACTGTCACTGTTTGCATGACACCTGCAAAAATCCACTATAACCAAGATTCACATTCCAATTTTGTGTGAAAACATAGATATTTAAAGGCTTTATGCAGTCAGACCGCGGAATTTAATACTCCCACATAACTTAGCGTGCCCCTGGTTGTTACTTTGCAATGCTTTTTAATCCTGATACATAAAGGGCTGTCGAGGATGACAGCTTTGATGTTATCACTGAAAGCTAACGGTGTGCCATGTCCCATTACCAAAATGAGGGCAGAAAACTCAGAGACCTCAGTTCCACCAGAATTTGTACCTTTATGGGCATTAATTATTTCACAACTCTGATTTAAGGAAGATGTCCTCAAGGAATGAAAGCGAGTTAAGCATCCAGCTCATTTCTGTTCTTGAGATTTGAGCTCCTCATTTCTCCAAGCTCCTTTGCAAACATCAGTCAAACTTTATTTCAGTTCCATCTCGAGACAGCCTCAGAGAAGAGGTATGCTAATAAATTTATAAACTTTGCCCTTTTTCCCTGTAGTACTAATTCACCGGTTTTCAGCCCAGTAGGATGCTAGTAAAGCAGAACTGGAAGCATGTGCTCTTTATGGCTCTTTTTGTCACTGAGTAGGAGAAAATAAATACCAAGTAATCAGCTCCATTCTTCACAAGGTATTGGAAGCTAGGTGCAAAAATTGTAAAGATCATAAACCACCTCGTATATATTTACAAGTCTGTATCAGCCAGCAAGGTTTAGTTGGTTCCTCAAAATCATCCTCCTTACACTTCCTGCCTCAAAGCAAAATTATCATCTGTAAATACCAGAAACTTAGAAAGTTTTACCATGCTTAGGAGAGAATAATGGTGATTTTGATCTCGGTGGATTTTCTGGTCGAGGGGCTACTAACTGGACAGGCCTCACGTGTTTATCCACCAGCTTCTTGAAGCAAGACTGACGATTCTCAAACATGCTTCGAACGTTTTCAAGCTTGACCTGCACTGACTGTACCTGGCACTGTAGAGAGTGAAAAAGACTCCCGTGATCAAATAACTACCATTATTTTGCACTTTAGCCCAAAAGAGAGGACTATAAAGCTGACAACACCAGAACATAGTCTGGTTTTGCTTTTTACTTGTGTAACAAGGAACTGGAGGGATTGCTTACCTTCAGTTCAGGTGTTAACACTGACTCAAAATCATAGTGTAGGGCTTGAGGATCACAGTTTAAGTAGGCTGAAGAGCTTTCAAGAAACCTTTCTATGTCCTGGAGAGCTTTCTGAGCGCCTTCTTTAGACTGGCACTTATCCATCTGCTGGTTGGCAAGCAGGTAGGCACCTTCATCACAGCACTGCAGAGCCTGGTATCAGGAAGGGAGACCATCAGTGGCACCCCAAATACATCAAGGTTCCCATAAGGAATATCATGGCAATATGATATACCAGATCTGTATTTTCAACACAGAGCTAATTAGTAGTCTTAAAGACCTCAGCAGCTATTACATTTTGATTAGAAAGGCCACATTTTTTTGCTGGAGGGTGACTGCAGTCCTCAACATACCCAGCCAAATCGTGCTCCCACTTGAACCTGGTTAAAACCAGTGGTGTAACTGACACAGAAGCACTACTTAGTGCATAGTTGAACCAACTGATAAGCAGATCTTTATTTATTCAACTCAGAAAGCTGAAGGGGGCACTACAGAGTTAATGATGAGACAGGCGGGTTTCTTGAGATAAACGCCTGGCTCAGAGCAGACCCGAACTAAGAGGAATGATCACAGTAATTGCATTCATGGTTTTTTAAAAATAAGGATTTTAAATTGCAGTTTACAGTTCAACATTCAACATGCACTGGTAAGAGGTGAAGGCCAGCCTGGTGTTCAGTTGGCACTCATGCCCTGTGGTGTGCACAGGCGTGAGAAGATGCTGCAGCCCAGAATGATGGAAGACTCCAGTGCTGTGAATGGGAAGGGAGACTTGTGGAGAGCAGGACTACAGGGTGCTCTTGCAGAGCCCATGGGCTAGGCCACCAGCACCAACCAGGACTGCAAAGGACCCAGGACAGGACAGTGTGCTGCAGCTGAGAGGCTGCTGAAGAATTGTTTGTCCCACAGATTAGCACAATATTGAAATAGTACACACAGAGAAAAAAAACAAGTTCCCTAGTCCCCTGAAACAGTGAAATGGAACAGGGTCAAACTTTGCTGCTTCTCTTAATGGCCTCAAGCATTACAGTCGTGTGCCTTCTGGCCTAATTAGCATGAATTTCCTTAAATGAATTTTTGATGCTGATTAAGATATCTAAGAGCATTGGAGCCACATGACTCCACTTCCATGCTAGCACACAGCAGCTGCACCTATCTACCAATCTGTCACCTTGTTTTACAGTCAGCTATGCTCTTTCTTAATAAAGAACTAAGAAAAAAGGGCTGCAGTTTATCTGAAAGCTTTGCTGCTATTGCACTGGGTATGAAAACCTCACAAGCTAGTTAAAACATGGATGTGCCATGAAAGCACAAGCAACAGCAGCAGCTGAACTTCGGTGTTCTCAGTTGCCCTCTGGAGATGCTCACCTCTTTCTGCTGAGTATTCAGAGCACGAGCAGATACCCATTTGCTAACTTCACCAGCTAACTGTGGGGGAAAGCATCCTCCAGCCTCCGGGAACACCTTCCTACCACAAAAGGCTGAGGCAAAGGTGCAAATTTCAGATGCTTCCAGCCAAGAAGTGGAGAGGCTAACCCCATGGAGAAGCTAGCTGCTTCTCAGGGCACTGCATCTCTGAACTCTACCTGCTGAAGGCGGGTATGAAGATCCAAGGTCTTCTGCAGTCGCATCTGCTTCCTTTTGATCTCCTCAGACAAGACATCAGAATGGTGCCGCAGCTCGTTGCATTGCTGGCAGATTAAGTTGAGTGCGTAGTGATGATTTGCTGCTAGCTGGTGTCCGTGTAGAATCACCACCTGAGCCTTCCCTATCAGATCCTTCAAGCGAGAGGAAGAGAACGGATTGCACCCTTGCTGAAATAATGCCAAAATATCTACATAGAACAATATGCACTTTCTTGTCTTACCACATTTTGGGTACACATGGAGATGACTGCCATTAGGAGTAGCCAGAATGGGTGGCTTATGCAGGATAAAATGGCACCCATCATCTGGGAAAAAAAAATCTTTTGCTATCCAGAGAGAGGATGAAGAAGAAAACAGTGTCTCGCCAAACTAGCAACGCTGTGAGTGGCTGCTGGCAATGTATTGCTGCTGTCTCCAGGAACTGCACTCTCAAAAACCCCCAGCAGGTGTCCAGTTTAGGTACACTATGCTCATGAAAGGGAATTTGAGCAGCTAAGGTTTGTGGGGAAAACAAACCAGGCCCTTTGCAGCCAAGCAAGAGAACACGCTCCCTTGTCTGAACACCTTGGTCAGGCTAAGGGTTATGTCTTCCTCAGGGCTGGCTTTCTGCTGGGACTGTGTCCCTGTTGCACACTATCTTCCTGGCCTTTTGTTCCTCCTTCCTCTCTCCACAAACATTTCTTCCAAGTGCCCCCAAAGCCTTAGACCTTTCCCCTAGGACTCTTCTTTTCAAAGAGGTTTCTGGAGGTTGTGCCCAGGTCTCTCTGGCTTTCAGCACTGACTGTAGCCCACTTGCCAAGCCCGTCCCTTTACAGACATCACATCCTCAAGCAGGCTCCTGTGTATCACTTCTCTTCACTCTTTTTTGCTCTGCATCTCTTAGTCTTCATCCATATGTTATGTTTAAATCACTGACATGTCAAGATAGCAACTTTTTTTGCCTCTCCATGTGCCTGGTAACAAGTCTCTGCCTATTAGCACTTCTAAAGCACTTAACATATAAATAATTCTTCCAGCTCATTAACTCCCACGCCTCCTCCTATGTTCAGACATTTATCTGTTCTGGATTTTCATGGTGGCTCAGCAATTTATTTTAACTATGATAATTAAATACCCAGTTCCTGGCTTTCAGAGTGATCACAGCATTGCTGTGCAGAGCAAAGACATGAAATCAATCCTTCTGTGCAGCCGCTTACCAACAGATTACACGAGAAACAGGTAATTTCATAAAACACCTCCTACCACAAATACACATCGTGCCTCTTGTGTTTCATTAGAGCCTCTTTCTGCGAAAGATTATCTCACCTGAGCCATACCATCAAAATGACCCAAGTCCTTGAGCCTCTGTTTTACTTGGGGGACACTGTCACCCGTGTCGGGCAGCTCCGCCTGCTGACCCATTAAAAATTCAATGGCATTCTTGACCTAGACACAAAGAAGAAGACTGCTGCGAAAGGATACAAAGCACAGGCAGAAAATCATTCTCAGACCAAAATTAATCACACTTTAGCTAAGACTACTCAATCCAATAATAAAACTAGTGCCCAAGAACTACTTTCAAAGATGCTTCTATCAGCAAACTCTATGTGGCCGCAGGGCAGTGATATCTAAATTAGCTCTGAGTGAGGAAGCACAGTGGTCTCCCCCAGCTAGCTAGCCCTGCCAGAGCCAAGGAACAGCAGCATAAACTAAATGCTCTCAAAATAAAAAGCACAAAAACTCCTCTCCCCTCCTTTCCGTCTCCAACTCTTCCTTCTGCCAACAAAAGTGCATCTGACCATACCTCTTGAAAACTTTGCTCAAATTTCCACAGTTGTAAATATTGCTCCATTTTCAACTGATGTTTTTCCCAGAAGCCATCAAAAGCAGTCTCCATCTCACGTAGCTGAGCAAGTAACCTTGAGCATGGAAAAGGACAGGATTAGAACAATTGGCAAATAGAGGTCAAGGAGAGATGAACAAGCCCTAGATATCATCTATTCAGGTCTTCTGGATGCAAGCTCTCATGAGAAGTCAATGGACACGTATATATGACTTGTGAAGATCTCAGGGAGAATTTGAATGAAATCCTCACTGCAGGTGACAGCACCCGTGTGAAGCAGTTGTTGCTGTCTCCATTTATCTGAATAACACCTGGGAGCCTGGCAGGAGGGGAGCCTGCATCTGCTCCACAGCCTCATTGTGTCAGTGGGGGGAAAAAAAACAGAGCAAGACAAAGTTGCTTGACAGGAGTCACCCACTGATTCAATAGGTCTAGAGCAAAACTCCAGTATCTTTCTCTTTACCTGTTTGATAGGTGACCTAAACAACACCTCTACACTTAAATCATGTTTCCACTCAAAAATCAGGCAAATTAGGAACACGGTGCACTCACCGATTCACTGTCTCCCAGTCCCCAGGCCTCTCGTGCTGGTCCTGACTGCATTCCCCGGAGTCAGGCTCCTCAAAACTGCTCAAAAGCAAGTTTCCCTCTTTTGTGACTGCTGTAATATCTTCCTGTGAATACAAAACATTTCTAATTCAGACTGTAAGGATAAGTCATTTTGTGTTTCTCCTGCCTTAGTTTCTCTGTATGGAATGAAGCACCAGTATCCACCAGAACAAAGGGCTCCCAGCAGACGTTTTAGCCCCCTTAACACAGGGTTAGCCCCCAAAGGTGCAGGAGGCTGAACCATGGACTGAAGTGTCACCAGAATGGGTGGAAACTGGCCTGCATGAGAACGTCAGGCAGGAGGACAGCACTACCACAGGTCCCTCTTGGTGAGCAGCTGGATTTGTATTAGACATCTAACTACAAGTTCATGTATTCAAGCAAGTATTTCTGCAGCTTGAAAGCTGTGCTTCTCCATCAGGGTCATCACAAGAGGCTGTAGGAAGAGCATCTCACGGTGGGACAAAGCTGGGACTGAGACCACGTGGCACCAGTTACTAGAGTCTTCATATACAGAGGTAAGTCAGTGCTTTCAATGTAACCTCCACTTAGGGAAAATAGAAACCCTTGGGCTGTTCATCATCTGAGGTACTTTGTGCTGGGCTGGGCTCAGCCCCAAAGCAAACAGGTGCCTTTAGTCAATTATTTTCAGAAAAAAAAAAAAAAGAGACCAAACACAGAGATGAGAAGGAAGGAGAAAATAGATGTGGCTGATGAACTGAGTTGGAAGAAGCCCTGAGGCTGAGACCTACTCACGGCTCCACTGGAGAGCCAACTCCTGGAGAAGTAAGAGCCTATCCCAGAAGAGAGTCAGATTTCTATTGCAAGAGAAACACTTAGGGAGAAGATTCAGAAAGCACAGACTTGCTTCAACATCTGCCTGCCCCAGACAGCTCACAACCACCTGAACATAACAGCATCTTCAGGGCAGCATCCCAGGAGCAGGACACGGCCATGGGAGCTTCTCCTCTCCCATGCACAAAATGTCTGCTTTACCTATCACTGAAACACCACAGAAGATGATCACACAGCAAAACCATGTCTCCTTTTGATGCTCAGGCAACTCCAAAGGGAAAGGGAATTACGCAGCATGCTTTAGACTGCAGGTGGCTGTTATTTCATCCTCTTACATCTTGCTCTCCAGAGCCCTGTGTCTCCCGTTGGATTCAAAGCCTTTCATTCTATGTATAACAAAGTAGCCTGAGTGTCAAACAAGTGTTAACTTGACTTTTTCCCCACTCAGTATATCAAAGAGGTTAATTTCCCAGTTACTCTGTTTAATTAATTTCTGTCTTTTTTTTTTACCATTGTGTTTACAACCAGCTTCTGTTCAGTATCACAGCTACATAAATTATCCTGATGGACTCATTATTTGAATTCAGGAATCAGCTGTACCAATCTTATGGTTGTCATGAGAGAGACAAGGATCCCATGTCTTGCTGTCACCACAATCTGTGCACAGTTTCTCATCTGCTTTCATCTTTCACAATCTTAGAAGGAACAAAAGAAAAAAGCCAACGGACTTCATTTCAATCAAAATCCAACGAGTCGTTTTGATATTTTAAATCGATGGACGAGGCATTAAAAGCAACAGATGCCTTGTACTGAGTGCTCCTGTGCTTTATATGCAAATAAAAACATGATATGTTTTATTTGTCCACAGAACAAAGTGTGTATTACTGACTAGTTTCTATACAGGACTACATGGTGTAGCTGGTGTTTGCCCCCTACACTTTGGCTACAGAACTGTAGAATTGTTTAGGTTGGAGTCCAACTGCCAACCCAGCACTGCCAACTCCACTATGAAACCATGTCCCTAAGTGCCACATCTACATGTCTTTTAAATACCTCCGGGGATGGGGACTCAATCACTTCCCTGGGCAGCCTCTTGCAGTGCTTGACATCCCTTTAAGTGAAGAAATTTTTCCTAATATTAAATCTAAAACTTTGCTAGTCCTGTTGGCCACACTATTTCTGATGCAAGCTAAGATGCTGGTAGACTTCTTGGCCGCCTGGGCACTCTGCTGGCTCATATTCAGCCAGCTGTTGACCAACACCAACGGGTCCTTTTGTGCTGGGCAGCTTTCCAGCCACTCTTCCCCAAGCCTGTAGCGTTGCCTGGGGTTGTCATGACGCAAGTCCTAAGCATGAATTTTAAGTCAGTAAGTCATATTGCAATGTATGCACCTGCTATTTTATACTACAGCTCTCTTCATTGCCACAAAAGAAATAAGGACTATTGGCATTATCTCTAATATATACTATAATTTCTATATATACAGACATACCTTTATGCCTACCCACAGTGCACTTTGGATGTCATTTTGAATGTTTCTTACAGTCAGCCCTCTGGGAACTCACTGTCACGTGAATGACAAATGATTATAAATGAAAATAGATGCATTTCTCTGACTTATGTAAAGGAATCCTGTCACAAAGCAAAGGAGCTCATTCTTCCGCTGCACAGCATGGCATGGACATGGGGATGGTTTCTCAAGTGAGGGTTTGCTGTCCTCAGAAAGATGAGGGAGCAGCAAAGACAAGACTTTGAACTGGCAGCAGCTGGCTGCACTAAAGCTTCCACTAACTCCTGTAAGAATATTAATCCCAATCAGAAATGGTTGGAAAATAAGCTTAAAATATTAAAGACACAAGTATTGCTTAAGACGACATGTAGAGGCTCACATGAAGACAGGGATGATATGAATGCTCTGTACCATGCACTTGCACAAAAATCTTCACCTTGGATGCTCTCCAGCACTGTTCCCTTAAGTGCCCCTGGGGAAGCTGCATCAGGTGGAAGGACCTAGGAACACACAATCCCTCCAGACCTGCTGATGATCTCTGCCTGCAGCTTCCTCCAGCCATGGGGGTGAAGTGGAGGGAATCCCCCCGAGGGCATGAACAGGCAGGTGACAAAGCCTCCCACACAAAAGCCCATGGCAGGAGCACACTCAACACCAACTTCTGCAGCCAGCAAGGAGGCAGCAGCTGAGACAGTTTGCTGGATGCTGGCAGGGTAATTCGCTTGAGTGGATGGGAAAAGGGTAACATACAGAAATAGTCGTGCTGTGCTTTATTTTGTCTGCCAGCACGTACACATGCATGGGAGGGAAGGAGGTGTGGGCACCAAACAAACAGGCAGTCAAACCCCAGAAATCCCATCTTGCTGTGCAAACAGGGGCTGGAAACAGGTGGCAGAGATGCTGATGAGACATACCTTGAGCTGGTAGTACTTTTCCGTGCGCAGGGCCAGGATGCGCTCGATCGAATACATGTCGTCTGGTAGCTCGGTCTCTGCCAGCTCGGTGCCAAAGGACTGCAACATCTGTGCAATTTCCTTCACGGTTAGTGCAAAACTCTCTATTGCCTGGTGGGAGATGATAACTGCAATCAACTTGGGATTCAGGGTATTCCTACAGCCCATTACGGGCAGGTGAAGAGCCAAGGCTCAGATCTGTAGGGCAGCCTAACAGCTTGCTCTGAGAGAGGTGGGTGGGATGTCCGCTGCAGACAGAGCTGATGTGTGCTGCGGTGCATTAGCTGGTGGCCACCAACACGAAGCCAGGTGGCTTTTAGTGCAGCCCAAATCCATAAGAGGGACTTAAATAAATATTTTTGTATTTGCCATGCCTTGTTTCCTGCTGCCTATTCTTGTGCACGCAGATTTTTTTCCTACAACGTATTGGAGCTCTATGGTGGAAGCCAGTATAGGATCCATCTTACAAATTCCTGTAATTTGCCTTCTATTACCCTTCTCCTCTGGTTAATCCACACTGGGAACCACCTCCAGGCAGCAGTGCTTTGGAGATGTATTTGGCTTTCTGGTGACAGATGTTTCCAGCTTTGCAAGCCCGAATGGTGGGTTACAAGGCATCACAGCCACCTCACCCACAGCATCACCAAAAGGACAAGGGAGGGAGCTAAGCAGCATGCTGGAAACGAACTGGAGACATTGAGATGGTAATGAGGGCTGTTGGTACTCCAGCACATCCCAGACAGCCAGTGGGAGCTCTGCCAGGTGGCTGTCCCACACCATGGGGTGAGGTGGGGCTCTCCTGGCCCCACTCACAGCTCCAGCTCCGCTTTTGAGAATGGGGAAATAAACTCAAATGTAACTGATCAAATCTATATTTTCTTTAAACACTATATACTTTCCACAGAAATTTCAGGAAATGTTTTATGAGCACACTCTGAGGGAATTTTGAGAGAAACTTTTCATATGGACACTTATCTACCGTATGCAGCTACAGCCTAGAAACCATCCTTTTCTTAGAATAACATTTTTTTTGTCATTCATTTTGTCATTTTTTGTCTCCAAGTGTGAAAGCTATGCTGTTATCGTTTTAACACATCGTGCAAAAGAACAAAACTGAGAGCCAAAAATGTAAAAAATTTGTAAATCTGGCAGTGCATCAGTGTGAACTGGCACAAAGTTAGTGGCACAAGCAACAGCTTGAGTTATTCCAGCTACACTGTCTTCTGCTTCTGCCTTTATACTGAGCTCCACATCTGCTGGTGTGGAGGGCGTTGCAGGACAAGGGGCACTAGAGTGTCTGGTATATTTTTCATTAGTGGTTTGATTTGTTGGGAAGGTAACTGGGAATTCAACTTTCCATTAATCAAAGTCCCAGTGAAAACTAAGAGTGTACAGGAAGCATAAAAACACATGGCAAGGCACAGTTCAGGGCATTAAATGCCTGATTCCTGGCGCTATTAAAGGAAAATTCTTGCTAAGAAAAAAAAAAAAGGAAATTTTCTGAATTCTGTGAATTCGGTCAGTACACAAAGAGCAGTCTCTTCACCCTGGTTCCCAAACATATTTGTGATATTAATCACATGAAGAAATCATTATTTAAAAAAAAAAAAAAGCCTATTTTGTATCTACCATTATGGGAGTTTTAATAAAGAAGACAGATCTTTGGGGAGCAGTTTCAAAAGAAGCCTGAGGGAGTTAATCTTCCAGTTCCTTTACAAACCCATCACGTGCCTAATGCCACCTATCTCCTTTGCAAATCCGATTGAGGAAATGTAGTTGGCTTCAGGGGTTACTTTCAGCTACCCATTGCTCATTGCCTTACAGAAAACCTTCTTCAATCCATCCCAGACACCCAAAAGCCCAGTGCTCAGCCTCGGTACGTACAGTCCTGAAGATGACCCACTCGCTGTGGCAGTACTCCAGGGTGCCTCCAAATTCTGGGGTTAACTGCTGTTCATCAATGTATGTCAGCAGGTCACTAACCGAGCTCAGCATAACAACCTACAAACAAGGCAACACTGTTAGTGGGTTGATCATTACTTCTTCATCACAGACCAAGACTACAAATTTTTTTATGTAGCTAAAAATTGGGTTTGCTCTAAATACTGCTCCACAGAATGGCTTTCTCCTTATGCTGGTGGCTTAACATGGCTTTTGTTTGATGACTTGACCATTTTTGTAAGCCAACCCTGAACTCCCAGGTGCTTCCATCCTTAAAAGCAAAGAACGGTGAGATGCTGCAGTCTGTGGCTGCAGAACAGAGCCGAAAGCAGAAGTAATGCAGGTTTTGGCAAGGGATGACCAGTAATCGGGGAAAAATATGCACACAAGTTATGAAGCACAGTCTGATTTCACATAAGTACAGACTCATGAGTTTCTGTGTGTCTGCCCCGGCATAAGTCATGAATTTTCAAAACTGTGCAAATGACAATCATTTCAGAGCGAAAACCACAAAGTTTGTGAAAATCATATTATTTCCTAAAGGAAAACATTGGTTTGGTTTGTGCATTTATAATTGCATCAACCTTAGGTTCCGTAAGTGTACTTTTCTCCTCTTAATTATTCTCATTATCACCTATAATCAAGGTGGCTTTAGAAGTCTTGGAAACTTGGACTTGAAAATAGGGAATCATTTCAGTTGCTCCTATGGAAGCAAACACCAACATGATATTGGTAGTATGTTTACACTGAGGTGACAACAGCAATTACGCGCGGAATTCATAGCAAAAGCTTCACTAGATGTGTCTTTTGGGCTTTCAGCCATTAAGCAAATTCCTGAGCACGGTTTTATCCTCCGCAGACTATATGGGGGATGAGGACAAGCTGAGAAGCCCTTCACTCATTACCATGGATATGCTCTGTGGGCAGCAAACCGTGCACAAGGGAGCTGAAAACACCACAGGAGAGATTTGGTGGAGAGAGATTTGGTAGAAATTTTTGGCAGACACACTTGGGTTACTCTTCATGAAGGTGCCCACAGAGTGGGACCCTGTCAGCCCCGACTCCTGGTGTGTGGGCAGCCTCTGATCCCGCACGGACACAACACCTCTGCACTCTCGTACCGGTAACTTGAGTAGGAAATCCTCCTGACTGAACCGAAATCCAATGTCGGTGAAGGTGCGCTGGAAAAAGCCCGTGGGACGAAGAACCATCACTAGGTGCAGGTTCCCTGGGAAAGATGCCTGCAAGGAAACAGACACGACGTTCAACCTGGGGACTTGGCAGGTCCAACAACAGCTTTCAAACGCCTTGAAAAGAGGGAAAATTGTTCAGATCTTCGTGGAGGTTTTTTTTTGGATTTCCCTCAATTTCCTTTTCTTATTTTCAAAACAGGAGGAACACACTGTAAGAGGTTTAGGGATGTAACTCTGGGAGGGCTGTCCAGTCCCACTTCCTTTTGGAGCAAGCAGGAGTTCAGCCATGCACCTTGGAGGGCCGCTTTATATAAATTTTAATACTAAATGTTGTGTTCAGCGTTATAACCTGGGGAGTGAAACTGCGATTCAGCAGGGACCAGAGGGCTGGAACACTGAGAGGAATGACAGACAGATTGAGAAAGCAAAACTTACTGCCAAACTCCCTAATCACCCCGTAACTGCATCAAGCATACTCTTCTTGTCCCTAGTAATTACCAGGCAACATTTAATTTGTGGTAAGAATTTGGAACTTCCTGTCTAAGCTGCTGGAGCCTTTTTTTTTTCAAGCATATGGTTGGCAGGTGTGCTTTTAAATAGAGCTGTGAAAAGGGTGCTTGAGAATGAAAAAGAATTTTTAAGAAAGTAGGAGTCACATCATTAAATTATGGATAAGCGCGTGATGCAAAGACTTGAGTTAATTAAGACGTACGGTTTACTCTGAGATCCTGCCAGGCCAGGTTACATTTTTCCATATATTCCTCCTTCTGTTCTCCTCCTCCATGAAACAAGATAGTAGTATCTATACCAAGGGTGCGAGGAATGAATGTGTGTAGGTATTTTGCACTGCAGGGCACTTCAGCTGTGCCTTCAAAACCAAAGGCTGCTCCTGTAAACACGCATTAGTGTTGTTCAAAGAAGCCAGGATTTACAGTTTGAGGTCTGACATCCATGAACTGTGCTCTAACTCATTTGCTGTGTTTTCTTGTGTAGGAATGGTCAGGTTCTGGCTTCCATTGCTCACAATTCCACTTAGAAACAGGAACTTTTAGGATCAAATAAGCCACATAAATTCATTATATTGATCTGCTGTTATTCTAGGTAGGAGAATTAAAAAAAAAGTGAATGAAGTGCCAAATTCATACCCTTTGGAAGGCAACAAGAATGGTGCCAGGGACAAAGAGTTGGCATTACAAATAAGAGCGAACCACAAAATAACAGAGGTGTCTGTGCTGGCTCCAGGCCCTGGGTGCTGAACCTCTGTTCCACAGCACCTGGTTAGCACACATCTCTGAAAGGATGCCAGCCCCAGGCTACAGCTGTGGGAGACACAAGGAACCCACTTCCAACTCCATGAAACCTGCAGATGGGTCTAAAGTCTAAACCTGGCCATGGAGCGACTAGACCTTCACAGCTCTAAGACAGGTCTTACCCAAGAAATTGTGGGCAAGAGGCTGCAGGAGATCCAGGTCCAGCTCCCTCCTCCAGTGCCTGTTTAATCACCTCTACAAGGAAGATCAGCTCTCCTGCAAGACAACCCCTAGTAGGCCCTCCAACAGCCCAGCTACTAGAGACAGTTCTGAACAGAAACTCATCTTGGAGACCCTGCTCAGCTCAGGATTTTTAACTTGAGCTTCCCATACAACTAGAAAGAAAATGAGCCACAGGCTACTGGATAACTCTGAGGACTTGGAGTGGTTCCTCACTTTAAGAATCTCTGCCTGGGATGCAGAAAACCTTCACTGAGAAAAGCACCACCAGAACTGGCATAGGCTTGTGACATTTTCAATGAATTGAAAATTTACGGCATTAATATTTCACTGGAAAGTCTCTGGCAAGCTCAACACTCATCCTCCAGTGTGTCCCAGAGAAGCTGGCTGCCTCTCCCACCTCTCCACACTGGCTCTGTTGGACCCAGCAAACGCTGCTATTGTTCTTTCCAGGCCTGTTGACTGACCTGGCTGCTCCTTGACACTCTTCATACTTCAGCACGTTCCACAGCACTAGGACATCCTAGTAAGAGACCTGTCAGTCTGAGCTCATGACAATGTCATGCCCATCCCTGCAGAGCTCTGAATCTACCATGTCATTCCCTCACATCCACCTTTATGTCTGTGTTTCTCTCATTTTACATCCCGGGCATCTCCCAGTGGGCATTTCTCTGCAGACAGGACAACACTAGCATCCCAAAAAAGGTTTCAAAGATATCACCAAGGAGCCACCACAAGCTGCAAACTTCAAAGGATAGGATGGTTTTGCTCCAAGACAGGCCTTGCAGCTCTGGTGCTCATGGCTCAAACTGACTTTAACCAAAGCCTTGTGAGGCGAATGGTCTTAAAATGCTTTAAAGGAGCTCAGAGGATGCAATTTTAGGTCCTTCTGCATGGTTATGAGTCCACTGTAGGTGAATCCAACAGTGAAGTTCCACAGAGTTTGCAGACAGCTACTGTTTCCAGCTCAGAAACACAAGTGTGTTCAGGTCTCTGGACTTTGGGCTTCTACCTTGACTCTCCTGAAAAATGCATCAGAAATATCTTTGAGAAGAACAACCAGCCAGAGATGCATCTTCCTTTGGTCTTATCTCATTATCCCTCTCCATCCTCTGTCCTCTTTAACACTGTTTGGCACTTCAAGCAGAGATGAGCCTGCTTTGTCCTCTCCTACTCCTTCAAGTCCTTTTTGACACGCACCCTTTGTGCGCAGAGCAGACTCATGGGAGGAAGGGCCTGGGTCACCAAACCATATCACCCATGGGAACCTGCAAGCTTTGAATGTCTTCTCCTGTGAGCCCCTTGGCAGGAAACTCCCAGCTCCAGGAAGATGGACCAGTGCACAGGAGGCGAGCAGAGATACCTGCCAGAACTGCAGTGCAACAGCAACAAGGAGTGAAACACCTCTCTGAGAGCAAAAGTACCTTTGGACACCTTTGGTTTTGTGAATGCAGGATGCCCACACGTTCCACACAACATACAAGACCATAACCTGTCACCCACGTCCTTCTGCCACATCCAGCACAGGGCCAACTCTTCTTTGACACAACTTTATGCCCCATACACACATAACCCTGTCGCTTTTGCTCCTTGGTATGTTTCACCTCAGATGTAGCTGGGTTTCCAGGACTGGTGGTTTGATTTCCACTCAGTTTAGAAAGAGTTTGGGGATTTTTCAGCTGATCTTATACATATAGGATCAAAGTCAGCACTTAAAACCACAAAACAAGAAATACAGCTTTGCAAATAATACCTAATGTACTTCAAACATGGAAAAAACAAATGAGACAAAAAATAAGCTCGTGGAAAGACAGCCACCAATCAAACCACATCCTGTGTCCTCTTAGAGGCTTAAGAGAAAGGATAAAGGATATTAAATATATATATATAAAGATAGACCAGTAAGTCATCAGAGATAACACTCCTGAAAGTACTGTATCTTTTTTTAATCACTGCTACAATTCTAGTTCTTCTTAGCACTGAAGTGTAGATAAGTTACCTGCAAAATGAATTCTAGTGGTACTGATGGAAAAAAACCCTGCCCAACAATATATTCAAGAAAGCAAAGGCAAAAGCATCCTTAAGCTTGTCTTATGTTGTATCTTATTATTTATACCACTATAAAGAATCTTCTGTATATGACAAACTTGGGGTTATATAACAAAGCACCTGAAAAAAAACCCTCTGAAGCCTTTGCCTTCTGCTATTCCTCTGCAGCATGTAAGGAAAGGCAAAAAAACTATCGGCGCAATTCCACTAAATCAGGCAGTTGGCAACATTTCACTCCTATTAACTATCTCACTGACCAAAGACCATGCTCAGAACGTTCCTCCCCTCCCAAGGACACAAGTGTGTATACCTTAAGGCCCCGCTTTGGCAACTTGTTTAAATGCACACTCGACTCCAACCACGTAGACAGCCTTGATATAATCAATATAGGTGAACTGGGCTAATAAAGCACGAGAAAGGGCATGCACCAAAAGCATCTCTGTTATTACCTCCTTAGTGAATATCTCAGCCAAATGCATTTAATATGATTTTTTTCCTAGTTTTAGGAACTCAATTTTCAGAGAATATTCTTCCCTGCAGTTCACTGGGACATTCATGAGGCTGGAAATCAATAATCATACAGAAGAAGTAGCATCTGCCAGTAAGTTTGTTTCTGAGCAATGGAGGCTGAGGCTGGAGGTCCTTATACAAGTAAATGACTTTCTGCTGTCCCTTAAAGGAAAAGTCATAGCATGCAACGCCAATGTGAGCTTTAACGTCCCCCTGCCAGAGCCAGAAATGAAACTCTAAATCGCTCTGCTACCTTTATTTTAGCCGGCTGCATAATTAACCCCCGAAGATGCTGCGAGCATCACCGGTGCACCAATTCTACCCCGGGCCCGGCTCGCCCAGAGGCTTTTCTGTCACGGTAAGAGCATAAATACCGCCCTCCCCACGACATTCCAGGGATGCGCTGGAGGAAGCCCCGCAGGACAGCTCTGCCCCACGCCCGCCAGAAGAGCCCGGCTACAGAGGATGCTGCTGAAAATACCCCCCCGCAACGCTCGGTCAAAACCGCTCCGGCCGCTACCCCCGCTACCTCCATCCTCCCCCTTCCCCGGGCCAAAGGCCTCTCCGGCCGCCGCGGTGCCGCCGCCCCCCGCCTCCCGGCCTCCCCGCCGGCCCCGGGCGCTGCAGCGCGGCGGGCCCGGAGCCTCACTTACCGCAGCGCCGCCCGCCCGCCGCCCGCCCCGCCGCGGGTTCGCCTCCGCCATCGCCCCGCCGGGACCGCAGGGAGCGCGGCCGGGATGGGCCGGGGCTGGGCTGGGCGACCGCGGCTCCTCCCGCGCTCGCCCGGCTCCGGGAGCGGGCAGGCAGCAGGCTCCCGGCACCCGGCTCCCGGCACCCGGCTCCCGGCACCCGGCACCCGGCACCCGGCTGGCAGCCCCGCTCTCCTTCCGAGCGCCGGGTTCGCTTTTAAGGTGGAATGCCAAAAATCATCCTGCAGACGGGGCCAGCTCTTCCCTTCGAGGATTGGGCTCTCAGCTCGGAGCTTTTACCCTTCGCTTTCCCCCCTGCCTGCCATTATCTAGAAGGGACGTTTTAAAGATGGGTAGGACTTTGGAGGGGGAAAGTAAGGGAAGATGCTCCTGCCAGAATCTGAGTCTTGACCCCCAGCAGCAGGGCCTTGCCTCCCAGAGCAAGTGGTCCAAGCGTGCTCCTGGTTTGCCCACGCAGCTAGAGACCCATGCAAAGAGTTAAACAAAAAATCTGTTCAGTCTGATAACAAAATTTTTCTGGATCAGATGCACAAGCGCAGAGCTGCAACTGCTTATACATATGCTGAAAAAATAGGACACTCTGTATTTCAAATTCAGCTTATTTGCACTTCTTTATTCCAAAATTATACAAAGATTGGGGAAAAAAAAGTGGGTTTTCTTTTTATTGCAGCATGGATTATGGTTTATGATCAGGAAGAAATCAAGATTTAATCTTCTCTGGTGGCTGCACAAAGGCAAGTACAGTCAAATGTCTCCTCAACACAAAGTCAGCCCATTAGGGCCAGACCCTGTTTTTAAGGCAAGATTCCCATGTGTTAAGCCCTGTCGGACACAGCTTTCCTGCTTCTCGCTCCTCTTTGCACAGAGCACCTCCACATTATTTACATGGACAGACCTGATACTATAGACAAAGTTAACTTCTCTACATCAACACGCAGCACATACAGCTACAAAACCAGGGTGTCTGCTCAAAGGTCACAAAATAAGTAAATTTTCTCATTAAACACAAAATGACTGACACTTCTGAAGAAGCTAAAAATTAGAACAGGATCTTTTTCACATTTGAAACTTCCACACGATGCAAAGCAACCACATCATCCTTAAAGGATGCTCTCGGTACGAGCACCTGTTCAGATGCTGGCAGCAGAACGGAATTTTGATGATCGCTTTAAAGAACTGCCTTTTAAATGCTGCTGCTTCTCTAATAGTATAGTAACCATACTTGGAAGTTCAGTTTGTACATGCATTGACAGCAGTATCTTATGCACACTGCAGAAAGGGAACCCTCTCTTCCATCTACAGGATGCCTATCAGCAAAATGCCATCAAAGCCAGACATTTTTAACACCAAGTTCAGCTGTACCAGTATTAACTACCTAAAACAGTATAAGAGCTAACTTTATCAGATCTAACCAGTATGTGGTAGGAGCTTTCTTTCTCAGTACGCACCATTTACTTCGTCCTCTATCAGATGGATCAATGCCTTTTGATTACAAGCAGAAACAAAGGCAATAATAACAATGCTCCCAGGATATTTTGTTTATATGTTTAGACAGAGTATGTGCTAATGATCAGAGAATCCTAAAACAGTCTGGGTTGGAAAGGACTTTAAAAGATCACCTAGTCCAACCTTCCCTGTAATGAACAGGGACATCTGCAACTAGAGCAGGTTGCTCAGAGCCCCATCCAACCTGCTGGAATGTTTCCAGGGATGGAGCATCGACCACCTCTCTGGGCAACCTGGGCCAGTGTCTCACCACTCTCACTGTAAAAATCATGTGTAGCATATAAACATAT
Source organism: Todiramphus chloris collaris (assembly GCA_025345505.1). NCBI lineage: Eukaryota > Metazoa > Chordata > Aves > Coraciiformes > Alcedinidae > Todiramphus > Todiramphus chloris. Next base: position 6,988,938 of record JANVCC010000049.1, on the reverse strand, counting down.
GTAACAGATACTTAAAATACATGACTGCACACATACACATTTAAAATAGATTTTTCCACCTATGCCCACATGCTTGTGAAGCCTGTTTTAAGAACCTAACACTTTCAGTCACTAACAATTAGGTAAAATATAGTCACACTAATAACCAATGTCTAGAAAGAACATATATGAAGCCAGATTCTCCACCCATCAAAAGCACAGAACATGGTATAAAACACAGTTGAACCACTATGAAAAAGTACAAAACCAAGCAAATGAATCAGTTAATAGTCAAACAGCTCATTTACACACTCAGCTAGAGCTATACCTGAATTAATTATAGGGCCATGAAACAAAATACTACTTAGAGAGAAAGCACGAGCATCACTGCTCCCAGTTCCCAGGGTTTTCTGAAAGTGATATATAATGGGCACGGTGACTTTAAAAGAAAATAACATTAAAAGAAAATAAAATTAAAGAGGACTTACTGCTATTTTTTGGAGAGTCATTTTGACCGATGTCCATGTGTCCAATCTTCTATCCAGGATTAGGATAAATTTGGTGTCAGACTCATGCTGGCTACAAGATAAGAAAATACCAATAACCTAATAACATTGTGCAGGAATGTGAATCTGTTCCTCCAGATAAACCAAAGCCAAGAACACAGACTGCAAACCACATTTTGACATTTCCACAGTTGCCAAAATTTCCTTGGGAAAAAATTTCCTTGAATAGACTCAGACAAGAAATTTAGGAACCCTATCTTTTCGTTAGCTCAGGGTTCACCTTTGAATTGCGTGGAAGGTGGAGATACCAAATTGGTTAAAACAACAGGTTGCCCTTGAAACCCACACTGGTCTCGAGAAGGACTTTGCAGAGGTTGGAGGGAGCTGTGCTCCTGTTGAGTGGCTCAGGGTGGCCAGAAGCCTCCACCAGCCACTGCCCCAGGATGCCCCCACCACTAAGCTCTTCCCTCCAAAGGAGGTTGCTACCCACTTTCCTGGCTTACAACAACCAAGCAAAGACTCCTGGCTTGTTTTGGCACAAGGCAACAGAAGATACCAACCCAGGGAAGGGTGATGTCAGGCTGGCAGTGGGAGAGGGGGAGCTGGTGCTAAAACAGTCTGTCACCTTCCAAGGCTCCACTGGAGAGACAGCAATTGCTAGGAGGCACTTCCCAACACACTCTGGGTCACTTGTCAACCACAGGCTTCCTGACATCCCTTTTGACACCCAAATCTTTTAAGTTGCTTTGAAATCCCTGGCCTTACCAAGCGAGCCAGCAGTACCAGGGATGCCCAGTCTGGCAGATGAGGTAACGCTCCTGTCTGCAATTCAAATACTGCCTTCCCAGGCTAGCTGGGTACAGCTCAGCCAGGCTCCAGCCGCAACAATACACACTCCAGGGCAGTCTGAATTACAAACTGGGCTCATGTTTGCACACAGGTAAGGGTACGCCAGCTTGTAACCAACTCCTCTGCTGTGAGTGTATTTACAGGATACTTAGGTCATATTCACAATATTTATTTTGCAGATGCTGAAACAGGATAGCCATGTGCCACGCCACCCTGTTCAGGTGTCTCAGCGCTGCCGAGAGGCTCCCAGTACACGTGCTGGCTCCCGAGGGCTGGGTCAGGTATCTGCACTGGGCATGGCCCCATGCAAGCAGCCTACCACAAGCACTGTCTTCGGTAATTCTTGTGTTTGGCAAGCAAAAACACATGGTGGATTACTCAGAGGTATCACATGGCAGACAGTGTTTGGCAACTTCACTACAGGAAAAAAAATAAAAGACACTCAAAGCCAGTGCAGGAGCTTTCAGTCAATCTACACCTTGCTGCTCTGGTCCGTGATAGACACACCCTTGACAAATATATTCCAAAGGAATTAGCAGTTTTGCTGAGAGGAAAAAAGAAGAAAATAAATTTCCCTTTGGTTCATAATAACAACTGACTGAAGATACGTAGAGGCAGCCAGGTCCCCTACAGATATATCTTAAGGACCTCTAACATCACACCCAAAGTGCAAAGGTTTAATGTGAATTTATACACTGCCATTGAGGCACACCACAGAAAATGAGTAGTATTTTTTACACGTGGGTTATACAGAGAATTTCTGCATGTAATAGTCTGAGGTCACACACTGTGAGCTGGATCAGGCACAATTATTCAGACAAAATCATATTTTTTTTTAGCTAAAATAGTTTTGGCAACACGAGGCAGTTCTGCAGGTTGCTGTCAGCTCTGTTCAGCATCACCATGAGTTAAATGACCTGGCTGAGTAGGACTGGGGCAAAGGGATCCTTTTGTTTGAGGTAAAAATAGAACCCTTTGGTTTTTCAGCACACCCTATAACTTTAAAAGGTAGGTCTCTGCCCTGTGTGAAACAATTCCTCAACTCCCCACAGGATTTATCCAGGAGGCTACAGTTATTAAAAAAACAATCAACCAACCAACCAAAACACACACAAAAAAAACCCCCAAAAAAACCCCAACAAAACTCACTGTTTATATAGCACTGCTGTCATTGTAATAAAACCTGAAGGAAACCTCCACAATCCAAGTAATTCAGAAAAGGCAACCAGAGTGTAGTGCATTGACAGTGAACAGAAGTGCACCCAAGTATGCCAATTACTCAGGACAAGGTTGTATTCAGAGAGCAGCCTCTAAGCATGCTAATTTACTTTTATCAGTTCTCTTATGGACACAAAGAAGAAAATTCCCAGCTGTCCAAAAATCTTGAAACCTACTGTGGGAAATTTTTCATTCATTCTGGGGCTATTGGAGCAAGTCTGTGACTATTTGCAACCCAGGCCTTGCATGTTTATCAGATTTCCAGTCCTGTCATGTACCTTTTAGACTGACAATAAAAATAAATCGATGCTTTCTCACCAAGGCTGCAAGGGGTGAGTTCATTTGCATCCAGCAGCAGAAAGATGGACACAGATCACTGGATAAAGAATTCTTTTTCTCTGGGTGCTTCCTGTCGCTTTTTCTTCCCCTTACCCTTGATTTTGTATATGTTGCAGGACACACTAGACTGAAAATAAAGACTTGGGATGTTTTGCTGGAGGGCTTGAAATCGGATCCTGGAGTCTGTCCTTGGGAGATTTATCACAGGACTCAGAGACTCCTTGCTGCTGGTGGGATCAGAGCAGCCGTCAAGATTCACTGCCTAGTATTTAAATTCAGAGGTATTTAGAGTCAACAGCACCCTTTGTTGTGTCATTACTCGCCGTGTTATCAGCTATGGCTCCAAATCACTTTGTACTTCACTTTCTGATCTAAGTGAAACGTGCAGAGCTTGTCTAAATACTGAGAAGATGGATAGGCAAACAAGATAGAACAGAAGAAGAATGGAATGGAGTGGAACAGAATAGAATAGAATAGGATAGAATAGAATAGAATAGAAGTATTTCAGTTGGAAGGACCTACAGTGAACATCTAGTCCAACTGCCTGACCACTTCAGGGCTGACCATAAGTTAAAGTGATGCTGTTGAGGGGATGGACCAAATCAGATGCCTCTTAAACACCGACAGGCTTGAGGCATTGACCACCCTTCTAGGAAGCCTGTTCCGGTATTTGACCACCCTCTCAGTAAAGAGATGCTCGCTAATGTCCAGTCTAAACCTCCCTCCCTGGAGCAGCTTTGAACCATTCCCACGTGTCCTGTCACTGGATTCCACAGAGAAGAGCTCAGCGCTTCCCTCTCTGCTTCCCCTCCTCAGGAAGCTGCAGAGAGCAAGGAGGTCACCCCTCAGCCCCCTTCTCGACAAACCAGACAAGCCCAAAGTCCTTTGGCACTCCTTACAGGCCATTCCTTCCAGCCTTTCCACAGCTTTGTTGCCCTTCTCTGGACACATTCAAGGACCTTCACTTCCTTCTTAAACTGTGGAGTCCAGAACTGCACACAGTGCTCAAGGTGAGGCCACACCAACACTGAATACAGAGGGATTTTTTTTAAATTTATTTTTAGTTTTCAAACATAGCATTATTTTTAATTGTAATTAAGAGAGTTCTTTGTAATAACAGTCTTACATAACTGCCTTCACTTGATTATTGTTTTTTGCTTAAAGCTTCTACTGAAATTCTGACTTACCTTGGAAGAAATAAGTTCTTTTAGGGTACACAAAACTGTGAGTATTGGATACAAAGTCTACCCTGCAGCAGTCTTCAAGCCTGGATAAAATGATGCTTTATCACTCTTAGGGTCTCCTTTCTGCAAAGACTGGGATCTGTCACACTTCTCTGTGCCTCTCCTTCAAGCCCACCATTGTACAGTGCAGGCAGGCAGACCCTCAGGCACATTTTGAGTTGGATGTGGGGGACCTGCTACTTGTTTTTCTGTCCAGCTCTTCCATATGAGCACTTTCAGTAGTGCCTCCTGCCTGCAGCATGGCTCCCAGGAATCCTAAAGTAAAATGAGCTTGCCTGCAACACTCACCTTCCTCCTGGCTCTGTTATTAATGCACTCACTTTGCAAAGCCAAGAGTAGCTTACAGAATCCACCTCCTCTATCTAACAATCATTTCCAGGAGAAAATGCTAAATGAAATTCAGCTTCCCCAAAATACTCCAGACTGACAGCCCATGAGTATTGCTCAGCCTGGAATCAGTAGGATAGCACACAGTCCTTGCTGCTGATTGCACAGGAAAGGGACTGTGTGTGTGGTTTTGATATGCCCATACCCATCCATAGGTGTGTGCTAGGGAGGTGCTGATGCATCCACAGCTAACTCTGACACGCAGATCAAATACTTTCCTCTTTTAGGGACTTTCTGGACCAAAGTCTGAGCTCTGATCCCATGATGTGATAACACTGGGGAATGCATACACAGGGGTACCAGAGCTGACACACAACTTCCACCCTTATCTACATGATGCTTTTCCTTGCTTCCTGACAGCACAGCCTTTTCAAGCCCCAAGTGTTAAAAAGCACATGTTTTTGAGATGGTCAGGCATTGAGGCAGGCTGTTATGGTGGCAGGAGGAGCAGAGAAGCATGATTAAAGTGGTTTTACTAATAACAAGCTGAACATGTTTGAATCACCAGCAAGCTTGCAGCTCTTACTAGTTTCTTGATTGAGTTTGACCTATTACAGGGACAGTAAGACTGCTAATCATGCTAATGCAAGGGTGTTTGCAGCCATGTGAAATAAGAAGCCGTGGAGAAACCGGGCAGAGCTGGGAAGTGCAGATGCACAGATCCAGGCTGCCTGCGCAGGACAAAGGAGAAATCCCTCTGGCCAGCACAGACCATGGCACATTCCTGTCCCTGCTGGGACAAGATTCTGTGGGCCAGGAGCCCACAAAACTTCAGAGTCCATCTAAAAAGAGGACAGAGGAAGCAGAGGCTCTTTTATTTTCCTGCAGAAGTAGCTAAACACACAGTACTTTTTTCAGCACAGCCGCTGATGGAAAGCTCTCATCTAGCTGCTGTCAACCTGCTCTCACTGCAGGCTGACAAAAAGAAAGAAATTCACCAAAACAGGCATTATTCAAGGAAATTAAGCATTCCAGGGACCTGAGTCACCAGGTTCAGCAGCAAGAAATAGGAGGGCCATTAAGTATCCAGCCCTGTATGTGGCCCAGGCAGGCTGTCAGCTGCTTAACCCGGGTAATGGGAGCTGCTGCACGCTGCTGAGCCATCGCCAGTAATGGGGACCCCAAACGGTTTGTTCCTGTAATTAGTCTCTTCCTCCAGTTACATTTCTCTTTTTTCACAGTAATGACCCTCTATTTGTACACGTCAAAATATTGTTCTGCAGTGGCATGGCATATTTAAGTGGTGACGCATGTCAAAGCTTATGGAAAGCTTACTGTTAATTAGAAACTTAATAAACTTAATTGATGATACATGGCTGGCAAGTCATAGGGATGGTGTCCACTTTTTACTCTGCAGTTACTGGCACAGTAAATACTATGCCTGACACCGTAAGGGCTTGCATCATTCGCCTTCTCCCTCCTACTTGCTCTGAGAGGCAAAGATGCTTCTCATCCCCATGTGTGACACTACCCTGAGGATCTGCTGTCTGACCCAGGCAGGACCAACGCCTCTGCCCATCACAGGCAAGATGTAGAAGGGAGCCACATACCTTGGGACTGACGTTAGGTATGTTAAGACCTTAGATACGATCTCCTCAGGCACCTCATTGAAGCGAGCGTTGTCAGGGAGGGTGATAATCCAAGCCTTGTCTTTCCCTCGGCCACCTGGAATAAAGACAAGGATGCTTCCCTGGGTGTACTTTCAAGGAGAGAGCAGCAAAGCCCTGGTCCACCAGTTAGGTCAGAAAATACACTGCCATCATTACAGAGGGGTTTTTTCCATCACTAGAATAGCAAACCTGGGCCAAATCCTGCCTCTGATTGCAAGCACAACAAACACACACAGGTGGGAGAAAGAAATGTTCTAGGTACCAGGTATTTCCTTTATTTACTGAGAGCACTTTACACGGGACAGTGAAGGAAGTCAAAAATACAAGGACAAATCAGCAGGCTGGTCTAGAATGTATAGAAATACATTTCAAAGCCAAACGCTCGTTAATGCACTGAGTGTTTGAAGTAAGAATATTTTAGAGCGTGGCTTGAGATGGAAACCTAGTATGCTCTTTCAAACCACCTCAATGTTTTATTAACAACACTTCTACCAGCACTGAAGACTACCTGATGGATGATATCCCGTGCAGAGTATCATTTTGCCAAAGAGCACAGAAGTTTGTCTGGAGTATTTAATTACTGTACAGAGAGAAAGACCCTGGAGAAGTTCGTTGCACTCACCAGAAAGAAAAGCAAACTCTTTCATCAAGTCATCACTGATGTCCTTTGCACAGATGGGTATTGCGGTTTCTGGGAAAAAGCAAAAGCATCAGTCAAAAATGAAGTAAAAATCTAAAGCAAATTCATTTATCAACATGCTAGCCCAAAGGTGGGACTTGAACCAAATGCAGCTTCCCTAAATTTATAGTGAGGGTGGTGAGACACTGGCCCAGGTTGCCCAGGGAGCTGGTAGAGGCTCCATCCCTGGAAACATTCCAGCTCAGGTTGGGCAGGGCACCCTGCTCTAGTTGCAGATGCCCCTGCTCCCTGCAGGGGGGTTGGACTGGGTGATCTTTAAAAGTCCTTTCCAACCCAAACTGTTCCATGATTCCGTGATAAATTATATATGAAATTTCATAACAAAGGATATATGGTTCTCCTAGAAACAGATGTTTCTAATGACTCTAAAAGGGCAAATGCCACAAGTCAGCAGCAAATGTATTCCATCAAACGTGCTATGGGAGCACTGCTGGGAGCTGGAGTGCTCTGCCCTCAGCCCGGTATCTCCAGTGCTCATTTCTGTATTTTGGAGTTACTCATTTTACTCCTCTATTTTACACCAGTGCTTCCTAGCCTCGGCAATGTCCTGGGCTGAGGGTTCTGTTGGGAAGAGCAGTGCCCAAGGCTGCCACACTGGGAACAAGGTTGGGTTTCCAGGCTGTTACAGTCTTTAATTTTGAGCAAATAAGCTTCTGAAATCATGTCTTCATCTGGCGTGGGGCCACATGCACTGGAAAGGCTATTGTTCTTATGTTTGGTTATTAGATTTCTTTTTAACTAAATAACAGGAGAAGCTGGTTTAATGCCATATTCAGCACACTGACCATTTCGGTGGCAATGGTTCATTGGAACAATATATATAACTTTACCTTTCCCAGGGAGCAGGAAACAAAAACCAGACTGACTAAACACCAGAGGAGCTTATAGCTGGTAGACATTTTTCTGGATTATCTATAAATGGAATGATAGTTCAAAATTAAGCATCCTTGTTCCTGCAAATAAATGTTTGAAAGCACATCTGTACAGATTAAAGTCCTTGTGCGTTCTGCTAATCAAATTTTAAACACTGATTATTTTGCAGAGTTGGTCCTGGGGAGTAATCTCTTGGCTGGTTTAAATCACTCGGGCTGCATACTTCAGCACACTCCAGTGTAATCAATATTTATTCTATTTCACTGTTTCCAAAAAGCTTTCTGGTCACTTCTAGTTCATGTCAGGATTTTTCAGGCCTTTAACTGGCCGTACAGACCCAGAGGTGCCCGAGCTGGGGGGGATGCTCTGCCTCCAGCAGCCCCCCCGGCCCTGGGGTGCTCTCTGCTCTTCTATGCACACACTGTTATTTTAGCCACTCGCAGATAAAAATGGGTTTTTTGTTTGTTAAGGATTAAGCCTCAGTCCCACTGGCATCTACAGAGACATTCTTGATTTTAACAAGCCCCAGCGTTGGTCTTGGTAAGAAAGAAGTTTGTCTTGCAAGATATTTCAAATATTTCTCTCTCATTCAACTGCTTCACCTAAGTTGAGGACAAGCAGTGGCAACAGACTTCTTCTCTATTATATTTTTTTTTTCCAGGTCAATAGTCTCATACTGATAAAAATCACATTCAATAATTTAACGAGCTCCAACACATGAAGTAGATGGTACTAAACATGCAGCTCTTTGAAAACACAAGAGAAAAGCCCACGGCTGTGCACACATATTTGCCTCCGAATGGCGTGGGGCTGTTCAGAGCTCGTCTGGCTTTGCAGTCAGGGAGAAGCCCGTCCCCAAAGCCAGCTCACCTTACCTGCCTCTGGCTCTTCCCAAAGATGCAGCCACTGGCAAGCCAGGCAAGGCTTTGCCCTGTGCTCTAATGCCCATGTGTGACTCAAGTGCTCGACAGTAAAAGCAAACACGGGGTTACAGTAAATGCAGCTTTTGTTCCTGGTTCTGCAGCGATAGGGGAGGGACGTGCTGGCTTATTGAGAGCTGTCCAGGAAACAGGCTGGGAAAAAGGGGGAAACCTGTGCACGGTGAAAAAACCAAAATCACTTAATTAAAAAGTTTCACAAGACATTTTCTCACTGAGAACACGCTAACAATTTGCAGCCTTAAACTAAGCCAGAGACAATCATAGCTGGAAAAAAAGCAGCATTGAAATACCATCTCAAAAACGCATGCTTTAGCCACAGAGTCTGGGGCTTATTCTCTCACATCTCTCTCTTAGCTGCAACTTCCTCTATGATATCAGGGAAACTGCAAAAACTAACTGATGCTTTAATCTGACCCGTGCTGGGGAGCTGCAGTAGGACCTGCTGTGCCCTGCCCTCTGCAAACGTGGGCACAGGTCAGCCCTGTCCTGCACAGGTCAGCCCTGCCCTGCACAGGCCACCCCCCCAGCTAAGCTATGCGAGCACTGCCGAGGCCACGTCAGCAAGTGGACCTTGTATTTTTGGGTTTCAGGTGCAAAAGCACCATAGGACGGGGGATCCCCCCACGCTCAGGAGACACAGTTTACGGCAAATAACTTTGCTCGCTAACATTTTATTCCAAGAAAGGATGAGGGCATTCAGCTGTCCCAAACTGAGCACCCAAAATAACTCCCTTAGGGAAAAACTAAGTAGGAGTACCTTACTTCAGGCAGTGAAGGCTTGGGGAGCATTTCCCTTACAAACTCTTCCCATCTTCTGCAGGATATGAAACTCCAGCTTGCCCTTTTGTAAGGTCAGGGCACAACAACGGGCTGATTGTGGTCCCCTTAGAGCCGCTCCTTGGCCAAATCATCACTCGCTCTGCGTTGGCCATCAAACTCAAACTCCTAGGCAAATGTTAGGGAAAGCCAAGTGCTGGCATCACATTCACAAGCACGTTGCTGTGCCTGTGGCACATTATGGGATGTTGCTATAAATCCTGTACTGAAGAATGACCTGTGTCCTCAAATACTAAGCTGTGGAAAAAGAGCAGTGAAAGGCAGCGGGGCACCAGACATCCGCCTCTCAAACAAGGCTCCAGTTGACGTTCACTAACAAAGTGGGGATTTGCTATTTGAAGGAAAGACTTGGGACAGTACAGAAAAGACCCCAGGGTACTGTCCAGCCCTGGCTACCAACAGCCCAGCCAGCCTGCATCTGCCTTGGCACGGGGTGGAGGAAGCCAAGGTTTCATGCAAGCCCACTTGTTTCTCTTACAAAGGCTTTGTGATTATCAGCTCCTGCAGAGCAGAGCTGTGCTGTTACAAAATCAAGCCTGAACCCCCCGCCTTAAAAGTCCCAGAGCAATTTACAAACTACACTGCTATCTCTACCCAGTTGGTATGACCTCAGGCTTGAGGGTCTTACTGAAAACAAGCAGCATCTGGATGACAAATTGTCCTAACAACATAGTAACACGTTTTATATAGGCTCTGAAGTGGGTATTTATTTATAAAATGCTGATGCAATTATTACATTCAGAGACTCCTCGACGGAGGACGTGGTTGCCATGGCACAGAGTTTTGGAGGATGCGTGAAGTTAAGAAGGGAAAAGACAAAGGGGAAATCCAGAGCTCTTTACCCTGCTGAGAAAAACGAACGTGGCTCCGCAGGGAACGCTGCTGAGTCTGTCCTCTCCCCATCAATTGGTTTACGCAGTCCAGAACACTTTGTTGGGTCTCCACAGGACCATCAAAACCATTGCACACACTGCACTTTTAAGAGTGATGTTTACTGTAAGCGATCTTCCCTTCTGAGGTGATTCAAGCACAGAGGGGCTTTCACACACAGTGGAGGTCTGCAGTGACCCTCAGAGAGGGGACAGCTACAGTCCGAGTCCAAATTCCTCTCATAAAACCCAATTAAACTCCCAAGTGCTTTGCTCTTTAGTAACTACTGTTTTCTTTTCTTTCCTGACCTTCGCAGGCTCACAGCATCTGCAGACAGCAGCTGTGTAACGCATCTGCCAAGCTGATGGAAGAGGCCCTTACACTTCACAACACTGAATAAATATTGTTTGCGGCTATAAAATCCATTTGGAGATGGCTTTGTTGTGAATGAAGAATAGCAGCTTTTCATGTGAGGGTTGCTGCCGTAGTCTAGGAAACAAAACCTAAGTAAATCAAATGAAAAGGATAAAGGATCACACTGAGCTTCTCCATGATCTGCTTGTCCATTTGGACATCAACACCGAGGGAAGCAGGATTTATTGGATGCCAAGGGAGCCTGCAAATCACCACACTTGTAACCTATTTCCACTTCTCTTGCTGACTTATGCAGGGTCATCAGCCAGCATCTCTTGGGTTGCCCTACGGCAGGAAGGTCCACTTGCCTCCAGAAGATCCTTTGTGGCTAACCACACCCATAACACGGACCTACATAAACCAACAGCATTTGCAGGAAGGTCTGCCTGGTGCTCGGGGAGCTTCAATGAGCAGGGTTTCTTCCAGCTGCCCCTGTCTGAGGCCAGCGTTGGCGCAAGCCTCCCAGAACTGCTGATGAAGCACAAGCTAGGCTGGGCATGAGGACTAAGCCAGCCCTGTCTCACCTGCTTTCTGCAGAAGCAGGGACAGAAATCCCTCAGAGCAGAGTGCCCCAACCAGTGCAATGCAGAGAGCAGCCTTTAGAGTCACAGAATGTCTGGGGTTAGAAGGGACCTCTAGAGATCATCTAGTCCCACCCCCCTGCCAGTGCAGGATCCCCTAATCAGGTCACACAGGAACATGTCCAGGTGGGTTTTGAATGTCTCCAAAGGAGGAGACTCCACAACCTCCCTGGGCAGTTCCAGTGCTCTGTCACCCTCGCCGGGGCAAAGAACAGAAACACGGTCCTGGATCTGAGGAGAGACAAAGGCACTGCCCTGCAGTGTGTCCCCCAAACTCAGTTCGGATTGCTACACCCGCTCCAAAGCAGGGAGGGACCCTGCAGCCCATTGCTCGGGGCACTTGCTTTGGATAAGGGGAACACTTTCACTTGAAATGTTAATTATCTGCAAAAGCCAAAGAGTTCCCCCAGGAAGAAGGACAGAAATCAATCCCACAGCAGTGGTTGGGGCCCGGCTTGCTGCAGGAAACACAAGTCCCCATCATCCCGGCGAGTGGCTAAGCCTCACCCTGCTTTCTACCCAGCAATTTCAAAAGACTTTGGATTTCACCCAACACACAAGAACCATCGCCCTTCTCCCCATCAGCACATGGTGTCCAGAAAGCAAGACAGAAGGAGTTACTTGACAAAAAACTACTGCTTTATACTGTTTGCCAACTGCCCTACTGTGACCGGCACGCTTGCAGGAGGCTTCCACAAACCCCGTCCAACAGCACGGTGCCAAGTGACAAAGTGCCCGTCCCCGGCCGTGGGAAAGAGCAGGGCAAGAGCAACAGCCATTACTACCCATGCACCGCTTCACCCAGCATCTTCCAGTGATCATGGCCCACCTGCATGGTCTCCAAGCCGTGTCTTCCCCAACAAACTTACACCTGGAGTGGGATCTTGATTTCCATGTCACCAGCCCCACCTCTCCCTCTTGCTCCATACCTACCCAGGAACAGGATACGATGCTGTGTACACCCAGAGCAGGTCTTTCCATGGTGCTGGTGGGAACCAGAGCCAGGAGGGGCTGGTGGCTGGCCAGGAGGCACAGTGCTGATGGAGAAACCGTGGCGAACCGCACGTTCATCGGAGAAGGCGTAGCGGAGAATAGGACATTGTACTCCTACACAAAGCCTGCTGTATTCACCAAAATCTTATTTACAGGACCTGGTCTGAGCAAAGAACTGACAGCCAAGGCCCCGCGGCTGCTTACTGGCTTTGAGACTAAACCCTTCAGTAGCTGGGAGCAAACTGTGTCTCCCATGGTTCAGTTCCTCGTTTGCAAGCAGGAATGGGCACAAGTGGCAGCAGGATGTAACGTCAGCAAAAGGCCACGAGCACGTCTGCTGACTAGAGCAGGAAAGACCCCTGCAGCCCCTGTTCATCAGGCTGAGGTAGGTGCTCACCTCTGCCCGGGTTGTGCGAGCGCTGGCACCAAAGGGCAGATGTTAAAAGCCCTGTTGGACAAACCTGGCCAGCTAAGAAAAGGGCTCCACAACCCATGAGACTGGTTTCTGGATACACCAAAGAACTGAATGTCTCGGGATCAGCTGTGAAGACCACTGCCCAGGACTCACTGGCTTCCTCCCTGGGGACGGGAGGCCATGGGATCATTTTTCCCTACAAGTGAGTTTGCAGCGCCAGGGACTTCTAAAGATTCACAGGGCAGAAAAGCAGAGGGGCCTGCTGGTAAGAGATTTCTACTCAGTTCCACCAAAGTCACACAGAGCTGCAGAGCACATGGGGGTTCACAGCCTTATGCTACAATCACACCTTAGAGCCCAGGTAACAGCCTGGCCTCGGATATAGAAGTGTGTGGACCCGATCCCCGTGTGAGGACAGTAAAACATACCCTGCATCAGATTTTCTTTCTCTCCAGAAGTTCAGCATCTAAAGAAACTTAAGAGGCTTGATCATACAAAGTGCAAAAACTGCTGTGGTCCTCTTCTGCCTTTGGAAGCACTCTGCAGGCACGTTGCAGAAGCTTTATATGTTATTATATATATCATTAGTCATTTCTAACAGCAACTCCGAACTGCACACACCCTCGTATGCACCAAATCCACATTCAGCTGCTCGTGTGTCCCACCCAGACACAAATATACTCCTGTTGCTGGGGGTACCTGTTGCAGAGACAAGGCCCTGTTGCTGCCCAGGGAAGCCACGAGGAGTAAATTCACCTTTAGCCATCCCAGTGTCAAGACCAACAATTTCCGCTGCGGCACTAAAAACCAGCACATCCAACAGCTTGTCATTCCAGGCGGTGCAGCCATTCTCCGTGCCAAGTGAGCAACACAAAAGACTCATTAAAATATTTATGGCAGAAAGCTTCAATAACACCCTTGACCCCACCCTGCCCATGGGGACAGCTCCCACCTCACTGTAGCCAGGGGCTGCGCGAGAGCATCTGCATCCCCCCGAAGCCCTGGGCTCAGCACCCAGGCACCCTCTCCAGAAGGTCATCCCTGACTTGGCAGAGGCACTTGCAAAACGGACTTCTACGGGGTGGCTGAGCTGCCACCTCAAACACCTCTTGGGAAAAGCATCAGCACAATATGGGGGATAAGGGAGCACGGAGCTGCGGGAAGAGCTGCACCCCAAGAACACGGTGGGAGCTGCAGATGGACACAGTGTATTCAGAGGGAGCTGGTGGCTCAGGTGCTGCTGACACAGTCTTATCCCCAGGCTACAGTCAGCAGTGGAGCCATCCCAGGAGCTGCCAGGAGCCCTGTGATGCTGGCAGCCAGGATGGGTGGCCCTCAGAGAGCTCACTCTGGAGACAGGTCAGCAGCAGAACAGCACCTGCTCAGCCAGACGGGACGGACGCGCAGCAGCAGCCGCCACGCCATCCTTTCAAAGGGACCCAGCCCCTGCAAAGCCGTGCCCTGCGCAGGGCAGCCGCCAGCACTGTCTCCCTGGTATGGCCACCACCCTCCACGGGCACACGGGCACGGAGGCAGACCTATCTTTCCCAAGTGCCACAGTAGCTGTCTGCACATGAGCACGCCCCAGCAGATATAATGATTTAAACATCACCAGGAGCATCATCTCATGTGGCTGCTTTGGTTCCCCATCTATGACATCAGGAAGGAACATCAGAAACCACACAGGGTTTCAAAAAGGCCACAGAAAGCTCCAGGAGGGTCAGTCCATCACTAGGTATGATGGGTTGGTCACCACTCCTCGCTCAACAACTTGTTAAACTATCCTTTGTCAGAGCAGGGAGGATATTTTGAGGAAGGGCTCTCTCTGCAAGCACTTTCTTTTACTTCTCCCCAAGCACCCACTCCAGCACAGATTAGGAGGCAGGGTACAGCACCAGATGGTCCTCTCTTCTGACCTAGTGGCTCCTCTGCCAAGGCCTCAGAAAGGCTTATCCACAGCTGATTCTTCAGCACAGGCACACCCCCCCCATCACCCAAACCCAGGAGTGTGCTCAGCTAAGAAACCACACAGCAAAAAAAGATGTGAAGCTTCTGAAAAACTAGAATGACCTTTTCAAAACACTTAGGTTTGTACACACTGAGGTTAGGAGTAAAAATGCAAAAGTAAGTCCTATGAAAGAATAAAAAGATAAGAAATAGGGAGAAGATGTAAACTCAGCATAGTCCAGGCTTGTGAACCCATCACCCAGGCAGCGTGCCCATCCCACAGAGGAATGTCCTCACGGGAACAACTGAATCATCACCTTCCAACAGCAGCTGATCTGCCAGAGAGGGATAGGATGGAACCACTTCCAGGCATGCACTGAGTGACCCTGCATCAGGCCCTGCAGCTGAACCTGCCAGCCCCCGGGCATCCCTCCAGCAACGTCTGGAAGGGAAATGCTGGCTGTGAAAGAGCAGGAGTGCCCAGGGCCCCGGGTATGGCACAGACAGGGTCACTCACTGACACACAAAACTGGCAAAACCTCATTCCTGCTGACCACAGGCCATCGCTGCTGGCAGGACAAGGTGCAGCCAGCTAAGGACCCAATGTTCATGAGAACATCACCCTCTGATACAATCTGGGGAGCTGGAGTGAGAAGAAGGGTCCCCAGGAGCCAGGGCTGAGATGTGCTGCCAGTGAGGAAGAGGAGGCTTGGGGGAGGTTAAAAGGTGTCCCTGTGTGCTGGTGGGGGACTACGGAGTTTGGGGTGGGGGCAGAATCTCTTCCAATATAGATTTAACAGCCAGAAAACTTTCCAAGCTTTGCTTGGAAAAGGTAAATCAAAAATAAACTCTAAGAGAATGAAGCTTATGTTTTATCTGCTGTTATTTCTGTGGCTAATCTACTAATACGAGGGAACAAAATATTGGAAAAATATTTTATAGTCAGAATATAATAGTCAGAAAATCTATCCTCTCATCTCACCCCAAACTAAGCAAAAATTGGGAAAGAAAAAAGCCAGCTCAACTATACATGAATTTACATCTATTGCAAGAAACGTAATACAAGTTTCTCAACACCCACCCTCGTGGATTCAAACGCAGTGTGGGAGTTGAGAAAATCTAGTTTCTTGAATTCCTGATACTTGGGAGCTTCAGTGTATTTTTTCATTTTCCCCTGTTCCCAATTTCAGTCACCTTTCCCTCAGGGGGAAACTGAGGTGAGTTTGTAGGTGCCTGCAAATCAGCACCGGGAGCATTGCCAAGCTGTGCCAGGGAAGGCACGCTTAGCATCTGCCACCAGCAGCCACCTCACCAGCCTCCAGACCAGAGCCCACTTCAGCACACCAGACTTCCAAAGCCAGACAAAAACATACGCACATCAATAACTTTCCCATCATCATTCAGTACCATGGAAGCGTTGTTTTTTCCAAGCCAAACTCCAGCTTTGTGTACAAAGTCACTCCTGGGAGATGTGAGAGCAGTAAATCCGTGGGCCCCGTTACCTGCCCAGGAACCTGGAATTAAGTTCACTGAAGTCACTGGAACTATTGATTTGCTTTCATAGCCCATATAGCCAGGAAACTAAATTGTATGGCCAGGCTCCCACAATGGCATCACCTGGAAACTCTGCTGCAAAGTGAGGGAAACTAAAACCAATTTTTCCTGAATTGAAAATGGAAATGCTCAATTCTGGCATTCCCCTGTTGAGCACAAAGCTCATCTCCCAGCCCAGCTAACTGCTTTCCTGCCACAGGAGAAGGTCAGCAGCATGGAAAGTAAGGGGAAGGAGGATATGGCTGGTGCTCGCAGCCTGTCTCACACCATCCAGCCCTTGGACAGACACCCATGGAGCAGCAGATGGATAATTGCACCTTGCAGACGGCTCAGCCAATGTGGGTTCCCAGAGAACAGCGCTGCCCTGGGTGCTCCTGACTCAGCCCTGCTGTAAAACCAAGCCTAGCATCACCTGGGAGGAAAAGGGATTCAGAAGACAGGGAAGCCCCACCCAGTCACTTCCAACACAGCTCCTCATACCCCTGTTCCTCTGCCCCCAGTTCAGCAATGGCCTTCTGTGTTAGGGAAGCTGGCAGGTGAGATGATTGAGGTTTTGGCAGCAGAGCAAGTTAAGGACCAGAGGACCCAACCTGGTCTCGTCACACATACCAAAACAGCCACCATCACAGCAAGACATCTCAGTCGGCATGGTGTTGCCTGTTTGCAGGATGAGGCTGAGGGTACTCGCCTGGTTTGCAGCTCTGGGGTTTCCTGGCAAGTCCTACCTGCCAGAACCAACTTTAACAAAAGGCTCCTACCACAGATGAGCTCTGAACGTCTTGTCTCCAGGCACATGGGGGAAGCTCTGTGTCTCCAAGCATCTTCCAGTTCAGTGGCAAAGACGACGCTCTGGAAGGCTCTTTCTTCCCCCCCCCAATTTTACACTTCAGTTCCTTCCCTCCCACACTGCCCTGCTGTCACTTCACTTTTGTCCCAGTAAATGAATGACAAACCATGAAACTGCAGTTGTAGCAAATGTGATGTAAGGAGAGGAAGCACATCCCACATACTACTGGCTGCTCCCAGACTACTACTCCTCTGTGGTCCACCCAAAGGTGTCCGGACCAACGGTGGCACAGAGCTTCCAGAGGCTGCTGGCCCTGTACTCTCGCAGCTCTCCGAGGGAGCCCAAACCTTTTTTTGGGATGAGAACTGCTGTAAAAAGCTTGGGATTTACACGGGGTTAAATCTCACTGCACAGCAGGTACAGGAGAGACGTCACCTTCTAACTAGAAATGATCAACAAGCTTCCAGCATTGACGTGTGAAGGGAAATGGTTAAAACATGGACTCAGAGCAGGCTGAACGTTCAGAAATCAGTGATGAGGAAAAAAAATCTATATTCGATTTATTTTTAATCTCCTGATTTGGGGAACCTTACTGAAGTTTGTATCTTTTTCCAAGATCTCATTATAAGACACTAAATGCCAAATCACGTGTCCAGATCACACAGCTATTAGCATTGAAGCGTGCCTTTGTGGAGATACTTTGGCTTCATACAAGCATCATAGGAAGGTCATCTGCCAAGAGCTGGTTACAAGACAGGGCTCATGCTCACAAGAAACCCGCTGCCCACTCTCGCCCCGTTTCCGTTACGTCGCTCATAGGAAACGTTCACCATCTGCGTCCCCATCCCCATGTCACCCAGCTCCTGCTCCAGCAGTGTGGGTGTTTCCTCACCCACACCAGTGCAAGGAGGATCAGACTTTTCTAAATGGCATCCGTTTGAATAGCACCCTTTGCTAACTGCCCGCTGTCACCCCTGCCTCCGTTCTCCTACCCCGTTTGCAGGGTGGGGGTGGGCAAACGAAGAGGTCACCCCGTGTCTGGCAGGCAGGACAGCCCAGAGCAGAGAGGAAGGGACTGTGGTGGGCACCATCCTAAAGCAGCACGTCCACAAGCAGCTCCTGAGGGGCAAGTGACATGTTGTTGCAGTCCTCACCTGTGACTTACCCTCTGATAAAATCCTCCTGCACCCCAAATTGTGCTTTGCAAAGAGGTCAAGAAAGCTGGAATTTGACTGGAAGCTTTTTTTGGGTCAGTGTGTCTTTTTATGCCTGGCACAGCTCCAAGCGCTCTGCCAGCCGTGAACAAATAAGGAATGATGAGCATCTCTACCTCTGGACAAGGTATGTGCCTGCTAGCGAGGCTAGAGTCACCCGAGATGCCACCACCTCTCCTGAATTAGGACAGACACCTACCAAAAAACCTCGTTCTCCCCACAAGAGAAGCAAAATAACAAAGAAGCGAGGGCTCCACGCAGCTTAGGAGCAGCTCATTGTCCATCAAAGGAAACATTGCTGGGGGAGCAGAGCAGCCCCCAGCCAGAGGGATCAGACTGCATCTGCTCCTCACATTAAGGGTGTGCAGTGAGTGTAAAGCCACAGCGACATCGTTACAGCTCCCCGCGATCCCTAGCCCAGCCCGGGATTAAGTGATGTTTAAAGACCAAGGGATGAAGGAGGGAAGAGGGGATGCCTGGCAGGGTCAAACACTTTACACACATCTACTGCTTTTCCACTGCAGAAACTGGGGAAGGGCACATCACAGTCATCAGGCTAAGATGCAAC
This sequence comes from Todiramphus chloris collaris, assembly GCA_025345505.1. NCBI lineage: Eukaryota > Metazoa > Chordata > Aves > Coraciiformes > Alcedinidae > Todiramphus > Todiramphus chloris. Next base: position 6,970,112 of record JANVCC010000049.1, on the reverse strand, counting down.
TTCCCAGGGAAGACTTCTTCCTGAGAAGGGGACTGACACTGGCAAACACCCTTCTGCTCACCGAAAACAGGCTCGTCTCTTCAAAACACATTTTGAGCAACGCATTCTAGTAACAAGGACGTGTCAGCAGCACGGTGTGAAGCAGCTTCCCCTTAAAACCCAGGCCATCCGACGGGATGCTCTTTCCCAGCTCAAGCGATTCTACGCTCCTACAATCCATCAAAACGACCCCTCAGCGACCCCCGTGCAGCAAACCCTCCCGGAGGCTTCCCGGGCGGGCAGACAGACAGGCAGGCAGGCAGGCAGACTCGAGTCCAGCACAACCGCCCGTCCCCGCCTTGCCCTCGCACCCGGCCTCCGCAGCCGCCCCTCCAGCCCGGGCAGCCGCCGGTGAGGAGCCGGGCCCCGCGGGCTCCAGCGCTCCCGCCCGGGCTGCCCGAGCCGGGATCACCGCGGCCAGCCGGGACCCGGGCTCCTTCCTCCCCCACGGACACGGACGTCCGGGGAAAGCCCTTCCAGCCGCGGCGTCCCCCGCCGGCCCCGGACACCTGTGACAACCGCCCCGGCCCCTCGGGCTCGGGCAGCCCCGGGACTCACCGGCGGCGGCGGCCTCCAGCAGCGCGGCGGCCCGCAGCAGGCAGTAGTAGCTCTCCATCTCCCCCGCCGAGGTGCCCCCCGGCGGGGGCCCGGCCGGGGCCGGGGACAGGGCCATGCCCCGCGGGCAGCGCTCCCCTGGTGCCGCCGCCGGCAGCGCTCCCCTA
>JANVCC010000049.1:6911567-6968951 GCA_025345505.1 Todiramphus chloris collaris | reverse complement strand
TTTCCCCCTTTTTTTCTTTTTCTTTTTTTCTTTCCTTTTTGTTTTTCCTTTCTTTTTTCCTCCCCCCCTTTTATCTCTTATTTTCCATTTTTTTCTTTTTTTCCCTTTTTCTCTTTTTTTCCTGTTTTTGCTTTTTTCCCTTTCCCTTTTTTTTTCCTTTTCCTTTTTCCCCTTTTCCCTTCTCCTTTATTCCCTTTTCTTCTTATTTTCTTGTATTTCCTATTTTCCTTTCTTTTTTTTTCTTTTTTTTTTTTTTTTTCCTCCTTTTCCCTTTTTTTCTTTTTTTCTATTCCTTCTCACCCCTGATTGCCCCTTTTTCCTTTCTTATTTTCCATCCCTCTCCCTTCTTTTCCTTTATTAAAAAAAAAAAAAACCTTTACTGCTACTCCAGTGTCCTGCAGCACACCAGGTGCAGCTGGAGCTGCTCCCTGCCTTAGTGCCAAACGCATTTCTTTAAAGAAAAAAAAAAGAAAAACGAAAATTTCATCCTCTGCAAGCAGCATTCTAGCAAATTCCTTGAACTACACCATGAATATGAGAACTACACCAAGCATATGAGAACTACACCAAGCAATGCTATAGCCAAAGCCGGCCAGAGGTCTCAGCACGACTCTGGGCTGACCTATCAGCCTCAATTTCCCCACACTGAGGTTCAAACGATGCCAGCTCATTCTCAACAGGAGCCAGAGCTGCCCAGGAAGGCAGCACAGAGAAGTGGATGTTCCTGTTTTTCCAAAACAACCTTTTAATTATGCTCCTTACAATAATAGCAGCCTTTTTCCAACACTTCAGCAGTCAGGGCTATTCATTTAGGCAGTATTAAAAACACCATCTTTTGGTCGACCGTGTCCCTTCTTACATGGATAAAGAAGTTTTCAAGGTAAACCTAGCTGTTCAGACAGCGCCCCTTGCTCATTACACAGCAGATCCTCCTAGCAACTCTTCCAACAGACAACTTTCTATCTGGTCATAAAGGATGTCTGTGACAGGGAGAGTTCGTGTGCAGTTACTCATCAAACAATCCATCTTGGACACACAGCAGTAAAACATGGTTATAAAGTAGCCATCCGTGAGGACACGAGCATGGAAAGACAGCCCCACCGCATTCCTTCTGTATTCTTATCGCAGGAATGCTGGTTTTTCTACGTTGCAGGAGCTTGTGCAGAAATGAGGCCCATCCAACTGCTGGAAATCTCCTTTTTGTTCTCCCCCTGGCAGAGGGTGCCCTGCTGTAACCAGGACTCATCACTGCTGAGCGGTACATACCTGACTCTCACTCCGGCGTCAGGAAAAATAAAGCCAAGCTAAGCAGTCAAAGCTAGAGCTAGGTTATCCCAAAGATTTGGCAAACGATCCATTTCTTGCTCTCTCAACAGAAGGGAAAATGATTAAGAGTGGATCTGGATCAGGTCTTTGCAGCCAGTGCGCACTACCCAAGCCCGGGGTGGGTGAACCTGGACCGCGGCAGCGGTTGCCAGCCGGAATCCTGCACATCCCAACGCTGAGCCTCCTCCAGCCAGTTCAGCTGGCGTAAGACACCACCAGCCAGCTCTCAGCAGGGAAAAGCTGTGTCTGCTCAAACTGAAGGATAATCAGTCATGGCTTCTCCTTACCAGCATTCCCTCACAAGCCTGTATGACCACAGAGATTCTAGGTTTGGAAACCTGGCTCCTCACAGTCCCTCCTTTGGGGAATTTCACAATAAATGCCCAGCTATTCCAGCAATGCACCCAGCAGAGGCACTTCTATTTTACACCATCAGGAACTACTCAGCATGTCTGTCTCCTCCAGAGACAAGCCTTTCTCCCTGTCTGCCCAAGCAGGATGAGAGAAAGGGGAAAAAGGAGACAGAGAAAAGGGAAAAAGGAGACAGACAAAGAGGAAACAATGGCAGACACAAATACAGATATTTTTTTTTCAGGGATTTCCCACCCAGGCCCCATAACAATGTTCAATGCTCTGAGAGTAGCACACAGACATCTGGGTGTGAAGGCAAAAAGCCCTTTCAGAGAGCTGGGAAAATCCTGCCAGAACTGGCAGCACCGGCAGCACCTCACTTTGCAGAGTTTTGTTTCATGTGGGGACAATTCCTTATTCTTCAATCTATACACAAAAGGTGTAGGGAGAATTCCTACTAATTTCATTAATTCCAGATCAGAGGCTGGAAAAAAAAACCTCAAACCAAACTCAAAACCCTCTTTATTTTATTTTTTGTAATTTTGGATAAAGGCTAGAAGGTTTTGTGGTACCCGGTGCCATTACTTGGTTTTCAGAAATCAGCCTTCCAAAAAAAGAACCATTTAAACAAACAGGAATGCTCCGTTTTAGGCAACAACAGACATCTGAAGCTTCACAGAGGTGCAATCACCTTTTGAAACTGACCCGAATAATTGTATCAGCTATTTCTCCTTAGCATATATTTTTGTTATAATTTGGAGAAAACACAGGTTTCATTTCTTCAGCTTCCCCATTTCATCAGGGATCTGTGCAGAACGCTTGGGCTGAGCAGTGAGCATGAGTGCGGCGGCTCCAGCCCCAGCACATCGCTTGGAGACATCACTTGATTAGAGGCTTCTGCAAGTGCCTTGATAAATGCCCATCTGTCACCACCAGCTCAGTCCATTCCCTCTCCTAGCTTCTCCTTCAGAAACATCCTTCCTCTGACAGTTGCTGGGGACAAGAGTTTCTGGTTAAATAAGGTAATTCAGCTTGCCACCCTCAGTTCAGCCTTCTGTCCCAGCTCTCACACGCAGTCAGTCCTGCAGATGCCAGATCATTTCACCAAGATACAGCCCAGCTCTCATCACTCCAGAGCTCAGTTGTTGCACTGTTTTTCTCTGGCTCATCCAAATCACATTTTCCCTGCTACACCACCCGGAAGGCTGCTGCAGACACCTCTGCCCCACACCATCACATTAGCCCCATTGGTTTTCACAGGCAGTTCTGCCACTGATCCTCTCCTTGCCTTGCCGAGCACCTAAGCTCCAGCTGTGATGGGGAGCAGCCACTTGGTCTTTCATGCCCCAACTCCAACAGGCAAAACGGGACAGAAAGACTTTGATTTTTATTTATTTATTTTTTTTTTTTAGGGTGGTGCTGAGAACTGGAAAAACTGAGCCAGCTAAATGTAGTTTGGAGTCAAACTGATGTTGAAGGGTATTGCTCAGCTCTGGAAAAAACATAAAGCACAGTGACATCAAAGTACTTGTGCAGGAGAATAATTAATCTCTGGTCGGTTTTCACAAACAGGGTTTTTAGCAGGATTACATGTTCACAAGGCAGCATCACCACAGTTCTGGGGGTACCACCCAGTGAGGGCTCTTTCCAAGCTGGTCCAGGAGGAGCAGAGCCTCCATAGCCCGGCAGGAATCCTGGCCCTGCTTAAGCCTGTTAAACCTGCACTGATTTTATCAGGATCAGGATTTTATATCACCCGCTCTGTCAATGTGAGGAAGAAAGAGGACTCCACTCTGCTCTCCCACTCTTACTTTCTCTCTGTGTCAGTCAGACCTGCCTTATTTATTGTTACAACCCCTGGCCTGGGAAGGGAACACGCATGCAGGTGCACACACACCCTTTCTCCAGGCCACAGCGTATTTTCCAGCTTAGCAGGTTATCCCCAGACTTGGGAAGGTTCATGAACCCCAATCCCAGAAGCGAGGACACTGTGGACACATCTCCTTCTGCAAGGGCTGCAGTGTAACTGGGAGGGACAGGGACACCGTGGCCACTCATCGTGCCAAGAGCCCTCACATGCCAGCAGCCTGACCTTTAAAAAAATTGCTGTCCTTGTTAAAAACCACCTTGCAAAGTGACATTGCCCCTTCTTTCTCTTATGAAGGGTTACAGAGGTGTTTTAAATGCTAATTTGGTGCTTTCTGAAATAGCTGGTGACCCACGGCTGTCTCCATCGCTTACATTTACTACTTTTGTCCTAGCAGCCTGGGCAGCCAGCTCAGAGTAAAACCCTTTCCAGCTCTGCAGATGATTTTCACTATCACTCACTTGGGCTATTAAGATTCTCAATGCGTGTATCTGGTTTCCAATAGCACGAGCTGCTTCTTAAAGGTTATAGTTTGTTTTAAATAGCACAGCCATCTGTCCTCCGGTGGCTGACGGGAGATGAATAAACCAAAGCAGCCAAAACAGAATTTTTCAAACTGTCAGTTTTCCATTACAAACATTTCGGTTTGAATCAGACCCACCTCCTAAAACAAACAAAAAAAAAATAATTAAGTCTATGTATGCTCCTTGCATATTATACAAACCCTATGAGCCTTGCTTTAAGTTTCGTTGCGCTGTTGGAATTTCATCAATGCAAATATCTGCCCTGAACTTCACCAGTGCCAGGCACTTTACAAACCATAGAGTCATCCTCATTTGTGCACTTCTGGTCTTTGAACTAGAAAAATACTCATTATATGTAGCCACGACACACAGAACCCATGCACAGCATTAAGACAAACTCTTCCTACATGTATGGAAGCCGGGCACACGGACCTGCATTTACATCACCTGGTTCCTAAATGTCAGCTAAAGCTCAGAGTTCAACTCTTCTACCAAATTAATTCACAGGGCTCACTTTCTTATTTTTGAGAGAAATGGGTTTAGAACACATAGGCCAGCTATGCCCAGCTGCTGTTACCAGCAGAATTGCTAATACCTTGCTGGAAAAATAATATCTAAGAAACAACCAGTATTTCCTTCGGCAAATGCTGTTCCACATCAGGGAACCGAGTGTGACCCTGCTAGTATCACCTACCCCCCAGGGAAAATGCTGATGGTCCCCTTATTACCACCTCAGCAAAGCCCACGTCACCAACTATTGCCTAGGAGCATCTAAGGAGACAAGACAGACAAGAAATATATATTAATCAGAACAACATACCAAAGTTTATTGATTACTTCAAACAAAAGTTTCTGTAATGAAAAAAGAGCAAGTTGCATTCATAAAAGGTAACATTCACATTCAATTTCCTTTATATAAAGCAACAGAAATGTATAAAATTGCATTTAAGTGAAAAAAATGTAAGGTCGCAGTCCTTTTTTTTTAGGTTTTTTTTTGTTTCCAAGAAGCTGAAAATGTGTCTTCTCATTGCCTGTATATAATTTACACTTTCTATATACTACATGGTTTAAAAAAAAAATAAAATAAAATTCCATAGCTGGGAAATTGGATAAATGGTGCAGTATTAAGTAAGTTTTTCAACTGTGTGTATACAAATTCAATTTTAAGCTTTTATGTGATTCCAAGTCATTTATAATAGTTCCATAACGATTAGGATTAGTTTCTGAAAAGTAGCTATGACTACACCAAGTTCCTCTGTTACCACATAACAGTTTTAGAGGGAATTTTAATTACTTTCCTTATCTTTCAGTGTCACTAGCCAGTGATTAAACTTCAACAAATTCTTATGAAAAATACCCAGCCTTTTTCTTTTTTCCTTCAAGTTTTTCCACCGATAAGCCTGTACTGACCTTTTAGCTCACTAATGAGCACGGTAACAGTCCAGCCTGGATCATGGTACAGAAACGACCATCACAGCATCGCTGTTGGGTAACTGCTCAGCATCCTGCTGGCTCACACCTTAGTTACTCTCACCGCTTTTTCTTCCCTTCTCTAACCCCAGAAGGGGTCTCCCGTTTCCCCCGATCCCGCAAGCCATCCACAGTAGGAGGAGGAACTTCACTTCTGCCGTCGCCAAATGACAAGGATCAGCTCTTCTGCAGGTTCAGGGCATCCGGGATGTCCTGGCATTGCCAGCACTACACCAGTGCACTAGCTGAAGATCCAAGCCCAAGAAAACCTGCATTTTCCCCAAAGAGCTGCTACTCGGGATGTTTCACGTTAATTCCACCCAGCTTTTCAGCGCGCGTGCCTTGGGTTTGAACGTACAGCTACTGCAGTGGCTTGCTCCATCCCGAGACAGGACGCTTGGAAACGGGAAGCGAACCACTGGATTCTTAGAAGGCTCCGTCCTTAAACAGGCTGCAGGAATTAGCCTGTTTAAGTGGCTTTATTCACACACATGGCTCTGTTCCCACTAATGTCACCAGCTGAATTTCACGGGAACACACTTCGACCCTAGGAGCAGAATACGCCACAAAACAGAGTAGCAAAGTGTCAGGCTTGGGACCATCCGGGCTTGGAATGGTTTTGAATCACAGGAATCAGGCGTTTCAGTGCCCTCATTTTAAAGGTTATGTAAACACAAGTCAGCAACTGTATATTTAAGGGGAAAGGTTAGATTTGGCATATAGAGCGCATCTTCGTTGCATACTTCATCTGTAGGCACCGCGTTTTAGCAAGAAAAGTTGAGAATGGGACACGGTCTGCAAGTTGAATTCTACATCCATGAAATGAGCCAGGAAAAGTTGGGGCGAAAAAAAAAAAGAAGAGGAAAACAGCTTTGCCCATGGGACACATGCTGGAAGCACAGCTCCTTACTTGCATGCAGCAAGGAGTCGAGCCACGGGTGTTAACACGGTGCTAAGGAACGAACACCACTCGCGTTGAGGGCAGTGCAGCGTGTATAATACAGTGGTCCTGTCCATACGTCCCCTCCCATGCTGGGTGATACGAGAGCAGCCACCAGCCATAGGGACTGTGCCCATCCCTTTCTCCCTCAGGTAAGGCCTCTTGCAAAGTCCTTTTGACACACGTTAGAACGCACCTGCAGCCGATCCCCATCCTGCTTCCACCGGAGTCAAAGATGGACCTCAGGGGTGGAAGCCAGAGAGCAAGATTTGATTCTTCAAAAAATTAATAGTCCACTGTTAGCGAAACGTGATGAAGGGAATGTTCCATCTAGTCCCAAATTGGTGTTTCTTTGCATATAAGCGACATGAAGCCTGAGCAAGCAGGAGCCAAACCCAGCTGCAGCATGGAGCTTGTTACTTCTGAGATGAGATTCAGATGCTTCTCACAGTGGTTCCTCTGCAGTGCTCTGCAGAGTGCCAGGGCTGGGTCAGGCAGCACGAGGGGGAGACCATCACACTAAACTGGGTGCTCCGGCACTGCTTATGACATAACACAACAAAAAAGCTGCTTTTTTTAAACATATGAAGTGTCAGAGAAAAAAAATCCCAAACGTTGAGAGTCAGGCATCTCAACTCTGCTGAGCATAACCCAAAGAGAAAAGTTCCCACGACCATGGTACAGGTAGATTTAAAAACAACATGCCAATCTAAAAACCAAATCGAAGTGTAAAATGAAATCAGGTTCACGTATTCCTTTTATTTTCAAACCGGCTTCTTTTTTTCTTAGTGCAAATAACTCAAGATGCAGTTTGATACGCCTGCAGGTTCACAGGCACAGCCCACGTCCCCGGGATGACCCGAGGGCTGCACTGTCACTCAGGCCTTTAAAGTGTTGAAGCAGCTGCACAGTGCAGTAATGTAAGCACAGCCACAGCAGCCCGGGCAAAACGGATGAAAGTCTGTCACAGCCCAACTTCTGAGATTCCTTCCTCCTCCACTACAGCGTCTTTCCATCCCCACGAGCCCCAGCGTGAGGGAAAATAACCTTTTCTTCACTCTCCCTCAGGAATGAGCCCATCAGCAAAGCGACCGCGGGAGGATGCTCAGGTGCTCCCCAGCACCGCGGGTCTCCGCAGGGACCGCTGCCAGCTGTGCCCCCAGGAGGGGCAGGTGGCAGAACGCAGCGCACCCTCCCCAAAGAGTTCTCCCCACTTTTCAAGTATTTCTGCCACGTGCAGCTGGCGACTCGTTGCTGGAAGGCAGGGCAAACCCTCACGAGGGGTTGCAGCCCCCGGTGAGATGCTCACGGGGCTGCATCATCTGGCTTCTGCGTGAGAGGAGCAGGCTTTCCCCAGAACCTTCAGGGAGCTGGAGGGGGCTGTTCTTGGGTTTAAAGTCTGTGCTACTTCTTTGGTCAGGCAAAGCAAAAGATTTCAGCAGCTCTCTGCTGCTCTCAGCCAGATGAAGCCCCCGGGTGAAAGGGGGGTGGCATTGCTCTCTTGCGCTTCAACTCATGCTGTTTTGGATGAATTCCTAAAGATGCTTTCTCAGCCTCCAGTGATACAGAGGTTGGAAGATTTTGTGTGTGTGTGTGTGTGTGTGTGTGTGTGTGTGAAGCAGGGAGGCCACAAGCCCAAAGACAAAGGGCCCGGGCCCTGGCTACTGCTTTATCAGCATGGCTGCTTACCGTAGTTGGTGATATTAAAGAGAACTGTTAGGTTAAACCCATGATTTTTTTCCTACAGCATGACAATACGCTGTGTTTGTATGGAGCACTTTAAAGTATCCTGAGAGGATATCTTTCTGCCAAGTTAGTAACAGCATCTTCAGTCTTCACGTAACCATTCTCTATACGTTTGTATGAGACTAACATAGGCAGATCAAAGGGGCCAGTCTGCAAAAATCAGAAGGAAAATGCACATGTATTGCAATTGTTACATTCCCAAACTCACAAAGCGTTTTTCTCTGTTATTTTTAGGAAAAAAAACCCAAAACCCTTAACATTTTATAAGAGAAGAAGAATGTTAAGCCCATGATAAAAGTGCCAAATGTCATTCACAACCAAAGAACAAATTAATTTGCACAATCTGCAAAATGGTGTATAAAGTCTAAAAGTGGCATCTGCCTCTCTGTCCTCCGTGGCTTCCATTCTGCCCCAGTGCAGCTGCTTCCTGCACCAGTCTGCACCAGTATGCGGTAGCAGAGAGCACCACCTAACGTTTGCAGGAGAGGCACGGCCGCTCAGCTTGCCGGCGATGCCCGGGCAAGCAGAAACCCAGATTTATGCCAGAGACAGATCTAGAGCTCTGGCACTCCAGGCTCTTGGACCCCCTTATCTTTAGAAACAGGAGCGGGTACAAAGGTAGGAGAGATCTGCGGAAAAGCTGCAGGTTTATGTGTGTGGCAGATGCCACAGAGCTGTGTCAACAACCTCATTGAAAGTCAAATTGTGAATTGAGTTAGGCACTTTTACGTATTTTATTCTGCTATTGGCTTACTACGATGTCTAAAATCATGTGAACTTCTAGTGGGATGCTGCGTGTGTGTGTACACATATACAGACACGGAGACGCGCTGCCGGACCGTATGCTGACATACACAGACAAGGACACACGTTTAGTTTCAATCTAGGCAGATGAATTAAGATGGAACTTATTTCTGAGAGGACAGCATGCACCCTGGAAAAAGGGATTTTGGTACAACTCAGATGCAATACTGGAATCATTTTAACAGCTGAGGTTTGACTACTTCACGGTAAATGCATCAGCGTTCACTTTTGTAACTACTCTTAGCACAATTCACTGCATTCTCAGGTGGAATTTTCTGTTTATATCACACCATCAGTTACATTGAAATATTTATTCACAGACTGCAAAAATATTTCAGGTTAGGCTGCAAAATATTTCAGTTTGCGAGGATCCCTGCACAGATGGGATTCTGAAGTGGCTGAACAGAACACAGTCCCCAAATTAAAATGCATCCCGAGCATTGCATCTCCATTCCACAAGGACAGGTGCCCCACACCGATAGTCAAGAGGATTATGAGAACCATAGTTTAATTGATTGGGGGAGGGAGGGGGTGTTACATTTGGTTAATTGATGCCTTTATAAAAACCATCCCAACTCCTTCGGACAGGGTACCTGTTACAACATATTAGATTCATCTGAGAATGTTCTTAAAAGAAGTGGTCTGACAGAAGGTCTGGCCGACAATGAATCAGGTGCCTTCCCGCTGCTCTGCAACAGCGAGGCAAAGAGACTTGTAGCACACGTGACACTCGCCCCAGCCTAACCCTTGAACAAAGACACACACACCCACACACAACCTTTTACAGCTAGGTCACATTGTAAGGGATAGAGGAGCACGGCTCCCTGAGTACCACAGTGATGAACACTGGCTGGGGTTTGCAGCATTTGTAGCTCAGGAACTAGCCCTGCTTCCTGGAATGGGTAACTTCAGGCTTGGGGGGTCTATGCTACAGGTGCTTCTGAGAGAAGAGGACCCTTGGTCTCCTCATAACTGGTATTTTAGAGCGAGTTATGCTGGAGAGCTGCAGTGAAACCAGAGGCTAGGGATACGTTTTCAAGGTGCTTTGCTGGAGGGTAGCCCCACCAGCCCCACCGTACGACGGGCACCTTCCTACTAGATCAAACAAGCCTGAGATGTTTGACAGGTCAGCCAGAGGATGATAAAAACTGAGTCCACTTTGTCCCATGCTTTAGAGACTCTGTACCTAGTTCACTAGCACAGAACTACAGCAGGAAAGGGGAGTAACCAGCGTCCACCTCACTTGGACATCCTGAGCATGACCAGCTCACCCACCTGAGGTGTGGCAGGAGACCAAAGGGGAAGAGACAGACAGAATATTTAAGCAAAAGATTTAAATTAAAGGAAGCAGAGGGGAAGAAAAGCAGGGTTTGGCTGGGTAAGCAAATCTAAGTTAGGCATTAGAAGGAGGAAAAAAAAGCAGTAGAGCAAGCAACATATACTGACTCAGAAAGAAAATCACCTTATTCACTCCAAGAAAAGCTGTGATTGCTGGAAGTTTGAGAAAGCATGAAGATAGTGGATGTTCCTGAGGAAGGAAGGCGCTTCGTTACCTAGTTCACAACAGCACAAAAGACAGAAACTTGCAGTACAAGAAAGAGAAAGGCAGAAACCAAGGAAAACACAAATGCGCCTTGCAGTTAAAAAACAAAACAAAGCAAAAACCACAAAAACATTTCCACACAGAAAACCGAATAAAGATTGAGCAGAGCTGATGCGCTGTGTTAAAGGGAACTGGGGGGTGAAACCTGGTCCTGTTGAAGTCAAGGGGAAAAGCCCATCAACCTGGCCTCAGCCCCTTCTCCCCTTCCAGAAGAGACCCTCAGCTGTCAAGTTAGGGGTTCAGGCACTTAAATAAAATCCCCAAACTTGGTTTTCATTTAACACTGCCCTTGGGAAACTGATGCTTTTCTTCCCGTGCCCCCACCCCCCCCAAATATCAAGGTTGAGATTCTCAAAAAGGGTCTGGATTTGAAATCATCTACCTGGTCTTACATGCTTTCACAAATCAGGGGGCTGCCTTTGGTGTCTTACTGCCAACACAGACACCCAGAGCTGTCATCTGCTTCAGGCAGTTTATAAACCTCTTCCTCAAAACGTACATTTAAATGTGTCTCTCTCTGTTTTTAGTTTGCTATGCACATATGAAGAGACTTTTCTAGTTGACACTTAGTTTGCTTTGCTAAATGGTTTCACAGGAGCCTTTTTTTAATGCATGTAAAGCATTCTTGAAAGCAAGTGCTGCATGGGGGAGCAGATCTCCTGGCTCAAGGCAAAAATGCGTCGCCTCTCAGGGGAGTCCAGCTGGGGCTTGGAAACCCCCAGGTCCCTCTTCCAGGCCACTGTCCTCAAACTGTCCTAAGCCCAGAGCTGAGAACAACTCCCTCCCAGTCTATTCAATAGGGGTGTCAAGCTAGAAACTATCAAATCATACTTAACTGGTAGAAATTACAGGGGCCCTCAAAGAATTCAACCACACTTTTTTTACCACCTCTATTGCTTTCAACTTCAATGGCTTGGGGGATTTTTCTCATCTCACAGATATGTTTTACTTCACTGATACTGCGCCAAATTTGTACTTCAAATGGGAAATACAAATGGGACTTTCGAATGGGAAAGGGAAATCTTTACTAAAACACTGGGTATCTTTTTTTTTTTTAATTGAGATAAACATAATTTTTAAATAAGGACCCAAGATAACAAGTTATTCCAGCTGAGAAAAGTGCAGAAACCTCAAGGGCTAGAACAGCTTGAAGGAGAGAAGCCCATTTTGCACATCAGTATTTGGAAGGTCATCCCATGGTTTCCTGGACACAGGCAGACCAGCTGGGTACCAGTCTGCCGGTACCACGGTGCTGGTCTGGCAATATGCCACAAGCTGACCCAAGGCAGGACTGGCTGATGTTGCAGGGGGACAGAGAAGGGCTGCAGGAGGAAGGGGAGGCACTGGGAGAGTCAGAGGCATGGCTGGGGTGAGCAGGGCCTACTCAGGGGATGACAGTGCTGCGGCACCTCTGGGCAAGCAGAGAGCAAGGGGCTGGGGGGTCGTGAGCTCAGCGGTGCTCATGTTCACCATTCCCAGAGTGATGAAGAAAACTGCGGAGGAGAGCTAGACACTGCAGGAGCCCTTGGGTATTTAGAGGGATAGGCAAATGTGACAAGACCTGACCCTGTTCCTCCCCCACCAGCACCCGAGGATATACTCAAGGGGAACATTGTGGGTGTGTTCTTTGACATAAAAAGAAGTAGCTTTTTTTTTGGGACACAATATGGTGGGTTTGATGGATCAGTTCAGGTTGGAAAAGGGTTACTTTTCTAAGAGATGGCAGATTTCCATCCAGTGAAGGCAACTAAGGAAAGGCACAGGTTGAGTTTCTCCTCACTACAGATCTAGGCAGTATTTTTAGATGAGCTTCTTTATATATCTGGCATGTACAGGAGCAAGATGAGAATCTAGAAAGCCTTCATCGAGGTGTAAGTGGTACACAGTACTGCTACGGGTTCATCTGGTCCTTAGGAGTAAGAGAGGTCTTCCTAAAAGTACTGCACGATACATCATCTTGTCCCTTACCTGATGATTTTTTTCTTTTATGTTTTTTAAAACTATTAGAAGAATTTCTGGGAAAAGGCTGATAAAGATCAGGAGAATTATTGCCAGCCACGTGGAAACAGAAGTCAGCATATGGGCAAATACAAAATACATTCTTTGCTGCTTCAAGAAAGGCCTGAAAAAGAAAGGATACAAATAAATTCTGGTTAACACGAAGTTCTCAAGAAGGTGAGAATCAAAGGCAGATTCAGATCCCTTCCAGATGGAGATGGATACAGAAACACACTGTCCATCCTTCTCCCAGCCTATCTCCTGCCTTCAACTGCACGAGTTCCAGAGCACTGTCCTGTCACCTTACACGATGTATTCTGCATCTTCCACATCTGTTTCATTTTGGGATAGGGAGGGGTTTGAATTTTTCTACTATCACCGATTTCTCTACTACCACTGAAAGATGAGTTATTTACCTTATCAAAAACCAAATTACTTCAACTTGGGACTTTGCCATAGCTTCCTGTCTGCTTTTGATGGTGGAAATCCAGAGACTCTCAGTCCCAATATGTTATTTGCCTCTTCCTCCCTCCCTTGACGACGGAGGGGAACAGACAGATGCTTATGAAAAATGCCTTGTAAATAACTGATGACAAGGATCACAAAGAAGTTGTTGCTTAGCATTAGCTCAAAAATATCAAGCTATGCAAGTTAAAACACACTAGTAGAAAACCTCACACATTTCAGAGATCTGGCTAGATCACAGATCTGAATCCTTTGGTTAGAAATGCTGAAGAGTTAAACAAAGCCTGTAACCCCCAGTTCAAATACTTAAATCGGTCCCACATCTCTTTTAGCAGGCTGCTGGGTTAAGGACCTAGCTAATAAGCGATGGCATGAGCCCAGGGGAAAGTAAAAGTGTAGAATGGGAGATACTGTTAAAATCAACATGAGTGTCTGCTCCAGCACTGGAAACAGGAAACCAGTAATATTTGCAACATACTGATGCTTGCCTTCTTTTGCAAGGCATTAAGCCTAAAATCCTGGTCACGCTCAAATCAGTGAGAACTTCTCCCACTCAAATCCAGGACTTCAGCAGCAGGATCTGCACCTTCTCATGCTTATTTCTACCTCTTAAGCTGCCCCAGAGTGACAGGTCCTCTTGCTCTGCATCTGCCTTATTTGTTCCTTCCTTCTGCATCACTGGGTTTCCACCATCCCTTTTTCCTTCCTTTCCCATCTACATGCACAAACAAATCCTGAAATATTTGCCCCTGAACCTCCCAATGAAGAGAGGGGCCTCAGCACCAGAAATGACCCTGTGGACAGAACATCAACCACCTCTTGCCAAAGCTGAGCACCCGGATGGTGAGGAGGGCATTATCTCCTTCAGTAGGCTGACAGACCTCCTCGTCACCTCAAACACATTCTCCTCCTCAAATACATCACGTAACAGCCCTCTTCCAGAACTGCCTTCTTGTAGACACTGGATGAAGGCATCATCCCTTTTGTCCCCAGCAGAGAAAAGAGCAGATGGCAGCACGCACCCTGCCACTCTTCAATCTCAGGACAGCCCAAAGCAGGGGCTGCTGCAGCAGCAGCCACATCCCCTGCAAAGCCAGCGCTGGGTATTCCCCTAAGAAAGCACCGTGGAAAGAAGAAAAGGTACTTGCCAAATGACTCCTCCCCAAAAGAACGAGAAAAACACGTAGAAGGCAAGGGAGCCCCAAATCACAAAGTGGTTCATCCACGTCCAGAATCGGGTATCTAACGCGAGCTGTGTGAATAAAGAAAAAACAAACACAAGAAAAAAACAGAGCAGGCATTAGATGCAGAGTGCATTTGATTGTATTTATATGAGATTTCAGGCTGCTTTTACAGGAAGGTTGAAGGTTCACTAAACAGCTACCTCTCTGCATACGTGCACCAGGAAAAAACATTTTCAGAACCTACCAGATTGTGCCAATCTTGGCACAATGTCAACAGGGAAGCAGGGAAGTTTCTAATTGTAACTGGCATTTTTTAATAGAATAAATTTGATGCAACCACTGATGCTACAGGAAAGAAAAGTCTAAAGGTTATGGGGATTGTAATTGCCTCCTGCCACCACCTGCTGTCCTGAACCAAATAGAAAAGACCTTTTGTAAGGTCTTATGCAAACTGTTTGTTCTGGAAAGCTCTATGAAACAAAGCAGGTTTGCTATTATTTGACAGATGTGCTTTTGTGATCCCTCCGGTGCTTAGTGGTGTCTGAAACAAGGTGGACAAACCCAAGTTCTAGCAAGAGAAGAAGAGCAGTAGGGAACTGAATGCCAAGGGGTGAAAGTGTGGGGAAAAGTCAACCACAACCAACTGGAGTTCTCAAAAGAGGAAAATAATTTAACTACAACATAAATATTTATAGACCAGCACAGCCCAGGTACACAGACCATAGGCTTACACAAAGGACAATGGTCAACAAATTCTGCCTCTGTGGAAGAAGAGAAGACTTAAGTGTGGTGGGAAAGATATTAATGGAAATTTCATCTTCAACACATGCACTGAATGATTTTACAGCACATACTGCAGTTATTTTGCAGTGCATGTGTAAGTGGCTGAAAAGCAAGGAAGTTCCTCACCTTCAGAGTGACGGTGAACACCAGCACGGTGAAAACAATCGTCCCAAAGGTCCAATTCCCGAAAACCTGAAAAACACGTTACATTGCCACAGGAATCTTGGTCCATCTCCTCAGACAGGCACAGAAACTATGAGGACAGGGGTGCAAGCAGGGAGCGGAGGGAAAGGAAGGATGGGATGGAGGGACTGCTACAGGGGATTGATGCTCGGAGAGGCGCCGGGCGTCTCGCACGACTCGCTCCCCGCTACTCTACCCTGTGCCATGCAGTGCCACACGGACGGGTGACCCAGAGTTGGGATGGTGACAGGGACAACCTCCTACTAACAGCAATAGTCGACTGAGGAGACAAGTCATTGGACCACCTGTGTTTCATGATTTCTTGGTAATTTACTCAGTTTCTGCTTTCTCACGACACCTCTGCTCATCGTCTCGTTTGAGTCCCATTTGCAGAACGCATCGATGGGTATTTTTTTTGGTTTGCAGATACTGGTGACTACCCACGACAAAGAAAAGCAGATACTGTCTGTAAGTCCAAATGATGGCAATGAATTGGAGGGATGCTTACCAAAGGCTGTCAAGATCTGAATGCATACATTAAAACAGAAAGTGAAATGTAAAAGTTTTCAAAAAATGCAAAAAAAAAAAAATTTGAAGTCAATAGGAGCGAAAAAGGAGTCAATCAAACATACACGGATATTATGAACAATTGCTGGTAGCAGTTCTTACAGGCATAAAGTGTTTACAAAACAGGACATAACCACAGATCTTATTTTAGTGCCACGCAGACTTGACTTCTGAAGGCATTTACAGAACATATCAGTGCTTCATATTTTATCTAAATACAACCAAAAATGGCTATAAATACAGAAAAGCACCAAATCTGAAAAACAGGGGCTTGACTACATATAGTTGGGGCCATAAATGTTGGTGTTGATGCAACGTATGCATATACATACATAAACTTCACCAGCTTTTCTCCAAGTGTTAGCTGCTAAAAAACTGCCAAGGTATTTGCAAGGGTCACAAGTGACAGGGTAAAGAAGTTTTCTACTGGCTGAGACCTGATAACACACTGGGGAAAAGGGTCCCGAGATAGTGCAGGCCACCACACATGGCAGCTGCCCTGCACCAATGCTTGCTCAAGTGCTCAGTTAACCAGAAAAAATTAAATAACAATAATAATAATAAAATAATAATAAAAAATGGAATTAATATTTTCTTCTCTCTTCCCCTTTTCTGTGCAAGTTAACCCGGAGCAGCTCCCACACCTCGCCGACGTGGCAATGCAAGCGCTTGTCTCAAGGCAAGAGGCATGAGCAGGCAGAGAGCAGGGAGAAGCAGAGCAGGCTGCTTGGTCTGACCGCGGTGCTAACTGGTGCTGGCTCCCACCCAGTAGCAAAACCCAGCACCAGCCTTCCCCCCCCCTTGTGAAGGGAAGGGGGCAGCTGAACAGGCACGTTGTGCAAGCAGTGCTGCCCCACCTCCGAGTGAACCAGCAGCATCTTGTCAGGGTGGGCTAGTCCAGTCGCTTGGCATCTACGGAACACGTGCCAAATTTCACGGGGGAGGACAGAGACTGCTCCTGCCTTGGCCCCACGGCTGGTACCGCACAGAAGAGCGGAAGGGGTGCTGTGCAAAGCTCACCAGGTTGGAATAAAGCTGTGTGTGAGACTAGTTATTTTACCTAGCGAGTATAACCAGCTCTGCCCTGTTTCCATGGTGATTTGGAAAATGTCGTATTTCAAGCGTTTGCTGCAGAATCACACCACAAGCAAGGCTACACCATCGGACAAGACTCGAGACACACTGCACAGATTAAGCATGTAGATATTCCCTGCCACGTGTACAAAAGAGCACACAAAAGAAACACTCATCCTTCTCTTTCAGGTAGAGTTACCTTTCCGTTATCTTCCAACGATGAATTTTGGAAAAGAAAATAAACCCCAAAGAAAAACACGAGTCCTTCAAAGGCGCCCAGAAAGGTCCAGTACAGGAATGGCTTCCACTGCAGCATTGCATTATCTGAAACCTTCCTGCCAAGAGACAGAGCAACAAGAGCATCACCATCACATTTAGGGCGTGCTGGAAAGCCTCCCGTAGCCAGCTGGTCGGTGGGCTTTGGAGCAAGCCCTTGCTGGGGGAGACAAGGAGCAAAAATACCTGCCAGTGTACGGCACGAGCAACACGTGCCACGTGCAGCTGCTGGTTGTGAGAAATCACAAGGGGTTCAGCTTATTAATTTGGTTTGTCCTTCTCCTCTAGGTAGCTTGGATTAAAATCGAAGGCAGCCCAAAGCCAGGGGCTGTAATGCAGCCCCAGCACGGTGTGCCTATCTGACATCACCTCCTGAATTTTAAAGCCAGAGCAATGCTAAAGAAGAGCCATATGAGATGCAGCGAATCCATGGTGTGTTTCCCTCTTTTTGCTGAATGCACAAACTCCCTCTTTGAGAAAAGCTCTGCAAGTCTCATTCCTGGAAGCAATGTTTTTTCTTGCACAGGCTGAAAATAACCTCCTGAATCATATGGTGGGTGGTTTTGACATGGGGGTTGTAGCAGGAGGCTCTTGGCTGAATGTAGGATGAGATCTGGCACAGAAGCAGCAGCAGCAGCAAACGGATGTGCTATGGGAAGAGCTCTGCCCAGACCAAAGCCCAGGGAGCAGAGAGTGGCTGTCAGGGCAGGAGGGAGTTAAAAAAAAAGTTTCCTGCATTATTATCTATTCAGATTACTTTCTTTACAATTTGAAGATTGGTGGGGGATAAAAGCACATTGATGGCAAAACCAAAAACCCCTGTTCTTTTCTCATTTTATTTCCTAACTACTAAAAACATCCATTTTCAGCAAGATGCACCTTGCAAACTGGTATGGTGCTGGGCTCCCTATTGAATCCCGTGCACAGTGACACAGCAACTATGCTCTAACATTCTGCAATTTGGGTATGAGTAAGGAGCGTGGATAAATCAGACTAAGTGGGTTTTATTGCAAGGAGAGAAAACAGATTTACCGTGCATCTGCATTTCTGTCCTGCAGCGCTCGTCGTAAACGGGCTTTTTACAGCACCTCTGCCCAGAGATCTGCACTGCAGCAACTCAGCACTTCACACAGCAGAGGCACAGTGCTTCTTCTGCATTCAGCAGCACACACACAGTCACGAATATTCAAACCAAGGCTCTCTGCCTGCACAATTAACTTGTTTTCCCTCAATGGAATGGTCCCAGAGATCAGGCAGCCCATCAGGGGAATGCACAGGGCCCTGCTGGTGTTGCTCTGTGCTGCACAATATTCTACTACCAATTTATTTTAAAATACATGCTCGGGCATTTTGCCATACGAGTGGAGGAAGACAGAGCTCTAATTAATCATGGATCTGTGTACTTACTTCAAAAGCAACCAAGCCCCCTCCTAGTCTTACAGTCCTTGTTACATTTGCTATTTTTTCTATACCTAAAGCAATCTGCACACGCTGTCCTTAAGTGCCTGCCAGTTCCCTTTGCTTTCCCTGCAAAGGCCTCGCTCTTGTGCCACACACAGCTCCTCCACCGTACGATGCAGACAGCGTAGGGCACAGGCCAGAGCGGCCCCAACCTGGTCTCTCTCCACAGGGGTGAACTTGGCACTGAGCTCACTGCCCACCAAGGGAATTAGCGACAGTGATGCAGGGACAGGGGCTTCTCCAAAAAAGCATCTTCCTTAGTCCTTGCTGAGGGACTGCACCAAAGCACGTGTGGGGGAAAGATGGAAGCATCTCTGTTTTCACAGAGATGGACACCCCTCAGTTGCAAGCAAAGAACGAGAGAAAGCAACCAGTAGAGCAGAGGAAGGCAGTCTCTTCTTAAATTGGGCTTTCCGTGAGCAATGGGGGAAAAAACTCTGAGAGCATGGATCAAAGAGCAGAGTTCCTTAGTAACACGCTCTGATATGGGATTTGGCCCGTGGAGGGGAAGCCTGGGGGAGGATATCCATTTAAACTAGCTGAGAAACTACATGCCTGAGCTGGGCTTCAGGAACATTCTTCTTTCTGAAAATGAATGGATCTTTTTACCTCCTGAAAGCTCAATCTCCCCTCCATCCATTACATACTCTACCATGTGCTTGGTTCATGCTGCTGGGCTCAAAGCTAACTCCAATGAATGGTCTGTCCACACTTGAAGCTCGATTTTTCTCTTACAGATGAAGAATTCCACCTACAGTTCATTTTTTTATAGACACAGCAGTGCAATTTGCTAGACCAGATACTGTTGGAGAACGTAAGTAGAAGTAGGCAGTAAATAGGCCACTGCTCAGCTCTAATGCAGCAGCAGCAGAGCCAGCAGGAACAGAAACAGCCTTTTCTGCTGCTCGTGGTGACCCCATCACCAACATGGGGACAAGGACACCTGCCTGCACCCAAAAAACTTAAACCATGTTTAACCAAGTTGCGTGGTGTTTACCCAGTCCATTGCTACTTACATATAGAGCTGAGGATCTGAGGTCAGCGTGTCGATGTTGATGTGCTGCTCCAGGAGGCTGTACGCCAGGATAGGTAGTGATGTGAAGCAGATGTTGTACATGGTAAGATAAGCAGCATCGTACAGTGGCTAAAAAGAGGAATAAAGGATAAAATGAAACAGAAATTCCATTTTAAAAGTCCCTCCACAAACAGATTAAAAGTTTTCAGCCCTTGCGCTGTACAAACCCTACAGATTCATCCCTTTGGCATAGCCACAAAGGACAGTTTCACTTGACAGGGGTCATGCTCTCTGCAAAGCTGGGGGACCAAGGCACCTGCAGGCTGCGTGGCCAGGACCCTACTTCCACTACTGGGAAGTTTTGTAACTGGCTGGTCTCAACTACAGCTCATTCTCCAGAAAAACATGATTAAACAGCCCTTATCACAGCTTTTCTGTGTCTGCTCTTGTGCTGCTGTTTCTATTAATATACTTGATGTCTCCCGTGACTCTCTAAAGACTAGACTGTTTTAGAGGAACTACAGCTGCTTTTTCTTTAAGAGGAAAAAGCAAGTGGTTCTGCCAAGACAAGCAGAGAATTATCTCCTATCATTTACTCTTCCTCACTGTTAATTTTGAGCCCAAATACACATAAAAGCCAAAGCTCTTGTCCTCAAGCACATGAATCCATTCACTACATAGATCTGTCCCTCTGGCACTCACTTGGACTAAGCAAGAATCTGATGACACTCATTGTGTGTCTTTTTTTAAGGGCTGTCATAAAAGAACAAACTGTTCTTTTTGAGAGACATCTTTAATGCAGGGAAATGCTGCAGAGGAGGAAAAAAAAAAAAGTAGAAGTTTTCAGAGTTCCTCATTTTCTTACGAGAAGCAGCAGCAAAATCAGGTGCTGATAAACCAGCTAAACCCCACTCTTGTTACTTTAGGAAGGTCTCCATCTGTATTTATAGGTGTTGGAGGGGAAAGTAAAGAAAGCAGATTTCTTTCTTTTCAGTTATGGGTCTGAGATTGTGCTCCAAATATGGTGCTGAGCAATGAGGTCAGTTCCTACTGTCCTCTAAAGCAAGGTGAGCAATGGACAGGACATCTGTCACAATTTAGGGTCAGGGCAGCCCCTTAGACCTCAGAAGAACTTAGCTGAAAAGTAAAATCACTGAACAGAATTAGTTCACTCAAACCAGGAATAGGAAGCCTTATTGTGCCACTTTTTATCCTGGCTTTATAGACACGTTACTGGAAGTTACCTGCTGCGAGAATCCACAGAAGAACTGGTATAAAAACTGCGGTAAAATGAAGCAAAGGTTCTAGGGAAACAAAAGGGCAATGGTTAGCAGGGAAGTGCTTGACCTCTCAGTCGAAATCCAAATAACGTTTCCTGTTACCAGATACTAGTGGCTCATGTTACAATATCAGACAGGTTAGGGCACTGTCCTCTACCAAGCACAAAACAAATCCAGTAAGCAGTGTCTGCAGAAGGAAGTCACGCTCACATTCCCCTGAAAGCACCGTTTTCAGTTGACAGGCACATGGCAGAGACACGGCCTGTCCTAGGGAAGGAAAACAGAGCTACAGAATACACTATGCATTTCCCCCCCTTTACTATTTCCCATCATCAAAAAGACCCTATAGTACAAGCAAAGAAATGAGCTGCACACCCCCCCCCCCCACCCTTACCTTATAGAAGAAATACTGTACAAGGTGTGCTATTCTCACGTAGTATAAATGCCCATGTGCTAGTAGCAATTTTCTTAAATGTTTAAACTTTGGCACAGCGTAGTCGCTGTTTCTGGAAGCCTGCCGACCTTCTTTGCCTTTTATACCTGGAGACAGAAGCATGGCAAGGGGTTAATCCCTAAGGGAGCGGAATCCAGACCGATGCTACCCACTAGGGTCTGTGCACATCACGCAGCGTCTCAAGGCACGACCAAGGCTGTATTTCTGGCTCGAGTGCCCCGGGAGAACGACATGCTAGCGTGCTGCAAGACTTGCTATGGTTTTGGCTGCACAATGCCCAGACCTGCCTCGGGGGTTTTGAAGCTATATTTAGGTTGCTGTCCGAGTTCCTGTGTAAGAGTGTCTAAGCAAACCTGATAACAGATAAGGAATTGGTTTCCCCACGGGCTTGCCCACATCTCACACAGCCTAGTTATTTCACTGCAGATGCTCAGCCTCCCGAGACATCCCTGCAGAGCCCAGCTTAAGAAAGACAGTTCACATCCCAGTGAACCGCACCGTGACCCCATTCACCAGAGCGCACCGTGGCATTTCCAGCAGCCCCAAACAAAGAGGCTGCCCTTTCTCTTCCATCAACCCTTCTTTAGCAGCATTACAAAGATCTCCAGTATTTCCTGTATCCCTGACACCGACCTGCAGAAAGGAGGATAGTTTCCAGCCTGATGTCAGTCGGGCGGACAGGGCAGACACAACCCAACCGAACATCACCCCCCAGGAAGCACACGTGGGTGCCCAGTGTTGAGTTACTAGCAGCTGTGACCAGATAGCCCTAATAAAGCCTGACATTTTCACTGCACCACATTTGCAACAACCCATCCGTTTGCAACTTGTGCTATTTTTTTTTTCTCTCACCTTGAATTTGGCCACAGAGTTTTTGAACAGAACCTGCTTTTCATCACTGACAGAGAGTGGTGCTATCAAAGGTGGGCTGCACGTGATGATCCCAAGCATTTATCTGGAGTCAAACCCTGGCTCCAAAGAAAGCACCAGCAGCCTTCCCATGTTTTTCAGTTTAGCCATGTGCAACAGAAACACTGGTTGCACCCCAGCAACAGCAGACAGGTCTTGGGTGTCAGATGGGTGATACCAGGGGGTGTCTTACCTATTCCAACGTGCGCTTCCAAAATCATACTAACATCATTTGCACCATCCCCTATGGAGAGGGTTATGGGGCTCCCTTTTGTGTTCTTCACCATTCGCACAATCTAAAAATGAAAAAAATAGAAAAAAAAATGGTAACAGCAGAACCCCAAAATTCAGTTAAGAAGCCTCCAGAGACACCCCTTGCACCGTCCCACCTGCAAGAACCCCCCAGGACAAGTAGTCAGGATTCTATAGCAGCAACATAACACCTGGAGAGTTCAGATTAGCAAAACCCCTCATTACTGACTTTGCAGTCACCAACCAGAGCAAAAGCCAAGGGCCAGCTGCACAGGGCTGAAGGACAGGATTTAAAAACAAATCCCAGGCAGCAGCAGCATCCTGTCCATTCCCTTCTGCCAGACCCTGCTGCTCAAAGAGGAGACCTTTCTGGCATTTCAGGGGACAGGAAACCATCCCTTGGAAGAGGGGCAGAAACACCCTATTTCTCTGGCTTGGACACCATCAGCTGGCGTGAGGAAGTCAAAGGCTCCACTTGACTAATTTGGAAAGGGATAAAAAAACCCAAGAACAAACGGTGGGGTTTGTTTATTTCTAATTGGGTTGGGTTTCTGGCTTCCTGACAGGATTTAAAAAAAGGTTTTACATTCGGATTTGAAAGACTGGTGTGTTTCCATCAAACTCTGAGGCTCAGACGTGGCTTACGAGTAGCCCGGAGAAGTCCTAGATGATTAAGATGATCAGGTCTTCAAGTCCCAGCAGAGGAATTCAAAGTGCATCACATCATCTAATACAGAGCTTCAGAGAGTTACAAGTAGAGCAAATACCTGTGCTTTCTGCAAAGGAGCCATCCGGCAGCAGAGGACTGCAGTGCACTTCAAGCAGATTTGTAGAAATATGTTTTTGTAATTACTAGAGCTGGAGTCCTGAGAAGGGTTGAGTATCAGCGACAGCGTCGAGCCATCTATAATCAGGCCGTACTCTTGACTCAATGTCCAGCTTCTGGGACACAACAAGAAACACATTTGAAATAAATTCAGGCTTTACGAAGTCAATCTAGCTGCTTTATCAATTTAAGTGGAAAAGAAACTGATTCTGGATTAATCTTCTTCCCATCTCTTTTGGGGGGGTTTAGCAATCTTAAAAAGCTTGGATTTAAACACATGTCCTTCACTAAGGAAAGCGTGTGATTAAACTCAGAACAAATTGATACCAGAGATAATGAGCAAAGCAAAGGAGCCAGCCACAGTGCCTGCAAGCAGCCAGCCCCCAGGGCCATAACATGATCCTATTTCTCTATAAACTTAGCATCTGAAATGGGCCCAGGCTGGGTCCTCTTGCTCACTTACCTCTTCAGGACTCCCCGGTTTTTGGGAACGTCCTGAATCAGCTTTTTATGGTACTCCATCAGCAGCTCATGGAGCCGATCCTCCTTCCTTTCACTCTCGCCCACTGTTTTCGCCGTCAGCTCCAGCAGCTCGGTGCTGGTCTGGAAGAGCCTGCAGGCATAGCAGGTGGATTTGGCAGTCTCCATCTTGTCTCCTGTCAGCACCCAAACCTTCATGCCGGCTGCGTGCAGAGCTTCGATCGTCTCTGCTGACTGCTCCTGCAGCCTGCAACCAGAAGCAAAACATCACTTGTCAGGCTGGCTCACACTTAATCCATATCACCTTTATTTTGCAGGTAGGAAATACGGAAATACCAACGCAGGAGAAGGTAATTGATTTGCCCTGTGCTGGAGTGACCACTGCCATGGGAATAAGGACTAGAAGTCAGCAATCATTTTTTTTTTTTTTTGGCTGCAAATAAAAAAAATTAATAATAAAAAAAAAAAATTGCCACCTTGTACTGCGAGACCCAAAAGTCAATATTTTAATTTACACAGACAGTTACTATGACTGCACCCGAAACTGAATTTGTTTTGATGTGCAAATTAATGCTGCGTGCTTAATTCACTCTCCAGAAGTGCTAGTACTTCTGTAGTTTCATTAATAAATCCTGATTCCTACTACACTGGCCAATTTTAGCAAGTAGGGCACTGTGTAATTGCTTGTGCCATTCAGTAATTAATGGGCCTGGACACTTCCAGCATCTGCCTGGCTGCTCAGTTCCCCTACAGCAAGTCAGGGCCGTGATGCAACACCAGGGAGAAAACTCAGGTACCGCAGGGTCAGTGGTGATGTCCTTACCTGTCTTCTACAGCTGTCGCTCCAATCAAGTGCATGTCTGCCTCTGTGTCTTCAAAAACCTTCGCCATCTTCTCCTCCCTGTCCTGCAGAGCCATCTTGGCTTCGCTAAGTTGCCTGTCGATTTTGTCATACTCCTTTTGAGTTAGTTCTTTGAATGCCACGCAGAGCGTTCGGTAGCCATCCTGGTACGGGGAGGGAAAGAAAATGAAGTGGATGGATTTTCTACAGCTCCTCCCTTTGGGGCTAGTGCTTTTCTCCAGCATCAGTGCCCTTCGTCAGTACTGACAGTGACAATTTATTGGCTTGAGTCAAAGAGCGGTTTCTGCGTGTTCACACACGAGCTTCTTCTCAGAGTTAACTGTGGTGATGCTCATTATGTGCATGTAATACGACAGAGAGAAACTAAGAGAAGGTCCAGAGTTGAGAGCATACATCCCACTGAGAGAGTGGTGACCGGGGGGGTGTCCCCACAACAGGGACCAGGCGCTTCTCCCACCAGAGAAAACAGCCTGCTACTGTAATTTCTATTCTTAACTCACTTGGGAGATGCTTGGACACAACTGTGACGAGGACCATATAAGTATATGGAAAGTCAGATAAAGGTGGAAGCCAAAGAACAGAAAAGGAAAGAAGCCTGGCTTCAAAACAATGTGAAGTGACACTCAGATTTTCAACACTTCCCTCCAAAGCAAGGTCACATCCCTATTTTTGGAAGAAGGCTTTCCTGACCGCAGGAGATGGACAAATTCCATCCGCGTGCTCACCATAGCGTTGCGGTCAACGTGGACTTTGGTTTGTTGGATTTCTTCCTGCTGCACCCTTGGAAAAATAGAGGAGTCTGCTCCTTTACAGAAGAGAAGCAACTTCCCTAAAAGCAAATTATAAATAGTTTACAGCGTTCACAAGCGTGTAGACTCAACAGCCTCAGCAGGCAGCAAAAGATGCAGAGGGGGCAAATCTGGCAGGACTAAAGGAGCTGCTAGGAGGTTGGCTGCCTACACAAAGCAGCAGCCTTATGCCAGCATGTCCAAAACCTTGTTTGACCTCGGGCTGGGACACTGGGTGCCCCTACCTGCCTCCAAGCAAGCTTTCTGCAACAGGCCTGACAAAGCAGTTTGTTTTTTCCTATTTAGAAGCCTTGACAATCTTTTCAGGGAGGGCAAAACCAGAATCCCATACCTTTTGGGACTCACATTTGAGAAGGATGGTGACCTCTGAATTTTCACCTTCTTTCCCCATGAAAATCCATGCACTCAAGGGAAGGTCTCATCTCCCCACCTATCCTCGTACCTCCAGGTTGGAGCAAGGCAAGCAGGGAGCTCTCAGCGGGTCACTGTGCCCATCCCCGTCCCCAGTGCTGGTCCCCAATAGGTGTTTAGCTCTACCCTAACCAGACCCAGTACAGAATTTAGCCAGACCAGCTTAGAAAACCTAACAGCTTAGCAACTCTGGGCATAAAGAGGATGCATTACAGACGCATGGGAGTCCAGAAACACATTTTAACTATACCCGTGGTGGTTCTCACAATGACACTCATACGGCGACGGACAGGATCAAAGTTCAGCACATGGAGAAGTTGGTACCTTTAAAAAAAAAAAAGGAAAGAAGCTTAGACTCAGCAAAAGAAAAATAACTGCTTAAGACAGAAAATCACTAACAACGAGCTGCAGAAATCAATACACACTGCAAGTGGCAGCACCCACCGGGCAGCGTACTTTTTACAGGTACCGCAGAAGAAAATGAAGTTAAAAAAACCACTTCAGTGCTGCTCTGAGCATGGAGCTGAGGGTGTGGGTGCCCACCAGCACAGCAAGCCCCCGGGCTGGGTGGCAGCCCAGCAGGGCACCGTGCCCCACAGGCAGCGACATCATCTCCCGCATTTAAATCGGGAGTTTCACCATAAGGGGAGTGAGAAGCGAAACTTGCTTGTGAAGGCAAGTTCTCAGGGAGTGCTGGGATTAGGTCACTGGTTCTCAGATGTCTCCCACGTTGTGAGCACAGGGTAAAATCTAATTGCTTTGAGTTCCTGAGAGTAAAAAAGTTATGGGGAAGGGAGCCACGTCACACAGTTTAGGCTTAAAGCATCCCGCTATGAGGCACAGCCGCTGTCCCTACGGACAGCAAGGGTGGAGGAGAAACACAAGGGACCACAGGCGCTTAGGGGACCTGAGTGTAGATGTCATTAAAACCACCAGCAGAGTTTTGCAAGCAACCCTTTCAGCCTGCACTTTGCTGTGCGGCATAAAAAGGTTTTGGGGTAGGCGAGCGTGGTCCGACAGCCCTCAGGGAACAGCTTGGACCTTGCCAGGTTGGCCACGTTGACCAAAGTTCACCAAGCTGGGGGGGAGCTGGTCAGCGCTGGCAGCCCTGTTCCACAGCAGCCCCTGCAGCACTTACATTTCAGTTTCATTCTTTTGGTTTCGTATTTTCATGAAATCGTTTTCAAGTCCTAGAAAAGTGAAACCATACCTGTCAATAAACAAAAGGACAGAACAACATTGAAAACACCCATTGGCACATACTATACATTAACAATGTTCTCGTTTCACCTTCTGTAGATGAGAGTAAAGGAGTTAGCAAGCTCAAGCTAAAAAGCTTGCCTGGATGTTTGCTTGCTCTATGCAGAGCCTGCTACCATGTTCTGGCACTGCTCCCGTGACCTGAGGAGCTGGGCACCAGGGCACACAGGCAGTGAGAGCCTCTGGATGTGGATTTACAAGCCATGAACAAGTAAACACAGGTGCAAAAGCTTCTAAAACCTAGGGGCTGGAAACAGAAAGGAAGATCATCTAATTCCAACTGCTCTGCTATGGGCAGGAGACACTTTCCACCAGACCAGACTGCTCAAAGCCCCGTCCAGCCTGACCTTGGACATCTTCAACAGGGTTCCAGCAGGGGTTTGATAAAAGTAACCCATCCTATTATTTTGCCACTGCAAGCCAGGGAACCAATTTGGCTGCAATACGCACCCAGTAACTGGTCTCTATTTCTTGAGGATTACAACACACGGCCATGGGGGCTCCATCAAAGAGCCTCTACCCCAGCTGGGCTCTGCAGTACCTTGGAGCTGCCCTCAGCAAGGAATGCAAACCACAGCCTCCTGAGAAGCTGCTCAGGGAAGAACCTTTACAGAGCATCCATTTTACAGAGAGAGTTCATTAAATGCACAGGCTCACGGATTCACAGGCTGGTATCACAATGTGCTTCCCAGAGAGCTGCAGCCTTGACTGGGCAGAGGGGTCTATCGTCTTCAGATAACCCTCACCTCCCCCCCACCAGAGAGAGGGATTAAAAACATCAACATCTGCATATTCTTACTTTTCTGCGCCTTTCACCAAAGCAATTTCATCTGGGGAAGAGGAGATGTAGCTGTATTTGCGTTCTGGATGTCCTATCAGCCCATCCACCTGGTCTGCTTCCTTGATCTGGATCTGAACGGTGTGGCACAGGCAGAGGGCTCGCAGGAACAGCTCCTCCCGGCTCTAGGCAGGAGTGAGGGAGGGCTCATTACCAGCTTGGTAACACCTCATAGCACTTGGGTGTGATTTTTGTGTTTGCACATTTTAAAGCCAAAAAAAACCCCCAAACCTTAACACCCTCCCCCCACCTCCCGCCTTCTGCTGTATTTACCCAAACAGGAGCTGACCACGAAACCCTAACAGCCATCAACGGGCACATTTCTTACCTTTTCTGCTTTGCCATAGTATTTGAGGTGTCCGTCAGTCTGAGAGAAGCCATCCACCTCCGAAATGCAGTCTTTGTACTTGTGCCCATCTATGCAGCACTCGATGAACTCCATGCTGTTCTCCGTCAGGGTCCCGGTTTTGTCCGTGAAGACGTACTCCACCTAGAAGCAAGCAGTCAGGCTGCCTCGCTGCACCCCCAGCCCCAGGCAGCGGGGAAGGAAACCCCCAAAAACAAAGAGTCTGGGGCATTTTAGTGTATTCGTGCCAGTGCTGGAGGGGGACTTGGCTGCTACCCTAACCTAGCCCTCCAAAATGATGCAGGTGCCACACAGGTCGTACACCACCGTGTAGTTCTATTTTGCCTCTCACAGTGGCTCCTTTCTTTTTTGGCCTGTTGCACAGGTGGGAGAAGGCAGCTCATGGACACTTAAAATGTGCTTCCAGGCTCTTCATTTTCTCATCCTCCTCTTCTTTACTGGGTCCACTGCTATAGCTCCTAGCACACGTGCAGCTGCTGTATTTAAATTAGGGAATTGCTACTCCAAATATACTGGAGTTTGGGGTTTTTTTGAAAGCAAAACAAACTACACACACCCTCCACTCAGTCTCTCCTGAGCAGATAAGAAAGGGAAGCCTGAGCTATCTAATTGCCCCAGCAAAGTCAGCAGCAGTGTGGCTGCGTGTCCAGAGAGACCACCAGGCAGACGCTTTCATTAATCCTCAAAGAGACAGAGGATTTTTAATTTTTAATTGAAATAGTGAAAGCAAAGCACCCTGAGATGCAGAAGTGCTGTGCCTGATATTCCCCAATATGGAAACAACTGGCATGACCCAATTCCTGCTCTTTCATGCGCTATTTATAACCTTATCCGTTTCGCAGAGCTAGTAGAATCACATTAAATGGAAAGTGCCACCAAACCGGCTGAAGCTCTGCCCTGGGGGGACTGCGAGGGACTGACACAACACTGGTTCCTATCAGGAAGGACACTTCCATCCATGTTTTCCTCCAAGCAGATGCAAACAGAGCACGTGCTGACCTGCCCGAGCTCTTCATTCAGGTCCGAGGTGTTCACCAATGCTCCCTCTTTTATCTCTTCGTCGTACATCTCCTTGTCCCAAGAAATGAAGAAGGAGCCCAAGAACTTCTGCATCTCTACTGTAACATACATGGAGACTGGGATAATAAAATTGAAGAGGACCATAAACGACAAGAAGTCCGTGAACATCCGCAAGACCTGCAATGGAAGAGGAGATGATGTTGCAGGCTGTGACTACCAGGCGTAACTCAGAAGCAGTTTACAGCAACACCTCTGGCATTTTAGACAACTTTTCTTCTGAGGTTAAATAGAAAAATAAAAACCACAACCTGAAAATTAATACAGCTAAGATTACATTTTCTTTTGATACATAAATCACACTGTCTTCTGCAGATCTGCAAGGCTATAATACAAGAATACATCTCACTGCTTCACAATTACCAAAATGATGTTTTATTCACATATATTCCTCTTAAGAATTCCATATATCCTCTTAAGAATATACAGCTACAAGCTCGTTCTGATCTCAAGTAACTAGGAACAAGGAGCAAGTGGTTTGAGACCAGTCAAGCTATGGTGTGGGTACAACAGTCACACCCCTGTGAAGTCCTACTCAATAATCCATCACATAACTGATTTCTACACACTCACTCTTTCAGGCTTCACTGCCTGTGTCTCAGCCAATTTAAGAAGCCGTTTGACGTGGCCTCAATTTAAGCTTACCTACTCAAAGCTGAAAGATAGCTCAAGTTCAGATAAGGATCCAGGTTAAATCAGGTGCTGCATTTTTATTATATATAGTATTTACAGAATCACAGAATGTTCAGGGTTGGAAGGGACCTCGAAATATCACCTAGTCCAACCCCCCTGACAGAGCAGGGTCACCTAGAGCAGGTCACACAGGAATGCGTCCAGGTGGGTTTTGAATGTCTCCAGAGAAGGAGACTGCACAACCTCCCTGGGCAGCCTGTTCCAGTGTCTGTCACACTCACCATGAAAAAGATTCTCCTTATGTTTACTTGGAACCTCCTATGTTCCAGCTGGCACCCGTTGCCCCATGTCCTATCACTGGATGTCACTGAGAAGAGCCTGGCTCCATCCTCCTGACACTCACCCTTTACATATTTCTAAACATTAATGAGGTCCCTCAGTGTCCTTCAAGCTAAAGAGACCCAGCTCCCTCAGCCTTTCCTCATCAGGTAGATGTTCCACTCCCTTAATCATCTCTGTGGCTCTGCACTGGACTCTCTCAAGCAGCTCCCTGTCCCTCTTGAACTGAGGGGCCCAGAACTGGACACAATAATCCAGATGAGGTCTCACCAGGGCAGAGTAGAAGGGAAGAACTTCTCTTGACCTACTAACCACACCCGTTCTAATACACCCCAGGATGCCACTGGCCTTCTTGACCACTAGGGCACATTGCTGGCTCATGGCCACCCTGCTGGCCACCAGGACCAACAGGTCCCTTTCCCTGGCGCTACTCTCCAACAGGGCAGTCCCCAACCTATACTGGTACCTGGGGTTGTTCTTTCCCAGATGCCAGACTCTACACTTGTCCTTGCCAGATTCCATTAAATTTCTCCCCACCCACCTCTCCAGCCTGAACAGCAGCACATTTATTTATGGTCTGCCCTGCTCCACGCAAGCGTGGTCGCACAGAAGCGCGAGGGAGGCAGGAAAGAAACGCAGACAGCTGAGGAGACTGAAGGAAGAGACAGCACTTCCAGCCAGCAAACAGGGCTGGCAGCAGACACGATCAGATTAAATCAAACCGTCAGAATAAATAAAGCTGAAGGAGGTGCTGAAATACAAATCCACTTACCTTGAACGTGTCCCTCTCTTTTTTCGTCTTCTCATTGTACCAAGGCTCATCGTTGAACGGATTGCTCTGCCAGACGTACTTCAGAGTCGTGCACACAGTAGCCTTGCTCAACAGGATGCACAAATACACTATCAAGAAAGCGTTGATAGATCTGAAAAACAGGTTTCTTTTTTTAAAATTCTCACAGCTATTTTTGTATAGAAAATCGTGTAAATAAGCACGAACAAGACTTCCTTACTTTTAAGAAAGGAATTACAGAGCAAGTGCTTTTGACAGTGCTGATATTCAGGGGCAGTTCATATATTTTCACATTTCTTAATTTTGTTTTTCAATTAAAAAAAAAAGCTACTAAATGATGCAGCTTCTTGACAGATCTGCTTAATCAAATACACAGATTTTTCTATGCAATCAGAGAGCATCTGAAACAAAAGGCAGCAGATTAGGGGATTATTTCCATACAAACCATCCATTTTAAAAAAAAATAAAAAATAGAAAAATAAATTAAATCCAAACCAACAGCTTGTACAGATTTGTTGCTGACTATAAATACTCACTTTTCTACAGCAGACCGTTTCTGAGATTTCCCTTGGTAGTTCAAAGCCATTTTCGTTTCCATTCCAGTATAGACTGCAACTCCTACAACAGGGGATTAAAGCAGGGCTCAGAAGGGACTCGCAGCCCCCCAGGGACCCACCTTGCACTCAGCCATAAAGGGCATCGGTGTTTACATGAAAGTGCAACCCCAGCTGAAGAAAGAGGCATTACCCAAGGACTGTTCAATATGGAAACCTCCCAGGCTGCTGAGTTATGTAATTTCATACAGCCCAGAGCACTGAGCAGGAGCCTATGGATCACATACAGTCAGAACAAACATCAGTCTTCCGTAAGAGACGGCACCCTCCGCCACAAGTGGCTGCGACTGTGATCCTAGCACTCGTTTCCAAAGGATTTGGGAACAGCTCAGTGCTCTTTGAGTCTCGAGCAAGAAGAAAAGCTTGCTGAGGTGTATTAACGTGACCTGCCCCGCGTGGCAGCACCGCAGAGACAACCGGGGTCTCCTAATTTCACCCTGTCAGCTTTGCAATCAGCTCACCTACCAAACATGACTGTAGAGCCCAGACAGACAGCCTGTGTATTTTTCCTCTCCAGATTACATGATGAACATTTAACATTTGTCATTATTTATCAGAACTATTTAATAAATTATTATTAATGATAACAATAATAGTTCACCATAAATCTTCTTGGTGTTTTTGAGGGTAGCACCTTTCAGCAACAGGTTTTCAGGACCCAAAGACCTAAATGTAAAAGAAGTTATAACATTATATTACCCAAAGAACATTCAAATTGCTTCATAATTTAGACCCAGAGAGAGATTATAAAGCTAAACAGATGTTCTTTAGATCTGATTATTTGATTTGCATGTTAAATTGGGCACTGCTTGATTCTTTTTGTTTCTCTTTATACACTTATATTTCCATTTAATCTTACACAGATTTTCTTAGTACTCAGAGTTCCAAATTTAATGGAGGATTATCAGTAAGGCTTTTGAGGAGTAAGTGCAAAATGTTCCAGCACTAATACAAAAACCTGATTTTAAAAGCATCAAAACCTGCCCATTGCAGCACAGTCGATCAATGGCACCAAAGCCAATGCCTTATTTTGCTCCCATCTGTGCTTTATTTCTCTTCAAAACCCCCACCCATGACCCTCTGTTGCTTCTAGGCTCTGAGGAGATCCATCACAGCACGAAACATGGCCAGCACAGCTCCAGTGACAGCCACCTGGTTGTGGTGACACATTATTTGCTTATTTTTTCCTGAAATACTCTGGTTCTTAAGTTTCTGTTTTCCCTTGAAAAACAGTATTTTGCAATTGTCTGGTAAATTCGTTGCCCATCAGCAGGGTGGGATGTTACCAGGCGGTCCTGCATTGCTACCCCAAGAGGGGCTCAAACAACTTATGGCAAAAGAGCCTAAGGGAGAAGGTTAACTACAGGCCTCCCTTGAGAATGAAGCATTTGGCGTGGTTAAAGAAAACCAACCATTCCCTAATGATGGCAGCACAAATTCAGATCCTTGAAATCTGGTGTAGATGCCCAACCTTTCTGAGGGGGGCCAGCGAGACAGCTGCAAGACTAACCTGGCTACAGGCTCTTGGCTGCTTCTGTAGATGATAATTCTTCCAACAAATCTGCAACAAAAACACAGGCGACTTGTATTACAAACACATTAACATTGCAAAGAGCTACAACAGGCATACTGAAAAAAGTCCTTGAGAGGAGACGGAAGCAAACATGTATATGAGCAGATTTGGGAGCTCAGGGCTTCAGAGGAGTGGCTGTGCTCAGGCCAGGGAGAAGTCACACACCCCCACGGCCAAGGGTGCTCCCCAGCAGTGAAGCAGCAGCACCTGACCATGCCTACGTGCCCCAGTACATCCCATTACAGAGTGCAGCACACCCCTGCAAACCTCTTTCAAGGCATTTAACCACAAAGACCACTTACTCCTGGAAATCATTCAGCCCAATTCATTTTACTTGGGAGGTAGAGTGGCCTAAGAATAGGCACATGGACAGTAACTACAGCTGAGCTGACAGAAAAATAGCTCATTACACCCTGAGAAACATTGCAGCAGGGAGGTTTTGCTGTAAAGAAACCAAGCCCTGAGGAAGTGTAGTGTTGACTTTGCCATCCTTGTATGGAAGAAGCCCAACACTTTATCACTGCCTCGAGAAACCTTTTGGTCTCGTGAACAGAAAACACCCTTCAGTGCTGAACTGCATCTTACTGGCTTCCCTAACTGTTGGTGCTCAGGTGTCTGCAGCGAGGCGACAGCAGGCAGCAGCAGGGCAGGATGGGCAGGAGGAGCAGACTCACTTGTAGAGGTCAGGCTGGGGCTGCTCACACTCGATGGTGGCGGTCAGGGTGTCGATGGCTTCGTCCGTACAGAGCACAGTGGTATCCCGCACCGCGTAGTGAGTCTGGGCACAGAAACACAGCCGGTGTCACCACGAGCCCCCATCCCCAAGTTTCATACTCCACCACTCAAAATACCACCTTGCAAAAGCTCATCAGGCCCAGCAGCTCGCCCAAGCCCTCACCCAACTCCCACAAGGTGGCTGAAGCATCTCTTGGTGAAAGAGTGAAGTCACAAACATAGAATTGTCAGAGTTGGAAGGGACCTTAAAGCTCATCCAGTTCCAACCCCCCTGCCATGGGCAGGGACACCTCCCACTAGAGCAGGGTGCTCAGAGCCCCATCCAGCCTGGGCTTAAACACTTCCAAGGATGGGGCTTCCCCCACCTCTCTGGGCAACCTGTGCCAGTGTCTCACCACCCTCATGGGGAAGAAATTCTTCCTAATGTCTAACCTGGGTCGACCTATCTCTAGTTTTAATCCATTCCTCTGGTCCTATCACTGCCCCACAGCCTAAAAAGTCCCTCCCCAGCTTTCTTGTAGCCCCCTTCAGATACTGGAAGGCCACAATACGGTCTCCCTGGAGCCTTCTCTTCTCCAGACAGAACAACCCCAACTCTCTCAGTCTGTCCCCATAGGAGAGGTGCTTCAGCCCTCTGATCATCCTTGTGGCCCTTCTCTGGACACGTTCCAGCACATCCATATCCTTCCTGTAATAGGGGCTCCAGAACAAGTCAATAAGCTTCAAGGCACCGTGGGGCATCTGCTCAGTAAGGCGTGCACCAAAAGCAGAGCATCTTTGCTTTCTCCTCGGAGACTTGCTGCCACCCCAGCTGGGGTGGGCTGGAGGCTGCAGGTGCCCCTGGAGCGAAGGGGCTCCCGGGGAACCCCCGCCTGCCTGCTCCTGGAGGTAATTAGACACCAGCTCCTGGAGGTAATTAGACACCAGCTCCAGCGCCCAGGGATCAGGCAGAGCGCTGGCAGACACCAAGCTATTTTTAGCGGCTGCTGCTGCAAAGGTTCATCTCTCACAATTAACTGGAAAGCCCATGAAGGATCCACTCGCTGCCTTCCAGGCTCTATTTATAGGAGCTACTCAGAGCTCCAAGTCACGGCAGGCTGCGCGGCCGGCGTCTTAATCCATCTTCATAAACAAATGCATTAAAAAGCTTCCCCCGCTCCTTACATTTGCGTTTCCCCCCCTGCGCATCCTGGGAGGAAGGGTTCCGTTACACACGTTATAAATACCCACCTTCGTGTCTCTCTGGTAACCTGCCTGGCTTTTCAGATTGAAAGCAGACGCACAAACACACGCACGCACATCTCTGGTATAAATCACAGCACCCCAAAGCCAAGCCTTGTGTGATGTTCTGCATCCGCTGCTCTTGTTACTATGGGCACCATGCAGTTACTGAGTGACAGATACTGCAGAGTTGCCTCCTAATCAATTCCACGATCTTCACACCCTCAGACCCTTGGTGTATTTACAAAACACATGTTCTTTTAGATCACGTGTGACCAAAGATTCACGCTTCAAAGACAGAACCCTGACAAAATCCCTTTTTTAGTTCTGCTCCAGTTTCACTTAACCAGGCATCTTTCCCATACCTTCACCTGACACACCCCAAATACTGGAAAAATCCCCCCCAGGTAGGTAGGCAGCAGATATCAGTGCAGATGAGGTTTTGTGACTACTCAAGTGTGCTTCCCTCAGCTTTCTTTTGCAGCAAACACTGGTTTCTAAAGTTAGGCTCATTTCCCCAAAGAGCATTTGCTTTTCTATTCCCTCTTCTGCTTTTCTATTCCCTCTTCCCCTTCAAACTCTTCATCTCATCAAGAAATAGGAAACATTTCCCAGTCACCTACAGGAACTCACAAACCAGGAAAAAAACCACCACAGCTTGATACAGAAACTCAGCAACAGACTCAAAAGTTAGTAAGAGCCAAGACTCTGTAAGAGTTATGTGACCTCATGAATATAATGCACCTGACACAAACAAGCAACTGCCTACTTAATGTGGCTATCTATTTTTAGCCTCACATCACTTCAAAGCTCCCCTCCTCTTCACTAATGGAACCAGCGTGATGCACCAGTGCTGCATCAGCTCCTGTACAAGATTTCCAGCACCAATTAGCAGCTGCCCATAAAGAGTGGAGCTACAGATCCCACACAACACATTATCAGATGGACAGGGGCATTCCTACTGACTGTAGAGCATGCTGGAATGAATCATGTCATTTTAAATGTATCTCCCAGTCTTGCACTGCAGTTGATAGTATCTGTATAAGTATTTATCAAACACGACTACAGCCAAACTCATGTCTTCCGAGGTATATAAGTTTGTTGTTGATGTTGCTGTTTCATTCCCTAGTTTAGAGAGGGGAGGATGAATAAAGAAAGAAAATAGGCTGAAGAGGAGATTCATCCTGAACAAAACTAGTATTAAATTTCACTGCTTGATTCAAGGAAAGGGAAAAAAAAAACAAACCCTGAAGTGATATTTTTCTCATGCTGGTGAAAAATTCCCCAAATGAATCTAGACATACTGCCTCAGAAAGGCCCAGATCATACTGGAAAAGCTCAGTTAGCTAACAGGCGCATTGGTAGGGAGTGGAAAGGGAGCTGCAGCAGCTGCAGGCACTGCCTTATCGACGCAGCAGAGCGGGAGCAGCAAAGCTCTGACATGCTTCCCGTGACGGGCAATAAGGCAGCAAAGCTGTCCCGATAAAGAGAGATTCCAGTTGGGGCAGTGCCAGCAGAAATGGCTGTTGGACACCAAACAGAAAACAAACAATCCCCGGGAGGCTTTGGGGCTGACGCACTGGGAGCAGATGGAGAGAAGAGCTGCTGAACGCAGCCACGGGGATGGGCTCTGCAGGAGCGCCCTCCAGTCAAGCACATCTCCCAGGCCGAGCAAGCTTCAGTGGCAGCTCCAGGCACATGAGTACCCCCGAGCACCGGCTCTGGAACACTGCCCAGTCCAGCCCCGTCACCTTGAAATTGGACTCGCCATCGAGACTCGCTGTAGTGACGTAACAGGTCCCATCAATGCTGCTCGAGGCCAGAAATATCAAGTCACAGGGGAAGGTCTCATCTGCTTTCACCTCTACTATGTCTCCAACCTGGAAGAGAGGAAACATTTATGTGAAAAATCCTCTTTGTTGTTATTAGATGGTTACAGATTTAGCTCTTCTCAAAGCCCAGAAGAAATGACCTTGGCTAAAGGGGAAATCAGGGTTCAAGAGGTGCACGGGTGCAGGCATCTCTCTACAGCCTGACAGGTCAGTCCAGCCCAGCACCAACTCTGAAGGCCCACGTGGCACAGTTAGTTTTGAGTCCTGTGCTAAATCTCAACAGAGCAAGGGACTGTACTTTTCTGAAGTGTGGTGTGATAAATGAATGTCAACACAAAGTGTACTTTCCCCATGTCCTTGGGAGAGTTGGAAATAGAAGAGGACTGTCTGTCCTGGAGAAGTGCAAAATGCTGACAGATCTGTCACTTGTCAGCCCTGGTGCAGCTTTTCAAATGCTATCAAACCAAGGCAGCTCTGCTCCTTAACCGGGATCAGCTCTTGGAACATCTCATCTCAAAGTAAGCACACCAGGGCAGCTGTAAGGGCAGCACATCCCTCCTGCCCTGCCCTCGCCTCCTCACCACACACCCTCGTGTTCCCATCAGCTTCAGGGGTAACCACATGCGAGTTCTCTCAACAGTTACCTTGATTTTTTCACTCTCTTTCTGCACTTGCTTCGCATTTTCCACAATGAAGACATTGCTCTTGTTCACTTCGTTGTCAGCTCTGTGCCTCAGCCAGTCCTCGTATCCCTAAAGCACACAAATACAGGCAACACAACCTCGTAACAAAGCAAGCAAACTAATGGAAGAGGATGAGTGGGGATGGAGAGAGAAGAAAAGATTTAAAAAAAAAAAAAAGAATAAATTAAATAGTCCTCAGACCTCCCTCATGCCTGACAAAACATCAACTGCAGCAGCTCAGACTGAAACAATTTATTTTAAAAACTTCATATGCATATTTGACAGATCCAGAACAGATTAAAATAACACAGAAAAATAATCTATATGCAGTGCATGCAACAAGCAGCTAAACTACTGTAACATGTTCCTATTATTCTCAGCGTTGGCAAGAACAGGCTGATAATAGGAATAATACACTTAGCACCCTGCAACTCTTCCCTATGGTAACGCAGGATGAGACTCTTCCTCTTCAGCCTTCACTGAAAGAATACAACATTCAGATTTGAAGCAGATGGATTTTACTCCAGCTCTCCCTTTTTGGCCCCTGCAGAAGAAACTTTTTATTATTCAATCCTTCTGTAGAGGAAATTTTAAATGGCACATGTGCGTATGATGGGAGGAAAAAGAAGGATGAGAACTACATATTTTCAGGACCAGATGAGTGGTTGGACATCTGTCCTTTCCATTTACCAACAGGGGAGCAGAGCACGGGCTATATTTGAAGCACGTTTCTACATCCTGCAAAGCCTCAGAGAGCATTTCTAAAAAGAGAAGAAAAATTCAAGTAAAGCCAGGACTACAGCAGTAACCTTTCCTGACCCTCACGGCCTGCTTACGACAGTATGTCCTCAGATGCTTTACGTTGCCAAAACAAGAGCGACAAACAACCACACTCCACATGCAGCCTCTCTTGAAAAGCCTCATCTTCTGAGAAGGTCTCACCAAACCTACCAGCTCATTCTGGTGACTTTTGGCTACCTTAAAAAGCATGCTCATCATTTTCTCCATTACGTGTTCCAAAGAGCATCTTCCTCTCCCTGAATGGATGTTTTTACCTGTTTGATAGCTGTGACAGTGATGACAAAGAAGAGCGGGAGGCCACTGGTCACTGGGCTGGTCGGGGTGTCCACTATCACCTGCAGAAAAAAAAAAAAAAAAAAGTACTGCTGACAGCTGGATTTCAGGCATCAGAAGAAACAAAAAGTTCTGTTAACAGGGAGAAGAGTGTACTCAGTACACTGAGGATAAGTCACAACCCAGAGGAGGGAGGGACACATGAGAAGGACAGACACATGAGAAGGACCAGCACAGGCATCCTGAGGAGACTAAATCTCTCCTCCTGAAGGCTGTGGGGTGTCCTTAGGTGGGGAAAAAACACTTTCCGAAGTAGCTTAAAACCTAAATTTGACCTTTCTCTAGTAGGAAATAAAAACCTGTATGAATGGGCTGCTGGGGATGGGCTATAAAAATGCAGTCACCCCAGTGTGAGTTTTGACTCCAGTCAAACAAACCTGCTCCCACCACAGGATGTGCTGGAGAGGACCAAGGCAGGGAAGAAGATGGGACAGAGGCAGCAGCGATGCATGGCGTGAGAAACGCCCTCATTTCTCACTGAGCCGCAGAGGCGTGGTTGTTTCTTTGTCACAGTGAGGACAGGACATGCTGGAACCCTAAACCATGGCTGGTTATGACAGGGAAGACACCATCAGTCGCCTTGAACCACTGACACTCAATGGTCAAAACCAGCACACATCTGCCCAAGTTACCACGGAAATAGATGGCAGAATGCAACGTGAA
This sequence comes from Todiramphus chloris collaris, assembly GCA_025345505.1. Classification (NCBI taxonomy): domain Eukaryota; kingdom Metazoa; phylum Chordata; class Aves; order Coraciiformes; family Alcedinidae; genus Todiramphus; species Todiramphus chloris. Next base: position 6,929,272 of record JANVCC010000049.1, on the reverse strand, counting down.
TATTTAAGCAACACAGAAATCCACATTTTGCCTTGAAGCTCTGAGATTTGGAGTTCAGAGCACAATTTAAGCACAGCAACTGCACAAGGGCCTCAGGGTGGATGGCAGGATCCTTTCCCAGCTCAGTGCAATGCTCGAGCCAGCACCACAGCAAAGACCAAGCCCCTTCATCATTAATTAAGCCTTCAGGCTGTGGGAAGCCGCTCTTTCTTCTGACTGCACCATGACTTGGCCCAAAGGGTAACAACAGTGGCAACAGGTTCCTAACTGGGAAGGAATAATGGAAGAAGAGGTGAAACTGTGCCCTTGCCCCACCTTCCAAACCAGGGCACACAAAACTGGGTGTTTTTCCTGCTGTCCCCAGCGAGGACAGGAGCACAAGAGGCAGATGGTGAGAGCTGTGATGAAAGGGATGGGGAAGCTCAGCAGAACGGCTTTGTGTCCCCACAAAGGGACTTTGTCTCCCTCCTCTTGTTTGTGCTTCCCTGGCACGCTCACGAACAGCGGCATCTGTATATTTATTGTTTTAGGCTGCCCGTAAAATGCTGTGTTAAGGACAGGACTGCTGTTGTCTGCTGGGAGGAAGCTATGTGGAAATTTTGGATGCAATGAAACGCCACGCACTGCAATTTCACCCTGCAATGTCAGACCTGCAGAGAAAAAAGAGCCAGAAAACACCAAAGTGGAAGAGATACACCACAAGAACTTATACACCACTTACACGGCTGCTTAAGCAGTGTGTTTATCCTGGTTTATCCTCACAACAAATATTTCCAGGAACATGAAGCCCTGGCTCACTCAAATGAGTGTGAAATGCTTACAAACAGGAAGTCTGGTAGAAACCAGACTTCGGAGGAACCACCTTGAGCAAGAACGGTGCCGAAAGTCACACGGGCACGCTGCACGCAGCGAGTGTGACGGCCACTCACTGGGGTGGCATCACTGAAGCTTAGGCCACTCATCCAAAAGTTGCCCTGCAAAAACTGGACAGAGCTTGGGAATACAAAAGCAACTTTGGCTTTCAGCTGAGAAAGGCAAGGTTGAGGACCTCCTGCTGCCCACCAGGAGAGTTTTCTGCGCTGGCCAAGGTGCAGTTGTATGTATTTGTTTAAACAAATGCCACTATGTCTGCTTACACAAATGCTGTATTATAGATGTATGAACACACAAATATTAGATGAAGTCTCTGGAATAACTCATTTATGCATCTGGAGAGTGCACTCCCTGTGAATCCTGTGGCTGGATACTGCTCTTCTCCTTCATGGCTGGTGGAAAGCTGAGGAACACAAGAGCAGTGAGCCAGAACATCAAAGGCAGACTCCTTTGAAGCTATTTTTGAGCTATTTTAGGACTTCCAACAGCTTAATTTGGATCCACTTAAAAGTGACAAAATCCTCCTGTTACTTAATAGTTTCTTCCTAACTTTTTGTTTAGGAGACTGAAGACCACAGTCCAGGAGTCATCTCCATCAATGAAAAGGGAGATTTTTCACTCCTGGCACCTCCTAAATTAGTTTCCTGACATCACCTTGGTCTGCCTACAAAGACACTTGGACTATGCTTACTCCAGGCCAGCCACCTGCACCAGTTTACTCATAGTTTCCTTTGAGTACTGCAACAGATGAACCAGAGACCCAGCTATTTGTGTCTCTCTTAGTGCACTAAGAGGTGTTCATGTTTAATGTGCGTCCTTCCTCTCTCTAAAAGGAGAGCTGAATTTGGAGTCACAGAGTAACAGATATTTTGATAAAGGGTTTCAGCAGCAGGTAGAGCAGATGCACCAGACCATTCCCCAAACGCCGCAGTACTTCACTAGTTGCGCAGCACGTAGGGCAAGTCCATTAACTTAAAGTAATTTAAAGATAAGCACCAACATTTAAGCTATAGATGCCATTTATCAAGGTATAATCCTTGGTATTTTAAATGAATGGAGTGGCCCTGACTGCTTTTTTAAGGCAAGTGATGTCTCCAGAACGAGCACCCAGGGACAGCTGGTTACTCTCTAGGGCTGCAAGTCTATTAGTGCTGTCAGGTTGAGTTTTGTTCAGTTGGGTTTGTTTTTAATCTAATAAAGCATGAGGGTTGCTTCCTTATTTTAGAGTCGCTCAGTGAATAAAACCAAGGAGGAACAGCCAGGCTCTTCTCTCCCCTGCATACACCTGTGCCTAAAATGGGTGAGAAGCTAAACTGCAGCTGGTTGTGCAGGTACCGCCACGAATATCCCACGTTCTCTATGGCCAGAGGGTCAAGAGATAAAATGTAACACCGTGTCACTAAATGGCCAACTACACAGCAAGGACATCCCAACTCCAGGGCAAGGCTGCAGTTCAAGGCAAGTTACAAATTCGCTCTGACAAATGGAGCGACGCCAGCGAAATCAAGAGCTGGAGGCCAGCCAGATGATGAGGGGTAAATTGGCTTCTCATGTAAGGCTGCCAGAGGAGCCATCCTCAGCTGTTATCCTGGGATCCCCCGCTTCAGTGGCAGCCACCAGAATGACTATAAGCCCTAACCCTTTAGTGGAAGGATATGGCATTTTAGACGCTCATCTTTTAAACCTGCAGCCTAGAAGAGACACCCCAGTCCTGCACCACCCAAAGCCCAGGGAAGCCATCTAACAGCAGGCACATGATGCTGTTTCCATTGCTGGGGTAGAGTTTTCATGCCTATTTTCAGCCTGAGAGTAGCGGTCTCCTGAGCCTCAGGCCTGAGCATTTAAAAGCACTGCAGTGATTCTCCCTAGTGCATTTTGACAGCCTGCTTTTCTTGCTTGACAGAACAGAAAATGACTATTCAGGTCTGCTCAGGATTTCCCCCTTAACCAAAGCCACAAAGCAGAGCAGCAGAAGCTTGGCCATGTATAACATTTGCTATTTTGTCTGCGCAGAGCAGCTTCTTGAAGTTCATGGGATGCGTTTCCTGAATTTAGCAGCCCGTCTCTTCTGCTTGCCTTGAAACTCACTGTAACCAAGGTATGCAAATATCACATAACTTGGGAAAACACATAGCTGGTTAAAGAGTTAAGATAGCTTTTCAATTGTTTCAATGGTCATTTAAGCATCATCTCAGACAGGCCAAAATATTTTGTTGTTATTGTGCCTTGGACGGTCTGCCAGAATTATAACCTGGATTCCAGTTAAAAATAAAACAAAACAAAGAAACAACAAACAAACAAGAAAATAACCCCCAACCAACAACAAAAACCCCAAACCAAAAAACCCACACCACTTACAATCACGGGAGTCAGTTCTGAACCTTGACTTTTGTTCAAGCTGTGCTTACTGTCAGTATGGAAACAAAACTCACCCTTGGCATCAAAGCTCTTACCTGCACGAGGAAGATGATGAGGAAATAGAAGTTGGCAATTCTTCTAAACTGCTCAAAAAGGTTCTTCGGGAGGAAGTTCCAGAGAGTGTACTGCAGGGAGAGAGGGGGGTCAAAACCAGACCAAGACATGGGGCTGACTGGGGACTTTGGCTACAGAGTGGGAAGCATCTGCACAAAACAGGAGAGAAGTTTTCCCTTTAACCCAGCGAGGAGCACCTCAGTGAGCTACTGGAGCAGCCCTGACATGTTCTGGAGATGGTGAAGAGTAAAAGAAGATAAAAACAATAGGATCTGTTTCAGCAAACAGCTTCTAGATAGGCATTTGGAGAGATGATTTGTTTCATGAACAGGTAACGCACAGGGCAGAGACTTTTCTTCACACACACACATTCCAGAAAGCACCTTAGAGCTTCTCTCTACAACAAGCCATGCTGTCCACACAAATTTATTATTAGGTTGTGCTTCAGTATCATTTTAAGAAGGCTGCTGATTCATTTGCTTTGGAAAACATGTGGAATTTAAGAACACCATGGAAAACCATGAGTCTAATATATCTGATGTTTCAGTCTGCCTTGAACAAGCAAAGAACAGTAAGCAGCCAACCCTCAAGGCCAATGTCCACTTAATTATAAAAAGACACTGTCAAGTAAGAAGACTTATTGTCTAGCAAATATAAATGGGAAAAAAAAGAGCAAGAACACAACATTCAAAAAATAAAACAGGGAAGAACTAAAATTAGTACTAAACCCAACCATTTGTCAGAGAGGGAACTCAACTAGGGGAAGGTCTCCTCTCCCGCATGCCAGGGAAACATCAATGGGAACACTACATGAGTTAAACATGGTTAGACTTAAAACTTCCCCAGTATCAACTCAAACAGCACAGAGACATCAAAACAAGTAAAACTTAAGCTTTATAGAAAAGAAAGGAGAGGAAATCTCCCCCTTACAGCTCAAGTAGAGTAAAACTGAAGCCTGAGTGCTGAGCATCATGAATCCTAAGCAACATAGTATGTATCCAGCTGTGTTGACAGTATCAAATGCCACTCGTTTGATATTTTACTTGAATTGGCTTCAGATTGTTTGAAATGGCTTCATGAATGTCATGGAAAAAAGCTAAGCAGAAGGCAGATGAGTGTCATCACAGTTTCCCCACCATAAACAAAAGCTGCATTAATACCATATGAATGTTTCCCCTTTCATCCAAAGGGATAGGATGAAAATAACCATGCTCTGTTTATCTCGAGAGAAAAACCCCATTGAACAAAAGAAGGAATTCATTTTTCTGCCCATTTATAAAATAATGCCCACTTCCTTTTGTAAATCTGGGTTGCTGCTGTTTCATGCTGCATTACACTTAACCTGTCCTTTCTTCCCAAAGAGAATGCCAGAAAATATTAAAAAAGCCCCCAGAACACCAAAAAAAACCCCAACCCAGAACACAAAACCACTGCATCCATGCGCTTTGCTCTCACCCAGCCTAGAAGAGATGAACTTGCCCACTCCCCCACTGGGATTGACAGGAAAAAGAAAAAGACTCATGGAGAGATTAAAGGGACCTTCATGTACAACGTTTTGAGAGCTCCTCAACTTCAGAAACAACCATGGGGTGAACTCGGGGTGACCACAGAAGCAGGGAATACAGGCAGCCAGGAAAGAGGAACAGGCTCACCTTGGAGGAGACGATCCTGTTGTCGCAGAACTTCTGTGGCACGTACGCATCTGTTTCGGAAACCGGCCGGTGCCCGACCACCACGGTGCGTGTACCCACCCGCTTCTCTTCCCCAGCACACTGTGGGGGCAACCAGGAGAGAGGAAGATTAGCAGCTTCCAGCTTCCGAGTGCACGATGCCGTTTGTTGGGAATAAGGCAGCTGGAACCTCAAAAATTGACTTCTCTACCCCGTCACGGAGAACAAAGAGACACACGTAAGGTCATTTAGCAAAACCAAACCAATATTGAGCTTGCAACCTGGGGTACCCAGCTCTGCTGAGCCACTGATGCCCCAGGACCAGAGCCTGTCCTAGACCCCCCAAGGCAGGTCATCGCTCATGGCCAGCATGCTCCCACCCCACGCAGGGTAGCTGCTGCCTGTGTTTGCATCTGTGCCCATCTGCCAGGCAGCTTTTCCTTCTTCAGAGAGAAAATATCTTTATCAAGCACTTCCAAGTCATTAGGAACACAATTTCTCTTCCTAGTCCTGACCTGGAAAGTCCTTCAGCCTTCGGTTCTTACAGCAGCTCCAGGACCCCATGGAGGACAGTAGAAACTGCACCCTCCTTTACACTTGCTCTCCTGTCAAACCCTCAAATCCACCCAAAATGTCTCATCACCGCAGCGGTGCACAAAGACTTGGGACTTAACATAGAGGAAAAAAACCAAACCACTTCTGCTATTTTAATATCTCAGATAAAATCAGAAATAATGAAGCAGTTTCACATCACAAACTCCTCAAAGGCACGTCAGGTGCTGGGGTTGTCTTCCTAGGGCTTTCTTTTGAAGCAGAATGAGATGTCACAGGTGAATGATAACCTGGTGTCGGGGACATGCTGAGAGGCCCTCCCCACCACGGTGGCCAGGGGAAGGATTTGGGGAACAGCAGCAGAATAAACACCGAGGGGAAGCAGAGTGGCTCCATGAGAGAAGAGCATCCTTCGCATGGAACCATGAGAGATGCTCATGACCAGCAAGACAGGGTTGTAGCAGAGACCCAGCCATCCCCTGGTGCTCACAGCACCCAGCCAATTAAAGGCAGATCCTCCCAATGCAATAAAGAGAACACTAAAGTAATGCGCAGTAAACAAGGTATCTGAATATACTGGAAGTAACAGTGCTCTTACACTTAAATCTAACACTTAAATATCGAGTTTCCAACTTCCTATAGCTTCACTTAAAAGCCCTTGCAAACTTGTGAGGAGACAGAGGCCGTGCAGGTCCCTGCAGAGCTGGAGCCCTGGGGAAGGCTCTCGGGTAGATGGGGCAATCCCACGGGCTGCATCTTCATCAGCTTCCAGCTCTGGGCTGCCCAGCACATGCAAGGTTCTCAGTGGATCAGAAAAGTCTATTTTCAAAAGGCACAAAACTCTGCAATAGTTTAAAAGTTGACTTTTCATTCTGCCCAAGTTCCACCCTCTACATACCAGAGCGTCCCTGCCACCGATGCTCATAGCCAAGGGAGGAAACCCAGCTGACACCAGGAAGCATTTTGTGAGGTTGAACTTGAAATTATGAAGTGAATTTAAAATACCCACTAACAGCAGATGGGGGGGGATGTAAGAATTGTCTTAGGCCAGGCTAAGGTCTTCTTAGAGTTAAGGTTCTGGATTTTCAAACATGAGCAGGGAAGACATTTGTCACTGTTCATGGTTCAAGGGCATTAGCAGGCAGCAAGGCTGCTAAAACACCCGCAGATACTGTTCATACTCCACTTAGTCTTATTAATCCTCAACCCCAGAGCCTGTTTGCTTTGAAACCCCACTAAGACAGGTGCCAAAAATGCCAGTCCCTCCTGCTCCTTGCCAGCTGCCTGGCACGGGCTTTAGCCTGCTGCGGGCAGATGCTCGTGGCGTGTCCTGGGTCCAGCTCAGCATCCTGGCTGACGAAGAGCCTGTCACAGGCAGCTTGTCAAGCCACAAGCAAAACCCAGCTAGAGAAAAGGTCCTCGGCAAACAACCACACTAAGGCAGAAAGGCCTGGGAGTATCCACTGCTTGGGGAAAGTGTAACAAGAAAAAATATACAGATTAAAAAATAAAAGTGGAAGCCAGCACTATTCATGTACCTGGAGCAGCAGCAATTGAATGGCTCCTACTGCCAGGACGTGGCAGCTCTTCCTTCCCCTGCTACCCACCCATGCCTGCAGCATCGTTCAAGTGTTTTCCACCCTGCCTAAACCTGGTTTGGTGTGCTGACCACTCCTGCTACAGCTGACCTCAAATCTCCTGTGGCTGCCACTTAGAAGAGAACAGTTTCTGTTCTTTCCTGCAGCATGTCCCTGCTCCACCTGGACACAGAGCCAGCATCAGGGACCACCACCCCCAACCAGCTCCCCAGACATGGACCCAGCAGGCGCACGATTCCAACTAGGGAAGCAGAATGAGATGTCACAAGTGAATGATAACCTGGTGTCAGGGACACGCTGAGAGGCCCTCCCCACCACGGTGGCCAGGGGAAGGATTTGGGGAACAGCAGCAGAATAAACACTAAGAGGAAGCAGAGTGGCTCCACGGGATAAGAGCATCCTTCACATGGAACCATGAGAGATGCTCATGACCAGCAAGACAGGGTACCACAGGGTTCTAGCAGAGACCCAGCCATCCCCATGGCCCTTGCAGGGCTCACCACCCTCCCAGCCTCATCTCCACAGCCTGCAGCAGCTACCAGCACATCTTCTGAACAAGAAACCAGACCCAAAGGTTTTCTGATGTCTCTGCTTCACTGTGGAGGTGGTGGCCACAGGTCTCACCAACCTGTGCTCCAGCAGCAAGAGGCAGAGCCATTCACCCACACCACAGCAGTGCTGGGGAGCAGAGAGAGACTGTTCCTGAGCATGAAGTCCTTGTCAGGTCCCTGAGCAGGAGCCGGAATTGGGTGTACCAGGAACCCTTTGCTGGTACAGCAGGGACAAGGAGTAGGGGTGAGGGTTTGCCAAACACACGCATGGGCACAGAAGCAACAAAGCTCTGGTTAAAACACTCTTGGAAGAACATACACAAGAATTTCCTCTGCAAGACTATCCACAGATAGCTGTGGAAAACCTGGAGCATGTGCAGAAGAGAGGCCAAATCCCAGGCGGGGTGTGTTAGCTCACCAGGGCTGCTACTCAGCTCTTCCATAAGTTATCACCACCAACTCCTCGGTGGGCTTTCATCCCCCAGTGTCCCTTCAGTTATTTCTTGGAAGCAGCTCCTCCCCCCTCCATGGGGCATCAGAGGGAGAATCACAGAATGGTAGGGGTTGGAAGGGACCTCTGGAGATCATGGAGTCCAACCCCCCTGCCAGAGCAGGATCACCCAGGGCAGGCCACACAGGAACAGATCCAGGCATGTCTTGGAAGTCTCTAGAGAGGGAGACTCCACAACCTCTCTGGGCAGCCTGGTCCAGGGCTCCATCACTCTCACAGTGAACAAGTTTTTCCTCATGTCGAGGTGGCACTTCCTGTGTTCCACCTTGCTACCATTGCCTCTCATCCTATCACAGGGCACAACTGATAAGAGGCTGGCGCTTCCTACTCAACACCCACCCTTCAGATACTTGTAGACATCAAGAAGTCCTTGCTCCCTGACCTAATCACGCTCCCACCTCTCCCAGCAGCTCATTTCCCCCTCGCTCGACCACCCCTCAGTGTGACACCATCAGGCAAGCAGCTCGAAGGCTTCAGCCCACACCTTGCCACTGAGCCCACACCACGATGGCACCGGCTCCGCTTGGCAATTAAAAGCTCTTAGTTTGACAAACCCACCTCGACTGGCTCGCCGGGTTGCTAATAGATTGTTAAGTCTTAATAACGGCTCTCAACGGAGACTTAAGAGGAGATTTAGGAGGTAACTGCCAGGCTTTTGGGAAAATGGTAAAATATGCAGATTAGAGCGAGAGGATTTAGCCGACTTTTCCCAACTGCTTTTCAGCAAAATTTTAATTCCGATCACAAAAAAAAAAAGGGGAAAATATTACTTGGATACGATTCAAACAGCTGCCTCCTTTCCTGATGAGGTTCCGTAAAGCCCATGGCCCACGGCACAGGAACGTCAGCTGGTGCAAGCAAAAGTCAGAGTTTCTTCTGCTGTTTAGATCCAAGCCTGCCAAAGGGATTATTTATGAAAACAATTGTGTTCCCCCATCTGCGCTTTCTCACCTCCCTCTGCCCCAGGCATGGTTTTTACGGGAACACTGGGAGAACCAGGAGGTATCCGTGGGGATGAGCAGTGCCAGACTGCCTGTGGCCTCGGGACCACCGTATCCCTCCACCAAGCCATGAGGATTTGGTGATGCTGGTAGGTGGCCCCAGCCCACTCTCTGCCATACTATGCCCAGAAGAGCTCCCAGCAGCAGACGGACACGAAGCAGCACCCCAGGGGAACACAGCACACTCAAGGAAATTGAGACAGGGAACAAGAAGGAGATTTTTGAGAAGAGCCACAATCCTGTTTGCCTTGCTCCAAGACCAGCCTCAAAGATGCAGGTCTCTCCTGCAATGTTTCAAGCTTCAGTCCAGGGCTCCTGCTCCGCTCCCTCAGCATCTAACCCAGCCCATCAGCAAGCCAATCCTTCAGCAGAGCATCCAAACCAGCTTTCTCCTGAAGGAGCTCAGCTGGAAGACAACAGCCAGAGAATCAAACACAAATCACAGGAGATAAAGATGAGGGTAGCGATGCTGCTCTGCCAGGAACATCCTTCTGAGTTGGCAGCTCGCTAACTCGGGCAGGATCAGGTGCCCAGTCTGCAGCAATAAATAACCAATGTGGGCACACAGGCTCTGCTGCACGCCTGGCAGGGCAAAGGGCTGCTGCTGCAGTAGGGCCTTCCTCAAGCCATGGTGAAATTCAGGCACAGAAGATACTTCTATTAAATTTTTTGATGTGACCCAACCTTCCTGTACTTCCAACTTTGTACGCAGCCCGCTCACTGCCAGGAGCAGCAGTTCTAAAGAGGAGGCATTAGGGATAATGGCTATTTTCTTATGTTGTCCAACTTTTAAAAGCCCATCTACACACAGCAATATGCCCGTGGAAGGTCAGCTGAGGCTTGGCATTTTGCTATAAGCTTTCCTTTGAGGAGTTAGGAACAGGTACAATTTGAAGGCATCAGATTAGGGCTAAAAAAAGCCCACGGATGCAACAGAGGAGCCAACATCATTTATGACCCGAAGCCACCGCAGCCTTACACCAAGACATAGGAATTATGTTCCAAGCCCACCAAACTCCCCAAATTCCTTGCCTGAGTTTGGGCAAGCCTCCCTTCGTGCCTCTTTCCCTCTTCATCTGTGCCCTTCTCCCACTAACACCTCCTGCCCTAGCACAACAGCTCCCACCTGCCTCCCAGAGAGCTTCCACTTCACCCACCCTCCCAAACTTCTGGGAATCCACCAGAGCACCACGTACAGCACCCAGACAGTACCTGATCAAAGTTGCAAGCCTGGGTAAAAATTAGCAAGCCTGGGTAAAAATTAATGGAGTTAGACTGAGTTCAACAGGAGAGGTGACCCGGCGCTCTGCAGCTGCTGTTCAGCAGGAGCTGCTCTAAGTGGGCTGTTTCTAGGGCGGCTGCAAAACACAGGGTTTAATTATATCCCCCCTATGGAAAACAAGTGTCTGTGCTACCTGCTGGCCCCATTTCCAGAAAAGTGCAGTGGCAGAACAAAAAAAAACGTAAAAAAAACCACACTACCATTTGATTTACTATAGTTTCAGAAAGCACCTAAACCAGAACTAATCAGAAAACCCTCCTTTCACATTTCCCGGAGATATCTTTAAAGCCACAGAGTAAACACAAGTAGCTCACAGAGAAAAGATCTAATAAAAACCACAGGCATTTAAAAAAACAAAAACAAAACAAACACAAAAAAAAATCATCTGCTAAAACCAGAGATAAATATATGGTACGAGTACAAAGCTCAAACATTTGAATGAAATCGCGTCTTATATTCAATACATGCACAAGAAAGATTAAATCACATTACTTGGCTTAGATGTCATAAATAGTTTAAAGTCTAATCACTGCTGTATTGTTCCATTTATCATAAAAAGTAGTAGAGAGGACGACCTGATTTACAAAAAAAGCCTGCAAAAAACAACACCTCCCAAAACAGCCTGCTCGAGCTCCTGTTTCATTTCTCCCCAAGAACCACCAAAAAAAAAACCCCACATCCACAATTCCAAAAAGCCTCCTCAAATTTACCATAATCTCCCCAAACAGCCTGGCAGTCTCAGAAAGTCGCACCAACCTCATTGCCCCTCTGACAGATTTTTAATTGAAATTTTTCTTGCCAATTTTTTCTGTTACTTTCTGCCCTTAGTTCTACACAGGTAACAAGCGATGCCTGGAGAAAATCCTTCGTGACTGAGCAGCCTGGACTGTGCTTACCCACACCGACCACATTTTTAGGCAGATCTCCTGGTGCAGAGAGAGAGCTCCATCGATCAGGATCAACCCCAACCACTCTCCCCTACGCCTGCGGGAAAGGGTCGATAACAGGAAAGAAAAAAAACAACACTGCATTTAAAATACTGAGAACCCATAGGTCCAAGAGGAAGGGTTGAAGGTGAGGACAGCTCTGAGCTCGCTTCTCACCAGAGAGGACTTTCATTGCTTATCCCCAAGTGGAAGCAGGAAAGCTGGCACATTGGGAAAGCAAAAGGTTGAAATGCAAACCAGTATATCCCTTCTCTGTTGAGGCTGAAGCTGCTACTGGTATTTCAAGAAGAGAGAACAGGACCACCAAGGAGTGACTGCCAGGGTCAAGCCAGCTCCAGCAGAGCTGAGGGGGGAAGCAAGGGTAACCCCACGAGTCCCCAGAGCAAGCAGAACAACAAGCAAGAGCAAAAGAGGAGCCATGGGAAAAATCACAGAATGATTTGGGTTGGAGGGGACCTTTAAAGGTCATCTAGTCCCAGCCCCAAAAGGACCAGTACTTTGTCTTTTTTAAAACCATGGTGACCACATGATAGGGCTCAACACCCAGACCTCACCCCTGGTTCCCCCATTGGGGATGACAAAGCAGCATCATTGACCCACACTGCACCATCTTTAATACAAGTCAAGGTGCACCCAGCAACATGAGGCTCCCTGGCCAGAGCCCATCCCCACGTCCCCTCTGTCCCAAGGACACGCTGTCTCACCATATGGGCTTGCAGGAAGGTCACCTTCACCAAGGACAACAGGTTGGAGAATAGCAGAGCCTAACTAGGCTGAGTTTCCTGGAAAAGCTGACTTGGCCAACAAAGCCACCGATAAAAGCAGAGACACACAGCAGGGCGGGGAGAGCAGGGGAAAGGGCTACTTGAAAGATTTAAGAAGGGTGGAGAAAGGAAATACAGATTTTTTCCTCAGATAATAAATTTACAGGAGGGCAAAGCCCTGTCCAGGACTCAGGGAGCACCGTGCACAAGGGTGACAGCCAAAAAAGAACTTTTTTGGTGTGGGGTTTGGGTTGGTTGGTTATGGTTTTCTTTTTTCCATCTGGAAGCCCTACCTGGAACAGCAATGTGCCCTTGGGGCCAGGCAGGCCAATGGTCTCCTGGGGTGCATAAAGAAAAGTGTGTCCAGCACGTCAAGGGAGGTTCTTCTTCCCCTATACTCTGCATTAGTGAGACCACATCTGGAGTATTGTGTCCAGTTCAGGTCTCTCCAGTTCAAGAGAGACAGGGAAATACTAGAGAGAGTCCAACGAAGGGGATGAAGGGACTGGAACATCTCTGTTATGAGGAAAGGCTGAGAGACCTGGGGCTGTTTAGCCTGGAAAAGAGAAGCCTCAGAGGGGATCTGATTAGTGTTTACAAATATCTGAAGGGTGCGTGTCAAGTAGAAAGGGCCAGTCTCTTGTCAGTTGTGTCCTGTGATAGGACAAAAGGTAATGGTGCAAGGTGAAACGCAGGAAGTGCCACCTCAACATGAGGAAAACCTTGTTCACTGTGAGAGTGACAGAGCCTGGACCAGGCTGCCCAGAGAGGTTGTGGAGACTCCTTCTCTAGAGACTTTCAAAACCTGCCTGGATCTGTTCCTGTGTGCCCTGCCCTGGCAGGGGGGTTGGACTCCATGGTCTCCAGAGGTCCCTTCCAACCCCTACCATTCTGTGATACCTCCACCCCACGCAGCACTGCATTTTCCCAGCAACCACTCCACATCATCCCTAACCACTGCTTCAGCTCAGCAGGGCTTTGCAAAGAGTCCTGTTCACATATGATGCAGAAAACCCAAACCCAGCGGGTATCGCTTGGGACGGTGTGACTTGGGGGCTGCCACGTTGGGGAAAAATCTGTCGCTCCTGTTCAAATATAACCACCGACCTTTGGAAGTTTTCAGGATGTCAACTCTTCTTCCCTGCCCTGTTGGCAGCCTGGGTTATGAAACCATTGCTCGTCTCGAAATACAGGCAGCGTATTTTTATTTTTGGCAGTCCAAAACTAAAGTTTGACCAGCATGTCGCCAGCATATGAAATTCAGGCTCATAAGTACACTTCAGACTCGAGAACAGGAAAACGGGCTTTGAGTAAGAGCCAAATGTCTTGCAGAGGTCACAAAGCAAATACGATGAGGTCTTCCTGTGTTCAAACCTTTCTCTCCCTCTTTTCCCCGGCTCACGCTGTGCACATATGTCTGCCCACTCACTGGCAGCTATTTTAGCAGGGCAGCAAGTTCTTCAGAGCAGTGATTTGCCCTGGTAGAAATTAAACTAAGAGCAAAGTGGAAAAAACCTCCAAGTTTGCAATTGTCAATGCTTGCATCAGCCAGCAGAGCTATAATTTGTTGGTTTTCCTGTTGCTTTCTGGTCATCTGAAAGCCTGAGCTCTTCAGTTATGGAAACAAAAAACCCACCCTAAATACCACGTTATGCATCGCAGCTCAGGCAGACATTACTCCGACCTCTGCCACCTACAAACATTTTGTCCCTTTTTAAGTTTTCCCAGCATTTCAGAGCTGGGCTGCCAGATGACCGGTGAGGAGCTCATTTCCCAGAGCAGTGTCCCCCCCAGGAAGGAGCCCACCCAGCTGCCCACCCACTGGGGCAGAGGCTGCACCCCCCAGGCATCACTGGTGCAACCCCCAAAGTGAGGGCTGGTACCCAGGCTTGCCCAGCCTGCGTACCCCCAGGTCAAAAGCGTTCCCACGGGGAGGCTGTGGTGCCAAGGGAAGGGATGGGAGGACAGGTCCAGGCTAATGTGGGGGGTGCCCGAGCTGCCACCACAGGATGATCAAGCCCTGCTCCAGCACCACGAGGTGCCCTCAGCCCTTGCATTGGATACTCGAGGTCAGAGACCCCAGCCCCACTATGCTGGTTCAGGTTAAATTTCTCTACTCCAAAAAAAATAAAAGCTGTGCTTTTCTAACCCTCCCCTTGCTGCACTGCAGAGAAATGTTTTCACAGTAGAAGGTAAAAGGAGGAAGAGAAGGAGAAATCACCTACTTCACCCCTGCTCCACAGTCAGAATCAGTTCCACACACCCCAGCCCTCACCAGCAGTATTTTCATCTTTGGATACCAGAGGAACCAAGAGATTCATCCTTGGGGCTGCCGGCACAGTTACACTAGAACACTGGATCACTGCAATTCACCCAGTCAGGAGACAAATCCTCAACATGTGGCCTAGAACTGTTTATCTTCAGGAAATCCTTTTGGATCATGCTCCTGCTGGGCTGGGTAACACTGCTGCAGAGCAGCTCCACCAAAGCACACGCTGCCCAGAGCTGACCGAGCAACGCCAGTGGCACAGCCACCAGGCTTGGTACCAGGATAGAGATCTGCTTATCCACAGGGACCTGCAGATGAGGTCTAAGCTGGCCCCAGGATGCTGAGGGTTACTGCTGAAGGGCTTTTGGTGTGGTCCATCCTGTTACCATCAGCCGCAGAAGTGATCCCATCCTGGGCAGGAGAACAGGGCAGCATCCAGGGAGATGACTCACGGCCATCCCCATCCCAGCAACTGCTTTCCCTAGACTGGCACTGGGATACGGACCTTCCTGTTCTCACAGTTATCAAGACGAACACTTTCACCCACAGTTTCCTCTCTGAGCAACTGATTTGCCCACCCTGAACTTACCAGAACGGTACTTGTCAAGTGGGAAGTCTGACTTCCATCCATTCAAAGGCACTGGAAGAAACTACCCTACAGTGATGCACTCCACAGCACTAATTTGGCTGATACAAGGATAACAACCCTCTGGGCTCTGCAGCTAATTTTACTGCCTTCCCTCCCTGAGCAAACACGTATAAGAAAAGGTGAGCTGGAAGGAAGGGGAGGGGGAAAGAAAATAAAAACGCAGTAAAACCCTCCCACAACTGAGTGTGAACAAACCTGCCATGCAAAACATCACCCCGAGAGCCAAAAAACCAAAGAAATTAAAACATCAATATCGCATTTCAAGCTTGGTGTTGCAGCCCTCAAAAGAGCAGAGCTGATGCCCAGTTAGGTGCCCCCAGTGCAGCCTGATCCCCCAGCCAGGGAAGACCAGGGAGGAATTACACCGAAATCAGAATAAAAGATGGCAGGGCTGCTCACAAAGGGGATTGGTTTGGGATTTTTTTTCCCCATTACATTTAATTTCCCAGAAGAGAGATTGGGATTTTTCCCCCCCTTCCTAAGCCAACTGAGACTCAGGCAGCAGAGCACAGCCTCACTGCAGTCTAGCAGCACTTAATTTTTATCACTGCTGAAAAGATCTTGGATTGCAATACCAGTAAAACACTTCAAATTGTCTAGTCTTGCCTGTCACACATCTCACTCAGCTTTTCTGGATCCTTTACTGTACGAGAAAAACAGGATCCCTCTATTTCCCGGATCAGTGCATTTGCCAGGATCTTGCAAAGAAATGACATCTCCCCAGCAAGCACTGCCTCTGTCTCCCACTTTAACAGTCCTATAAAACCTTATTAGGTGTGCAGAGTACTTTAAGATAGGCCAGACTTAAAGGCTGCTCGCTGACCCTTTGAAAATACACAGCTAGAAATTACCAAGCCTTCCGACAGCAAGGCTGGGGCCAGACCAAGGGCTCTTTGGCCAACGGATCCTGCAAAACTCAGCTGAAGTCACAGAGCAAAAAGCCCTCAGCGAAGCATTACTCATCCAAGGCCACGAAGGAGGTTAACAGAAACCTTGTTCAAGTTGTGAACAAAAATAACAAGCCTGATTTGCTCCCAAAATACCTAGCTATGGCAGAGGTGCTTACCCCTCCTTTCTGCTGGGAGAGGAAAACAAAAAGCCCTTTACAAACAGCGGGATCAGAAGCAAAGTGCTTTAAGCTTTCAATAAGGAGAGAAGGACAAATGTCTCTGAACTACAAATGCTATCAATTACGGCTGGATGTCAAGAGCAGGCTTGCTTTTAGGCTGAACTGGCTTCAGCTGGAATTCCATCTCAAACAAAATGACTAAACTTCAGGGGGAAAAAAAGTCACTGGAGTCAGCAAGATGCAACAGGTACCCAGCAGAGCCAGACACCCTGCAAATCCTGTGCAGAAGGGATTGCGTAAGGAGCTAAAATTAAGCTTGTTTTCACACGGTGTTGGTTCTGAGCAGCATCCGTGGCAGTGAGCAAAGCATGAAGACTGATGAAGGGGAGGCAAAGCACAACCCAGGGCTGCTTCCCTCCTGCCAGTGAGCCCCTCATTAGAGTGATGACCAGCTCCTCTGCCCAGCCAGCCCTGCTGCCCGACCTGCAGGCACGCAGCTCGATAGCCAAACGCACTCTGCAGCCATCCAAGCAGTGCCTTGTGCCAACCGCCGGCCAGCAGCTCCCCGGCTTCTGGCTAAGCCAGAGAAACAGCTCATAAGCAAAAATATCTAGTTAATGCACCTATATATATTGCACATATGCATATTTAATGTGTATATATTGCATACATGCATATTTAATGCATATATATATATATATAGAAGTCACTGCAGCCTCCGGGCAGAACAGGCTTTTCCTGACCCAGCAGCTGTGCCACTGCCTGGCAGGAGCTGGGTGAGGGCAGAGGCCAGAGAAGACTTCTTAAAACAGGAAAGTTTCACTGTTTCCCCAGGCTACAAGTCAAAAAAGTGATCTTTAAAACGGCCTGCCTCTTATACTACGGCATACAGGCTGTACCAGCAGCGCTCTCCTACCATGGAAGGGTGATGGCAACGCGTGTGACAGCTCCGTGCACAAGTCTGGGAGTCGAGTTTCTCACTAAAAGCAAAATGCTAACTGCCCAAATCAAACGTTAGCCAATTCAGGCAAGTGCTACTAAACAACTTGCTGGTTGGGTGTTGGATAATTCAATGGTTACACTGGGAGCAGCTGGGTCTGCCTCACGGAAAGGGTCCAGGAAGAGTAAAGCTGAAAGAGGGAAATTATTATACAATAATTAAAAGCAAACAGCAATGGCCTACCATCATCGGCAACACGAGCAGCAGTGTGTTCATCGCCCATTTCCAATGAGCAGGACATGCTTTCTGGCTGGACCAGTCTTTAAAGGCAAGATGCAGCCTGGGCACAGCACAGCCCACCAGCGTGTCCTTCATGCAGCACTCGCTGCCAACCATCACCCAGCAGCGTGAGGTTCCTCAGCAGCACCAGGTAATCACCAGCAGGCATGACAGACACAGCCCAGCACCCTGAGCTGCTGGGGAGCAGCGCTGCCTTCAGCCCAGCATCTGCAAGGTCCCCAGCATCTGCAAGGTCCCCAGCATCTGCAAGGTCCCCA